>JBAMNC010001446.1:0-467500 GCA_037902135.1 Cetoscarus ocellatus
GTTTGAGCATATTTTTTTTTCGGAGTCCGAAATGGAAAAAAAGTCATATAGTGCCTTAGTGTTTTTTCAAATCCTGAGCTGAGAGAAAAAGGCTCATAAGTCCATTTTTAAGCCAAATATGACCAAACCGTCTGCACTAGCATGTTTGTTGGCCTGTTTGACACCTAAAAAGTCACGTTTGAGCATATTTTTTTTCAGAGGCCAAATGGAAAAAAAGTCATATGTTAGACTTAAAATTTTTTTTGAATCCTGAGCTGAGAGAAAAAGGCTCATAAGTCCATTTTTAAGCCAAATATGACCAAACCGTCTGCACTAGCATGTTTGTTGGCCTGTTTTACACCTAAAAAGTCACGTTTGAGCATATTTTTTTTCAGAGGCCAAATGGAAAAAAAGTCATATGTTAGACTTAAAATTTTTTTTGAATCCTGAGCTGAGAGAAAAAGGCTCATAAGTCCATTTTTAAGCCAAATATGACCAAACCGTCTGCACTAGCATGCTTTTCAGCCTGTTTTACACCTAAGAAGTCATGTTTGAGCATATTTTTTTTCGGAGTCCGAAATGGAAAAAAAGTGATAAGTTAGCCTTAGTGTTTTTTCAAATCCTGAGCTGAGAGAAAAAGGCTCATAAGCTCATTTTTAAGCCAAATATTTCCAAACCGTCTGCACTAGCATGTTTGTTGGCCTGTTTTACACCTAAAAAGTCACGTTTGAGCATATTTTTTTTCCGAGTCCAAATGGAAAAAAAGTCATATGTTAGCCTTAGTGTTTTTTCAAATCCTGAGCTGAGAGAAAAAGGCTCATAAGTCCATTTTTAAACCAAATATGAGCAAACCGTCTGCACTAGCATGTTTGTTAGCCTGCTTTACACCTAAAAAGTCACGTTTGAGCATATTTTTATTTCGGAGTCCGAAATGGAAAAAACGTCATTTGTTAGCCTTAGTGTTTTTTCAAATCCTGATCTGAGAGAAAAAGGCTCATAAGTCCATTTTTAAGCCAAATATGACCAAACCGTCTGCACTAGCATGCTTTTCGGCCTGTATTACACCTAAAAAGACACGATTTGAGCATATTTTTTTTTCGGAGTCCAAATGGAAAAAAAGTCATATGTTAGCCTTAGTGTTTTTTCAAATCCTGAGCTGAGAGAAAAAGGCTCATAAGTCCATTTTTAAGCCAAATATGACCAAACCGTCTGCACTAGCATGCTTTTCGGCCTGTTTTACACCTAAAAAGTCACGTTTGAGCATATTTTTTTTCCGAGTCCAAATGGAAAAAAAGTCATATGTTAGCCTTAGTGTTTTTTCAAATCCTGAGCTGAGAGAAAAAGGCTCATAAGTCCATTTTTAAGCCAAATATGACCAAACCGTCTGCACTAGCATGCTTTTCGGCCTGTTTTACACCTAAAAAGTCACGTTTGAGCACATTTTTATTTCGGAGTCTCACATGGAAAAAAAGTCATTTGTTAGCCTTAGTGTTTTTTCAAATCCTGAGCTAAGAGAAAAAGGCTCATAAGTCCATTTTTAAGCCAAATATGACCAAACCGTCTGCACTAGCATGCTTTTCGGCCTGTTTTACACCTCAAAAGTAATGTTTGAGCATATTTTTTTTCCGAGTCAGAAATGGAAAAAAAGTCATATGTTAGCCTTAGTGTTTTTTCAAATCCTGAGCTGAGAGAAAAAGGCTCATAAGTCCATTTTTAAGCCAAATATGACCAAACCGTCTGCACTAGCATGCTTTTCGGCCTGTTTTACACCTAAAAAGTCACATTTGAGCATATTTTTTTCAAAGTACGAAATGGAAAAAAAGTCATATGTTAGCCTTAGTGTTTTTTCAAATCCTAAGCTAAGAGAAAAAGGCTCATAAGTCCATTTTTAAACCAAATATGACCAAACCGTCTGCACTAGCATGCTTTTCGGCCTGTTTTACATCTAAAAAGTCACGTTTGAGCATATTTTTTTCCGAGTCCGAAATGGAAAAAAAGTCATATGTTAGCCTTAGTGTTTTTTCAAATCCTGAGCTGTGAGAAAAAGGCTCATAAGTCCATTTTAAGCCAAATATGACCAAACCGTCTGCACTTGCATATTTGTTGGCCTGTTTTACACCTAAAAAGTCATGTTTGAGCATATTTTTTTTCAGAGTTCCGTAATGGAAAAAAAGTGATAAGTTAGCCTTAGTGTTTTTTCAAATCCTGAGCTGAGAGAAAAAGGCTCATAAGTCCATTTTTAAGCCAAATATGACCAAACCGTCTGCACTAGCATGCTTTTCGGCCTGTTTTACACCTAAAAAGTCACGTTTGAGCACATTTTTATTTCGGAGTCTCACATGGAAAAAAAGTCATATGTTAGCCTTAGTGTTTTTTCAAATCCTAAGCTAAGAGAAAAAGGCTCATAAGTCCATTTTTAAGCCAAATATGACCAAACCGTCTGCACTAGCATGCTTTTCGGCCTGTTTTACACCTAAAAAGTCACGTTTGAGCATATTTTTTTTCGGAATCCAAATGGAAAAAAAGTCATATGTTAGCCTTAGTGTTTTTTCAAATCCTGAGCTGAGAGAAAAAGGCTCATAAGTCCATTTTTAAGCCAAATATGACCAAACCGTCTGCACTAGCATGCTTTTCGGCCTGTTTTACACCTAAAAAGTAATGTTTGAGCATATTTTTTTTCAGAGTCCAAAATGGAAAAAAAGTCATATGTTAGCCTTAGTGTTTTTTCAAATCCTGAGCTGAGAGAAAAAGGCTCATAAGTCCATTTTAAGCTAAATATGACCAAACCGTCTGCACTAGCATGCTTTTCGGCCTGTTTTACACCTAAAAAGTCATGTTTGAGCATATTTTTTTTCGGAGTCTGAAATGGAAAAAAAGTCATATGTTAGCCTTAGTGTTTTTTCAAATCCTGAGCTGAGAGAAAAAGGCTCATAAGCTCATTTTTAAGCCAAATATGACCAAACCGTCTGCACTAGCATGTTTGTTGGCCTGTTTTACACCTAAAAAGTAATGTTTGAGCATATTTTTTTTCGGAGTCTGAAATGGAAAAAAAGTCATATGTTAGCCTTAGTGTTTTTTCAAATCCTGATCTGAGAGAAAAAGGCTCATAAGTCCATTTTTAAGCCAAATATGACCAAACCGTCTGCACTAGCATGCTTTTCGGCCTGTTTTACACCTAAAAAGTAATGTTTGAGCATATTTTTTTTCAGAGTCCAAAATGGAAAAAAAGTCATATGTTAGCCTTAGTGTTTTTTCACATCCTGAGCTAAGAGAAAAAGGCTCATAAGTCCATTTTTAAGCCAAATATGACCAAACCGTCTGCACTAGCATGCTTTTCAGCCTGTTTTACACCTAAAAAGTAATGTTTGAGCATATTTTTTTTCGGAGTCTGAAATGGAAAAAAAGTCATATGTTAGCCTTAGTGTTTTTTCACATCCTGAGCTGAGAGAAAAAGGCTCTAAAAAGGCTGATCTTTTTTGCCTCGATTGAGGAACCTGCAGAATAAAAATCTACCTAACACAGGAAGGATGTGGCTGCATAGGGAGTGTAGCCAGGGCTAACCTACCAAGAAGTGATTACTTCTTTTCCACTCCATTCCTGCTGTAGTGTGTGCATTGTCAACTACTGATAATGTTACTGCTAGCTAAGGAAAGTATTTCTGCAAACATCAGTAACTCCTGTGCGTCAGATCAGACACAGGAATTGTCAACGAGGATGAGATCAACAGCTGCAGTCTCTGATCACAACCTGAATATTTGTGTGTAAATCATGTATAAATTACAGGTATTTCCACAGGCAGCAATTCATACAGTAATGTGTGAAGGGGTGGCCATTGGGGGCCCTCCAAGACTAATGGCCCAGGGGCCTCATGCATCCTAAATCTCGGCCTGAATGGCAGGATTATGTAGCATCAGCCCTGGTACCATTTCCAAACTTAGAACCATGAGACTGGTGAAGTCAAAGATGGACTGTGAAGTGGGCAATCCAGGAAGACAACACCTCAATAAGATTGGTTTCTCGCCCTTGCTTCACTGAGGAACTGTGGGCTGTCTTTGGGGGAAAGAGGAGATTTTTTTTACTAATCAGGCTTTCCAGCGATATAAGATACGATACCATTTGGTCTTATTAAAGAGGAGAAATAATCAACAGGAACAACATCTCCATACTGACTTAGTATCCAGCTCACATCCTGCAGAGGCACACCTTGAGCCTAAAAACCTGTGTCACTCCAGCTGGACTTCCTGGATTGAATTTCAGCTGCTCGCGGTTATCTAAGGCGACATGCACTCAACCAACACACCCCTTGTTGATGTAACCCAAGAGAGTCGAACAGGGTCTGGCCCTCATGTTGAACACAAACTGCTGACATCTTGTTGAGCATTATTTCTTACATCATTTAATTCTTTCAGCATTAAAATGTTCTTTTGTTAATTTGTCCACAGGGAGATTACAGTGATCCACAGGCTGTGGCATGTACATGTATTCACCCAGATGTATTAATTTACATTATTCACACATCAGAGTCACACTAAATTTCATATCAGGGCTTGTTCTTCATCATTCAGATTAGTCTCCAGGATGAGTAATGCACACAGCGCTGAACCCTACATTCCGTTTTATCCACGCCTTTCTCTTTGTGCTGCGACTTTCACACTCACGGGGGAAAGCGGCGGCTTTAAGGGATTTCTATCTCATCTTGTCAATAAAAGCAGATTATTCCTTTGTCTTCCAGGCTTCTAGTGCAGCTGCTTCCACATCATTAGTGATCACTACCAGCATTACAGCTGCTCCAGAGGGAAGGAGCTGCTATTCAGTAATAACATCATTATTTCAGGGTCTGGATGCAGCTTCCTCTACAGATAACCAACGGCATCATTTACAGGCAAATTAGCACAGCTGCTAGACCAGATCAACGGCAGTGAACAGTTAAATTACAGAGAATAAAACATGCTGGTTCTGATGCTTTTGTAACGCCAGATAAGATGTGAAGTCAAGACGATAACAACTAGAGAAAAAAGCCTAAAAGAGCACAGCTAAGGCATGGTTTTTCTACTAGAATGTGATACTACAGCTGCAGGTGACAGAAAGAAACATTAAATTAACTTGCCTAAAGCTACCAGAAGTTTTTGACCTCATTCTTGTCTCATTCTGTGGCCAAACAAGTGCCAAAAACTCCTCGTCATCTGCCTGAACTGACCCAGCATTCAGGAAGTTAGACTTCCCAAATGTCTCCTCTTAATTCCTTGTTACAGTCGGTCAAACTGATCGGCGGGCCGGCTCTGTGGTCGAAGCTGGACTCTCTGGTGTCGTTGGAAGAGGAAAGGACACTTGACAAACTGCTGGACATTATGGACGATGCCAGTCACTAGGGCTGCAGCTATCGATTCTTTTTGTAATCGAGTACTCTATCAATTATTTTGGGCGATTAATCGAGTAATCGGATAACGGGTACATTGCACACACTGCATTTTTTTTTTTTTTTTTTTTACATTGAATCACTTCGGCTTTTTTGAAAAGCATCAGTAAAAAACAGAAAATAAGCCAGGTCTTTTATAATTCAGATTAATTATTTCCTTTCTTGAACATTTTGAGCATAAACGGGATCCCAAAATCAAGATACATATATTTCTATTGGTAAAAAGTAGCTCCTACATGAAACTGCTCACAACAAGGTCTGCAGATTATTTTGAACAACCAGGTCATGATTTTTAGACTGAGACACAGGTTTTGAATTTTTCAGATGTATTTTCGGTGCTTTGAGCATCACAGGACTTTTGCCTTTTAGTCCAATTATACTAGAGAGAAGGCAGACATCTCTACAGCTGATATCTCAAAGATGTACTACTTGTACATAGAGTAAAAACCTAAATGGATAACGGGCCCTTTTAGTTATGATAACCGTCTCTGCAGTGAGCACTAAACCAGTTACAACTAATCAAATGATATTGATATTTACCGATGTCCAATGGTGTAAATATTTTCAAACTTTTACATTTGTTTTGCTTACATTGTTCTTGCAGTTTTATTTTTTTCTCTTGGTCGTATCTTGCTTTTTTTTAAGATTTTTTAGGTTGGTTATTTTTATATTATAATTGTTATTAGTTTTTATTCATGGTTATCTCTTTTTGCTGTAATGATGCGAATTTCCATATTGAGGATCTAAGTCATCATATTTTATAACTAGGCCCAAATAATACCAAACTTACATACTAAGATAATTCAACTAGCCAATGTACATTTATAATATATGAAAGGATGTCTTACAACTGCTTCCTCTACTCACTGTCAGTATTTTCTGTTCTGTTTCTGTTCTTCTCACTGCAATCAAATTAAAAGGAAAGTTATTGAATGTGAAAAGTATGGGCACATAAAACACATAATACAAGGCAAGTAGCCCCCGCATTTATGCTCTGATCCAGCCTTTACACAGAGCCATAATCAAAGTATGTTATTTACTAGAACTAATCTCAGTTATTGATCACATTAACTGCTACTGCTAATGTATCGTGAGTGTTACCTTGTCGTGTCCTCTGCAGACTTGATGCACAGACCGGATGTTTACTGACGAGGAGCTGCAGCATTGACGAGGTGCTATTATGCTAAGCTAACTGCGTTTGACAACAGACACACTGCACTGTTTTCTTTTTGTTTCAACTTGTAGTGATCCCACACTGGGGATACTTTCTGCCGTTACTTCAGCAGACTCTCTTCTTTCTGCCCCTCTCTATTCTCTTCCTGCATGATTTTACAATCCGCGCCACACATCTACATTACAGAAATGACCGTCCGTGCCAAACACTGTGTGTGTATAGTGGTCCGGATTTAAACGAATCCTCGGGGCAAATTATGTGCCTCGAGGATTTTTAGTAATCGAATTACCTGGATTATCAGAAGAATTGTTTCAGCCCTACCAGTCACCCTCTGCACATCGTCATCAGCAACCTCAGGAGCCTGTTCAGCCCAAGGATGCTCCTTACCAAGTTCAGGACCAACAGACTGAGAAACTCCTTTGACTCTCAGGCCATCAGACTGTACAACTCCTCACTCGGGGGGGAGAAGGAGTAACAGGAAGACTGAGGATGGGAAGGAGCAGTAGCCAGCCTGTAGACATATTTAACTATATTTATATTTATTTATATTTTTATTTCTATCCATCTTTTTCATATATCTTTTTATCTGCTATATAAAACTGCTACCGGAATCTTACTTTCCCTGAGGGAGTCTCCCAAAGGGATGAATAAAGTTCTATCTAATCTAATTGAATCTAACCTAAACCACTGTTGTCAACAGCTGCTCATACTTTCTTGACTCTTTCCTCTGACTAAATCATGTTTTTGTCACCATGGTTTTTCTTTAACATAAATAAGCGCTGAAAAAACTCCATCCTCTGCCTGAACTGACCCGGCATTCAGGAAGTTCAACTATCCAGATGCCTCCTCTTATTTCCTTGTCACAGTCGTTTTATTGTTGCAGCTCATATTTTCTTGGCTCTTTCTTCTGACTCTATCATGTTTTTGTCACCATGGTTACATAGACAAAAAGCAAACATGTCAGGACAAGTATAGGAATGATAATGGCAAGCTTTTTTTCTGGGAGAAAGGGGGATTTCGTAACATTTGCTTAGGCGCAACCAACACGTTAAGCTGTGTTGCTCTTTCCGTGAATGTACAATCCTTACAAGTTGTACCTTGTTGTAAAGGTGACTAATCAGGCTTTCCAACAGTATAAAATACAATACCAATTGGTATTATCAAAGGGGAGAAATAATCGACTGGAATAGCATTTCCAAACATTTTTTGAGGAGTATATAGCTTACTACTGTGCTTGTTTTATTGTATCCAGTGAAGGTACATTGTGAGTTTAAAAACCTGTTAGTCTACCCGGACCACGTTAAATCCACAGGAATTGATAATGTAATTGGTATCAATAAAATCATACGAATTCCCGTCCCTAACAAGACCTAAGATTAATAAAACGTTAAGAGTAACGTTTAAGAGTAACGTTTAAGAGTAAAAGCAACATTTACCTTGTTAAGAACTTTGCCACAGAGGACCAAACTTAAATCATGCAAAGAAGAAGAGGAAGAGGTACTTTATTAATCCCTCATGGGTAATTTAATTCTTTACACTCTGAGGTTATGTTTTTGCCGGCATATGTATGTTTGTTTGTTTGTCCAATTGTTTGTTAGTAAGATTATGCAAAAATTACAGGATGGAATTTGCTGAAATTTTCAGGAGATGTTGGTAACAGCCCAAATTAGAAATGATTAGATTTTGCTGGTGATATGTATTTGTCTGGATGCAAAAAATCCCAAAATTTCAAAAAATCCCATAAGTTAACATTGGACAGCATTTTAAAACAATTATATCTCTGCCATTTTTAACAGATGTGCTTCCAATTTCACAGGATAATATGGGTTCATGTCTATAGCATCAAGGTAAATTTCACCTGGATTCAATCCAGATAGAAGACATAATGGGAAATCCTACTGACGACATTTAATAATTCATATAAAATCAAAATATCAAGTGACGTTTCGAAAACTTGTTGTGTTCATACAGGACAACCACCTCCATGTATGTGCTGAGTTTGGTCTGGATCCTGGCTCTATTCTGGATGTGAGTAATACTTTGAACGTATATCTCTTTCATACAGTAGGGTAGGTTAGGGTAGTGTTAGCGTTAGGGTAAGGGTTACCGCTGTCGATTTATGCAGCTGGTAGCTTTTTTCGATGGGGCAGCCTAATTCAACAGAACACCAGAACTGAGCTGCTTGGTGGAAGTCTGTGTTTGCTTTTCTAGTTGAAATGTGCTACACTCACAGAAGCTGAAATATACAAGCAGGTCCTACGAACACGCGTTAATGGAGAGAATGGAGAGATGACAGAGTGATGGCTTGCTGCCCCTGAAGAAGTAAGTGCCTTGCTTAAGGGCACTTTGGCAGTGCCCAGGAAGTCAGCTGACACCTCTCCAGCTATCAAACATGGTTCAGTTAGGACTTGAACCAACACGAGCTACTGCCGCCCCCAACACTGTAAAGCTGTGACCATGAATCCTAAAGGGGATCAAATGTATAATCTTATAGCCGAGCATCATTAATGTAAACTGAGGAGTTTCCGCCTTTCTGTTCTTTCATTTAGGACCAAAACTCAGTACCACAGCCTGTAACCTCCTCACAACCTGCAAACAACCAGCAGCCCCCCTCCAAACATCAGTCTTACATTGTTCTTGAACATCACAGATAGCTGACCTCTCTAAAGAGGGTGTCACTAAATAAAAAGATGCGTCATACGCCATTTCTCAGAGTTGGTACTTAGCAGAGTTATGACTCACACAAGCAAACATGTGGATGCAAATTGCATCAATCTGGCTCTGATACCTAACTTAGCCTGAGGGAGAGTGTGTGTCACATCTTCAGCCGAGTCTGCTGACCTTGTTGAGATCACCGTCTGTCCCTCACATCGCTCCTTTAACTCTCTGATTCCCCGCGGGTGGATGATGATCACGGTCTGGAAGCCTCCGCTCCGGTCTGAAGGGCTTTACTGTGATTAACTTTAAATGATTCTTGAACTGTATTAGGAGGTCAGCTCTTTACGAGCAGACAACATGTCAAACAAGAAAAGATGATGTTCTGGAGCAGACTGACAATGATGTGTCTGAACTGAAGCAGAATTTCATTTCCAGCGTCCATACTTTTTATGAAAGGGCTTTTTTGCTCCGTCTGCTCTGATATTACGCAACAATGTAAGACAAAGACAGAGACTGAAATAAGTGACAGGAACGAGGAAATGCAAGGATGAGAACCACCAGAGAGTTTCTGTTTTTATTATGTTTGTTCAGATTTAAAAGAGACTCACAGACCGAATATTCATTCATCTTTTTACCTCAACAAAAGTTTTTTGGTTAGTTTGCGGGCAGGTTAACTCAAAAAGTAATGAACAGAACTTGATGAAAATTCCAGGGAATATTGACCTTTGCACAAGGCAGACATGATTAGATTTTGTTGGTGATCTGGAACCAGATGCAGAGCTAGGATCTTTTAAAGGAGAGATACAAAAGTTTTCCACATTTTCACTAATAACTCAGAAAGGTCTTGATGGAATTTGATGACATTTTCAGGGACTGTTGGTCACAGCACTAGATACACGCGATTGGATTTTAGTGGTGATCCGAAGAGATCTCTTAACATTGCCTGATAGGGAAGTTAACCACATTTTCAAAAATAACTCAAAAAGTTCTTGATGGAATTAGATGACATTTTTGGATAATTGTGGCCATTGCACAGGAAAGAAGTGATTAGATTTTGGTGGTGATCCGAATCCGTATGTAGATCTAGGAATTTTTAAAATGATGGGGAAGTTTACCACGCTTTCACTAATTATTCAAAAAGTTCTTGATGGAATTTGATGACATTTTCAGGGAATATTAGTCATGGGACAAAGAAGAAGTGATTGGATGTTGGTGGCGATCAGAATCCGGATGCAGATTTTTTTCAAGGATTTGTAAACAGTGTGCGATGGAGAGGTTTTTCACATTTTCACTAATAACTCAAAAAGTTCTCTTGTTGAGTCCTGTGATGATCTGCTAAATGATGTTCACCTGTTGATATCTACATGTGTGTCATTCTTGAGCACAGAAAGAGACTCTATGAGATTATAAGATTATAATAAAGTGGTGTTTTGTCATCAGTCTGGTTTCCTGGTGGCTGTAATGCAGTTATTTTTACTGCTGATGCTTAAACTGCTACTGCAGTGATGGGTTAACTCATCACCTTTGTGCCTTTGCTGGCTCGACTGTGTCCCCACTGCAAACAAACCGCTCCAGGGGAAGACTGGAAGCAAACCAGACCACCTCTTTCCGACAAGCTTTGCGTTGTTTGTACCAAAACAGGGATCAACTGCTGTGTTCACATAAATGCAATTAAACCACGCAACACAGGAAACGCTCACTTGTATTGGAAACAGTTTCCCAAATAAGTCAGGCATGACCACTACTGTGATCGTTTTGGATGTCAGTCAAGTGGCTCAAAGGTTTAACCACACATTCAAATCATTATTATTGAAGCTGTTTTAATACAAATGTAAATATCTACATCCTCGCTTTCCACAAGCACCAGCTACCAGCCAAACATCAGACCACTTATTGATTACAGCAGCCACTTTTTCTTACTGATTTAACAGGCATATGTGTTAACAGTTAGGAATCTAATTCACTGCTTTTGTTTTTTTTACTGGGTCAAGAAAACAGAACTTAACCTTCTTCCTTCAAAGCATCACATTTATTTTCTGTTTCCAGGCCAAATCTCCCAGGAGACGCTGCCTGTTTTCATCCATCTTTTGTTAAATATGCACCAGTTTTAAACAATAGTAAAATAACTTAAAGTAGTCATTCATCTTAGAACTGAAGAAAACTTTTAATATTTCCACTGTTCATTTAGTGAGTAGTTTTCCGTTGTCTCACTAGGATGCAGAGAGCACCTTAAGGTGCTGCAAAGTAAGATGACTTGACTGTGTTTGGCTGCAGAGAGACAAAACTGGAAGTTACCCAACTATGCTGACGTCAGCAGGAGAGGACAATACTGTACATCAAGGTCGTAAAACATCCTTTTATCGTTTTAACTTTGTCATATCCTCACTGTCCTGATCTATCTGTTGAGAGTCAGGATGCATCTTTGAGCTCAAGTTCACTTATTGAGTCGTTTACGGTCATGTCAAGTCATCACTGAGTGCTGTTGGATAGTGATTTTCAGCATCGCAGCTCTGCTTCTTGTGAGCATTTCTATTTTTAATAATGCACACACAGCGCTGTAGGTTTCTCTGATGCACTCGGTGTCTTAGTTAGCTGATGACAGAACAATAATCAACACTCTTATAACAAACACTCTGCAGTGTTGAAAACAGCGGGTCAAAAATAACCGTGAACTTTCCCGACAGCTGCTGTTGAAGTTGCACCACGTTGCAGCATGATGCTCCATGATTTATGACTTTATATAAATATCATCCTGTGACTGTGACGGTGTGTCGAACATGACTGAACATGTCGGAAACGTTCAGAGAGTTTGACTGAAAATGTTAGAAACTAAAAATGAAGAGGAGAGATGCTTCCTGAGTTGTTTGGTGAGGGGAAACTGTGAGTGTTGTTGTGAGCTGTAAGCAGTCACTCGGGAGAATTGAGGTTTGGCCCGAGGACGAGCCTGCGGGGGTCTCTGCAGCCACTCACACTTCCTGATTCACTCGGTAACCCAGAATCAACACAGCGAGCTGTAATCTGCGCCGCTCAGTGAACTTCAGGAAAACACAGCGAGGAGTGACGGGCTCCTGCTGCTCTCTGGGAACACAGAAATGGAGAAATATCAGTCTGATTCAGAGGTGCAGGGAGGAAGAGACAGACTGAGGGGAGGCTTTGTGTATATCTTTGAGCATGATTAGATTTAAAATTAGTTATCCAGAGATATTTCAATCTGAAAATAAGGTGTAAGGCCTGCCAAGAAAGCCCACTGTGTTGATAAAACCTGATAATTTATTGAGACTGAGAAGAAAGGTAGAGAAGTGAGTCACATTCAACTATGAGTCACAAATTTGTATTAAAGGGCTTAAGTACTGAGGGTGGTGATTGGTGAAAGGCACCAATAAAACAAAACACTCAGACTGAATTTGAGTGTTTATACACTGAATTTATACACTGGTGAGGAACCTTCTCCAGTTTTAGTGATAAACTCACGACTCAAATCTAACTAATTTACAAATAAAGGCTCAACAAGTTGTCAAACTGAATATTTCTCTTCCATCTCTGCAGCATGTAAGGCCTGGATCTGAGTGAGGAAAAAAAATCTAAATCCACATAAAAATGTAGCTAAAACAAGCCTATAACGGAGAGTAAAATTATGCATTATGGAAGGAAAACAGCAATCATTCCTAAAATACACATACGGCATACCAGCCACTTTATTAGGTACACCATGCTTGGACCAGGCCTCCATCAGAGGAGCTTTTATACTTCAGGGCATTGATTCAACAAGGTGCTGGAAACATTCCTGAGAGATTTTGGTCCATACTGACATGATAGCATCATGCAGCTGCTGCAGATCAGCAGTTTCTAAAATACTCAGATGGACTTGGCACTAACAGCCATGCCATGTTCAAAGTCACTTAAATCATCTTTCTTCTCCATTCTGATGCTCTGTTTCAACTTCAGCAGGAGGCCTTGACCATGTCTTCATGCTTAAATGCATTGAGTTGCTGCCATGTGTTGTTGAGGTTAGCTGTTCATGTCAATAAGCACCTAATAAAGTGGCTATTGAGTGTAATTACCAGTAATAAAACATATTTCTCTTACTAAGGCTGTATTTTTACAGTAGGTCTGTCTTTTACTATTATTTTTGTCTAGCTCATTTAATCATCCTGTGAAATAAGTTACATTTCTTTTTTTTTTGTCTATTTTATAGCTTATATTCTTAATATTTATCCTTTTTTACTATTTTATATTGTGTATAGAGTTGGATTTTATCTTGCATATTCTTGTATAATTATCTGTTTGCACTGAAGAAGAAGCTCTCTAATCTTGTTGTACAGTAAGTTTAATGACAATAAAGGGCATTCTACTTTATTCTAGTTTTTATAAAATTTTAGTACACGTGATTTTATTCCTGTTTCTGTGAAACATTTAAACATAACTAGATTTTTCTCTCACCAGTCTCAAATATGCCGGCGCCACAGGACAAGCCCTACAAGAAAAAATAAAAGCACCTCTTTCGCCACAGGATTTTATTCTGGTTATTATGTTTGCCAAAGAGACATGATTGCGCTGTAATGATCTAACAAAAGGCAAACTGTGCGTCTGCTGGTTGCTGGTGAGGCGAGGTAATAAACAACTCAGATTATTAGACCGTGCTGACCTGACATATTAAAACTCTGGTCCAAAATCATATTTCCTATCGTATTTGAGGGGGTAAAAGAGGATCAAAATTGGCCAAAACTCTTGCTGTATGTGTCTGCCACAGTAATTATTTTGACCAGTAAAACAAACCAATGATCAAGGGATGAAACAGTTACCAAACTCACATTTTAATACATGTAATGATGCACACACTACTTTCTAAATATATTACACCCATACTTGTTTCTGGCTCTCTTGTCTGTCTTGTCCTTTAAAGAGCTCAGGTTTATATATTAATTTATAAGCCTGCTGGGGAATGTTCACGATCACTAATGTTCAAAAACCTCATAGTTTCCATGTACTGAGTACCCCTGATCCAGCTGTATTCTCTCTTTGTCTTGGCTGCTGTATTTAGAGCTCCTACCCCTTTAAGGTCCCCTACCCCACATGAGCCCAGTCTGCTCTGATTGGTTGACCGATCTGCTCTGTAGTGACTGGTCAGCTCAGCCATGCTCAGTTGCATGTTGTCAACAACTCTGCATTCATTCTAATGTCTCCACAGTGAAATTGACTTGCTACTGTGAGCCAATGGGGTACAACTGCAGACCAAACAATGGTAAGGTGTCACACTGATTGGTCTATTTGGAGGGAGGGGGAAGTCCTGATGCTGCAGACATCTTTTCTTGCTCATAGAAGTACTTTATCATGCTCAGGGAACATGTTAAACCTGCTAAAGGGCGTATAAAACTGAAGAAAAACAAAACAAAACACCATAGAGTCTTAAATAAGGCCACTGAAATAATGAAAGCATAAAACTTCTCTTCATACATCTTTAAATTTAAAGAATTTCCTTAATTAGCTTTAAGTGTTTTATTATTGTAGTCATTTATTTTAATTTTATTGTATCTCTATCTCTAAGAGTATATATATTTCCACATTTTCTTTTATTCTTGTCTTTCTTTCAATCTGTACAGCAAACTCCAAAACCTGGAACATGCAAAAACTACTGGACAGATTTTTCTGAAATTTTCAGGAGATGTCAGTAATGGCCCAACTTAAAACTGATCCTATTTTGGTGGTGATATGAATATCCGCCATTAGTGAATGATCCTTTTTGCTCAATAACTGCCAAACTAATAATGACATCAACATGATTCCAAGTGCTAGGGTCGATTGTCTGTTGTCACGCTTGTAGCTCCCACCTTTTCTTCTGCGGACCAAGCTTAATCATTCCAGCTTGAAGCTTTGCAAGATGGATCTCTCTGACTACAGCCATTGAATTTGGTGGATCCAACTGCACTGCAAGGATAGGAGGAAACTGCCAAATAATTCCCACACACTCCACACAGAAAGGCTTCATCCAACCCGGTTGTGATATCCCATGACCTTCCTATGAGGCACCAGCACTACCTGCTGTACCTCCATCTATTTCCTCTGGAACAGTCAATGGACTTAAGCTTTCACAAGAACTCTCTGGTTAGAGCAGTCTCCACAACATTCGTCAGTCAACTGTCCTTCAGTATTAAGTAATCCCAGCCATGTTTGTTTACATGCAACTGCTGCAGTAATGTGAGTAATATGGGGTCAAGTGTCTTGCCCTATAGGACTCATTTTCACGTGACTGCAGGAGATTGGGATCATATGTTCAACCCTCCAGTTAAGAGACAACCAGCCCTACCGCTAACCCACAGTTTGTCCATATTTGGGTATTTTTTTAATACAATTTCATTATATTCTTACATTCCTACATCATTTAAATACTATTGTTCGGCATTGTTACATCACTTTACTGAGCTAAAGCTTTGATTTGTCCAAAAATATCCCTCCAGCACGTGACAAAAAGGCCTGAAACAGTGACAGGCGCCTGTTATCCCCCCTCAGCATTACCCATATTGCAGAGACATTTAAAAAAATAATGGAGGTTAAAACACTTAGAAACTTGATCCGTCTTTAAAGCCTTGGCAGCTCCACACAAGTGCTCAGTTTTTGTCTCATGCTGTATAGGTAGCTCTGTAACTACCCTGGGCCTGAAACCCGAGGCTTTGTTTGTTTGACATCGGTCACTGAATACAGTGAGCGACCTGATCCATGAGAGCTGACGACATCCGCTCTGAGCTGTGAAACAACGCCGCCGTCCGTGAATATTTTGGGTCAAGCCCCTCTGTGTCTCACCGCTCGCCCCACTTGAAGGTCTATTTTAAAATCTCATTGCTTTTTATAAATCTATGATGTTTAATCTACTTTTCTGTCACCAAAGCTCTGCTCTGTAGTAAACAGGAGACTACGGCATACAGTTTGGACCATTATTCAGCTATTAAAATGCCCACAATCGAAAACATGCAGCGTAGAACCCCAAATCCCACAGTGGCTTAGCCCTGATTTAAGCTGTCCTGGAAGAGGACCAAGCACTCTCACAGTGAGGCGTAAAGAGCTTAGCATGGGTGGGGATGGATGTGTCCCCCTCCCTGCTGCTCTCTGTGTGTCCGAGCTGAAATATGAGGCTACAGTTCAGTTGATTCTTGGGCTGGAAAACGAGAAAAATCAAAAAGACAATTTAGAAAAATAAAATATTCTGTTATTTAAACAGATGGAGCCTTGCATTTTAATCAATGGGCATTAAAAATAAGTTCAATTGAACTAAAGGTGTTGTACACAGAGGAACAGACTCCACCTGGCCTTAACAATGTAAATAGAAATTCCTCCCATGTGTTAAAATGTACTTCGTGCTCTGGACCTTGGAGGCTGAACATACTGTAACTGTAACAGCTGCATGCGTGTGAAAAAGTCGATGAGATGAAGAAAACATGAGGCTGAACTCAGCTGCAGGATGATACAATTATGCCTAATACTGAGTTTGTGTTTTGGACACCTGAGCATATGAGTAATGCACAATAACAAACGTTAATATCTGTTTGTTTGCTTGTTCATGTCATGGAGACGGCTATTTGCATGCCACAATTGGCATGATATTGCATCATATTATTTTATTGTATTGTGTCAAAATCAATCAATCAATCAGTCAATTAACATTTATTTCTATAGCGCCAGTTCATAACAGGTGTTATCTCAAGGCACTTTACAACAAAGCAGACTGAAGCCATACGCTTTATTTGATAGATACACATATATGCATATATACAAATACATATAATAAATATATTTGTATATACACATGCATACATCCAGAGATGTATCCATCGAGGCAAAGACAAGGGACCAAAATCAAATTTGTCTCTGCTGAATATAGACTCAATCATTAAATTATAACATTTTATTACCTGACGAGTAGCCCTTCACACTACTCCTCATCTTTAGGGTAGCTCTCAGGCTCATAAAGTTGGGGACCTCTGTGCTAAATGCTAACCCACTTCCACATTTTTTAACTTGCTCCTGCACCATTCGATTGGATCTGCACTAAATCGAATGACTTCTTCCAAGTGCCATGACTAACATATCCTGAAAGTGTCATCAAAATACGTTGAAAGTTTTTTTGAGTTATGAGTGAAAATGTAGAAACTGCCCTATCTTACAATGTTAAAAAACAATTTAAAAGCGTTCCTGGATCTGGATCACCAGAACCGAATCACTTCTTCCTTGTACCATGACCAACATCCCATAAAAGTTTCATCAAAATCAACTGAGAACTTTTTGAGTTTTCTCGCTCAAAGAAAAACCAACAAGTGCTGGCAAAACATAACCTCGTTGGTGAGGGTTACAAAGACACAGGAAGTACCTCTTTTGACCACAGGGGGCATCAGGGCGCCCTGTAGAAGCTTTAAAGACCAAACTGACAGTGATCTCTTTAAGTTTCCTGCTACCATGTGGCCAGTCTGCTAAAACATCTATTAACCTCTGAACATTCATTTCTCTAAGTGGCTGTTAATAAATTAAGTCGGCTTGCCAACGACGTGCCTGTTTGATGTAAAGTGTCGGCCGCACAAATAAAGAGCTTCCTCATTTACACCTCCTCTGAGTTCGGCTCTCCTGAGAGCGGGGGAGATGGTGATAAGCCTGAAAACAGAGTCGGTCCCCATACAGCAGTGGGAGCCGGGTCATTGAGTTTCTAATGAGTGTTAATGAAACCCAAAGAGTCAATTCTGAGAAGAAGAGGGAACTGCTCGCCTTATTTATGCCTGGAATTGGTTTTTTTAAAAGGGAATGTTATCTCAGCTCTCCTCGCTCTAGTCTTCCTGCTCTCTGTATGTGCATCTACTCCAGAAAACTAATTAAACTCAACAGATTGCTTGTGCCAAATGAGATCCTGCTGAAAACATGGCCCCAAAACAGGGAGAAGTTCCAAATTAGATACACCTTCTCCCCTCCGCCCCCTCGGGAGGATGCTAATTATCACACCTGAAACTCGTTGCTCCAAAACGAACGGTGTGATAGCTGCAAGAATTTGGCCCCTGCGAGTGCAGAGTTAAAAGATCAAGCCTCACTCGGTCTGAACACTCTGCAGGCACAGATGGCCACAGGTCAAGTCTAACTCACAGAAATTTGTCGAAGCAGCTCACAGATTTGTCTGCGTGCCTCTGTGAGGGCGCTCGTTAATGATGTTTGAGCCTGGATGGACTCGGGCAGCGTCTGAATCGAACCACACGAAAAGGCAGCTTCGTCTTTTGCATCAGAATGAAGACGCATCACTTAATTTGGACAAGATATTGGGATGCGTGGGGTTCATCTATCCAGCTGAAACGCACAATAACATTTCTCTGAATGAGTGGGTTGGCTCGACCAATTAGCAGCAGGAGAAGCATATGTTTCTTCCTGCATAATAAATCTCTAACCGGCAAAGTTTGCAGTTAACAAGATCCTCGTGACATTTAAAGCTTATAAAATGCATCTGTTCTGGGATTGTGGCAAGAAAAATGTGAATAAAATGTAAATGAGCTGACACACATGCACAAGAATCTATCTCACTTTATAAACCACAGTATACTGGAGGCTTTGTTGCTAACTAAGACAAACAGGGTGCTAAGAGCAAATGAAACTTTCTCCTTGAGGGCCAGATATGGACAAAGGGGAAGGATGACCAGGCCACTTGATGTACTTCAACTTGAGTGTCTTAAAGTTATAAAAATGAAAGTTGAGATATGCTTGGAGATTCAAACTTCAAGAAAAATAAACAACCAATGTCTCAGCTTTTTAGTATTGCTTTACAGAATCAAAATCAGAATCTCATTGTTGTCATTGTATCTAAATACAACAAAATTAGTATGACCATAAGTCAGTGTATTTCCCTTATAATTTAGGTTAAAAAAAACACGTAACAAAAGTAGAGTCAAAAGCCGCTGCACCAGTGCGCAGTGCCATCTGTTGCCTGATGAACCTCACAGGAATGTTAGTGTGCAAAGACATTTCATACGAGATTATTGGACCACCTATGTTGGTTGGTCCAGCTTTGTGACTTTTCAGTTTGATCCGGACCAAAACAGACCATGGTCCAGACAAAACTGCTGAACTTTGGTCCAAACTAGATAGGTGGTCTCGGTCCAGACCAAACCGGACCATGGTTCAGTTCGTGCCCAGCTGAAAGCACTATTTTTGTAAGGTCTTTGTACTAATAATAGGAAGTTACCACATTCTGACCCGGAAAAAGGGCATGAACCATAACTTTTTCCAAAATAGAATGAGTGGTAGAAGCTTTCGGGGAGAGGAAGAGGCCAAATATTTGATTAAAATTTGGTCTGACAACTTTATTAAACTCAAAATGACTCACAAGAATGCTGAGACTTTAAAGTGTCTTTCCAGAGAGGATGAATGAGGGAAGAGGACACTTAATTCTTTTCTTCCAAAACAGAATTGCCAAAGGTGAAGGATTGCATGCATCTTTCTCCTCCTTTCCTGTCGACAATAACAACATTTCTGCATGATAAGAACGCTCATACTGCGCATGCTTATTTTCAACGTGCTGATGTCAGACACCGGCCTGCCAACACACCAATCAATGTAAAGTATGAGGACACACGCCCTACATGGATGATGATGATTTGATGTAGGTCTGTCATGAAAAGTCTGTTAGTCCACTCGTAACACTGCAACGTGAAACCAAAACCAACCAAACAAAATGTGAACAAAACAATCACAGAAGTACACACACCCACCCATTGACATCAGTATCAGCTTACACATGCTCACCCTTTCATATCCATTTTCACGTCACTGACTCAGCAGTGGGAGTAAGTTTGGGGTAAGTCTTGCCCAAGGACACACCAACATATGACGGCTGGAGCTGGGCTTGAACCATCAACCTTCTAATGATGTTGAAATGAATCACTAAGGCTAAGCAACCAACGCTCCAATAACAAGGTTCTGGTCTGTTTTTTTGAGGGCAAGAAAGACAAATGATGTTGATGAGCTGTAAGGATTAGTCAACCAAGACTTTGCGGTAAAAAGTGATTTTAGAACTTTCTGAAACTGATTCATAATTTTTGAAAAGTAATGAAACAATTCTAATCTCTTAAAAAATTAGGGAAACAATTTGCTGCCTTAATTAAGACTCTGCTTGACAACATACTTCCTGTGAAAACGGAGAGGTAGGAAGGAATTTGCAATGGATACTGATTGGCTTTCAGGCAGCCGATGGGTGTTATGTCCACCTCCATGCCAGCAGTCCAGTTTTCAGACACTGAAAGCATCCCTGAGGAAAGCCTACACTGTAGAGAACTTCTCCCCATCGCCAAACCTACATCACCTGATCCACTGTTTACACAAGTTTATCTTCTGGGGTTGGCCTGAGGGAAGAAGACAGGGACTTTAGGGCAGAGATGTCAAACATATGGCCTAGGAGCCAAATGCGGCCCACCAAGGGGTTTCAACAGGCCCCTGGACTTATTTCCAATCATTTTCTAAGATATTGATTTGATAATTTTAAATACCAAAATATTTCCACTCAGCTTTCATCAAATATATTAAACTAGAAAGCACTTGGAGAGAGCTAACGTCTGCCACTTATTGCTGTTACATCTATAAGCAATAGCTCCATGATAAAGTTACCATCATAATATGATTCCTTCACCCTAAAAAGTAGGGCTGATTGATTTCAGGAAAAAGTCTAACTGCGATTTTTCTGGCAGATATTGTGATTTCAATTCGATTCATGATTTTCTTCAAATCAAGCCTCAGTGCAATATTCACTATGTTTACAGTATAGACAACAGTATGGAAATCAATGATCAAAAGCACATAACATATTATTCATCATCTAATATTTATGATAAATAATCTGTTTTCATTATTGAAGGGATACTCCAACTTCTACTCCTAAACTTTGTATTGTTGACCTGCTTACCAGCACTTCAGTAAAAGCAAATTGCCTGCAAATGTGTAAAATAGTTGACACAACAGATCCAGATCCAGTCTGAAATTGCAATATCAATCTGAAAACGATGAATCTTTCAGTCCTACTGAAAACCCACAACTAGCCCTCAGAATAATGTTGATATCATTATTAGTTTGCAAATTACGTCCAGTAGTTTTTGTGTTGCCTTGCTAACAAACAAACACCAGCAAACATAACCTCCTTGGCAGAGGTAATAAGAAAAGTAAGATGTTAACAGGATGATGACAAAATCAAACTGTGATTTGAGCCAATTCGAGTCCCGACCCATGTGAGTTTGATACCCCAGCTTTAGTGTGACATAAGGAAAGCTTTAAGCTTGACCTTGTGACCTCTTTGTAATGATACTCTCTTTGGCCTTTCAGGACTTAACTGTGGTCACAAACAACTTAAGACACCCTTTGTTTTGGCTGAGGCCAGCAGAGTAACTTCAGTCTCACATGGCATTGTTTCCTTCTGGAGGACCTGGACGGCACAGGCTCGGCAGCTGCTGTCACCCCAAAATAGCGGTGGAGTGCCACGCTGTTCACTCCGTCTCACTGGGTGCGGTGAAAGTCACACACGATCCCTTTGGCACCAGAGCCCACAGGTGGCAAACAGCCTCCGTCTGTGCCCAAGGCCACTGCACGTTAAGGGGGGAATATCTGTTACCTCCCGCCTCGACCTGAAGCCAAGAGTCGACGGGGAATGTCAGGAAAAGGGCACATTTAGGAACTGTTGTTGGAGCTCTCTGAGGCTGAGAAATGTGGAGATGTGAGTTAAACAGAAGCACTGAGCTTTAATCCCAGTTAGAAGAAGTGCCTCCATCACGTCTGATCGCCACTTTGTGCCACGAGACCAGAACGAGTCCCAACAAAAGTATTTACTCGTTCCCTCTGTTCGCTCTCATCAGACAAAAAGCTTTTCCATGTAGTGCCATGATGGCTCACCAAGCCTTTCAGAGGAGGCAGAGGTGAGCTCGTCCGCCTGATGAAAATGCCCTTCTGGCCCACCTTTAATTTGGTTCTGAGCTCTCTCTTTTCCCTCCCTCTGCAGCTGCTCCCCGACGACATGAACACAGACAAAAGACCTCACCTTGCTGCCTAATGGGACTTTTTCAACATGTTGACCTCAGAAAACCTGCAGGACTCTGAATCTGCTGCACTTTTTGTGTAACAGCGGAGAGCGATGAAAAGAACGACACACTGAACTGACTTTTAACCTGTGAAGGTGCATAATGGCCGCACTCCGTCTTGATGCTGGAGTCCTCATAACAGAAGATAAAATCATTACCTATCTTTGAAATAATATAACACTTACAGAAACTTCACTGAGTGCACCTGTTTAACTGCTAGTTAAAACAAATAGCTTATCAGCCATACACATGACAGCAACTCAATGCATTTGGGCATCAAGACAATCTAATGGAGCTCACACTGAGCATCAGAGCGGAGAAGGTGATGAGTGAATATGAATGAATGAATATTTTTATTTCAGTTACATAAATGTTAAGAATACAATCATTTAACACAAACTTATCAATAAACTAAAAAGGTATAGGCTGATGCTTGTGGCTTATTTTCCCCTATCCTGTACAAGCCAAGAATAATCTGACATATAAGGAAAAAATCATCTAAGACATCCTTCTTTATATCATTAGACTGTAAAATCATTATTCCTTATAAGCATTAACTAACTTATGCTTTGAGATCTTTCTGAACTTTAAGAGAGTTTTACACAATTTCAGGTCATCACTGAGCTCATTCCAAAATTTTATCCCCATAACTGAAACACATCAGTATTAACATTCATTCTAACTTTTCCTGTTTCAAACATAAGCACACCTCTTAAATCATATCTTCCTTCTCTTAGTTAAAAAAATGTTTGAATACAAGCAGGAAGAGCATCACTTACTCCATGATTTAAGTGACTTTGAATGTTGCATGGCTGGTCTAAGTATTTCAGAGATTGCTGATCTACTGGGATTTTCACACTCAACCAGCTCTATGAGTTACATAGAATGGTCCAAAATAAAGAAAATATCCAGTTAGCAGCATTTCTCTAGGTGGAAACGCCTTGTTGATGCCAGAGGTAGAAGAGAATGGTCAGGGAAAGGCAATAAGGCATGCAGAGGGTTGTTGCTGATGGCACAATCTTGAAGCAGATGGGCTACAGCAGCGAATGACCACACCAGACGCCACTCGTGTTACCTAAGAACAGGAAACTGAGGCTACAGATCTCACAAGCTCAAAAAATTGGACAATAGAAGGCTGCTAAAATGTTGCTTGGTCTGATGAGTCTGGATTTCTGCTACATTCAGATGGTAGGGACAGAATTTGGCATAAACATGAAAGCATTGATCCAACCTGCCTTGTATCAACAGCTCAGCTGGTGTCGTGGTGTAAGGGACTAATTAAGCTCCATCCAAAGGCCTCAGCCTATCTGAGTGTTGTTGCTGATCATGTCCATCCCTTAATGACAACAGTGTACCATCTTCTGATGGATATGATCAGCAACATGACAATGATTTCATTGTACTCCAGTGGCCTCCACAACCAACAGATCTCAATCCAATCCTGACAAATCTACAGCAGCTGATGCTATAATGCAGAGACAAAGACTGAAGTTTGAGACTTGGACTCACTTTTGTTTTGTACCTCTGGCTCACTGTAAATACGAGCAAAGACATTAGATTCCCTCACATTGTGCATAGCCTTCTGTATCTGGTGTAGGAAGAGAGAAAACCTCCATAGACAAGCACAGCACCTGCAGCTGGCACAGACAGGCAGGTTCGAGACACTCCAGGAACAGGTGATGAACTGTGGAAAAGGAGCACAACCTAAAATCCAAAATGAGACTTGCAGCTCCTCAAAGACTTGAGACTTGACTTGGACTTTGAGTGACTTTTGCCCATCTCTGCTATCATGTCAATATGGACCAAAATCTCAGAGAAATGATTCAGCACCTTGCAAAGTGTCCCTAATGAAGTCACCAGTGATTGTCGATTAGTAACAGCAGCTTATTCTTTATATTTATGTAGAATGAAGATATTTGATTGCTTCAAAAACAGGTCTTGCATAACCCACCTTGGCTATCCGCACCCTGAAAAGCACTTTTAAGAACACTCATAGTTTCAGCTCCTATGACCAGGCTTGAAGGTTTCTCTGAGTCAACAGTGGTGCAGTGTTTCTGCTCTCCATGCATCCAGTTCATATAAGGACATTTAGCGTGACTGGTCCTGATGCAGATTTGCTGTGACATATTTCCTCATGTATAACACTGAATGAAACAACGGGACCCAGAAGTTGCCTGCAGCTATCAGGCTGATTTAATGCACAGCAACATCATACTTCATGTTTACATCACCCTGACGGGAACCATAGAGCCGGACAATCAAAGCAAATTCATCTCAAATGAATTAGAGACAGAAATGCAAAATCTGTTCCTGCTTTTCTTGTTTGTATAATTTTATCTGTGATATTTTAGACAAAGCATTGCATTAACATGGTTTTAATATTCCTAGACATCTAACAGACATTTCTGAAGTCTAAATTAATTCAACATATTATAGCATTGTTCTTAAAAACAATCAATTTATCTGCATATTGTGTAAGGTTGGTACATGAAAGGTTAAAAGTTTAAGAATGAATCATGAAAGGACTGTAGTCTATTAAAAATAAAATCATTTGATTGAAAATGAATTAAATCATATAAAAGTTTTCTGCTTGTTACTCTGGCTTGTCCACTTTTTTACAGTGACACATGTAAGTTGCTTATTAGTCAAAACTTAACCCTAAGCACAAAAATGAAAAATGCATTGAAATCATTATAATTGACTTCCAATGGCATGTTATGTTTTAGAGAAATCCTTAAAAAAACCACACTGGCTCTTTTATTTTATAAATATTTTTTTCTTAATTTCTGAAATTAAACATTGCGTATAGAATGTTAAACTGAAGGGGTTAAAAGCATAAAAATAAGAAGATCTGATTTTAATGGACAGAACTTAATTTATTAACTGAATTAAATCACATTTCTCTCTAAGTTTATTTTAAAAATGTTGCCTTGTTATTATTATTGATTTTCAATGGCATGTCATGTTTGTAGTGAAATCCTAAAAAATACACACTGGCTCTTTGACTTTAGAAATAATTCATTTTTCTTTATTTTCTGAACTATAACGTGCTGTATTTAAAGTTAGACTGAAAGGGTTAAAAAGAAAAAAGGGATATGATTTCCATGGACAGAACTGAAGTTATTTACTGAATTAAATCACATTTCTTTCTTTAGAAATAATTAATTTCTCTTTATTTCCCGACTAATTATGGTTCATATAAGATGGTACAAAAAGGGTTAATCATGGACAGAGCTGAAGTTTTAACAGAATTAAATCACATTTCTCTCTAAATTTATTTTTAAAATGTCCTTTTTCTTGGTGTGTCCACTTTCTGGGCACTGAGTTCGGTGAAGAGTTAACGGCTCCTTTTCCCCACCAAGTTCTGGATTGTCCACCCAATTCCCCCCCTCTACAACACCCATGAATAATTCCTTTAAGTCAGAGGAAAACTCATTGACTCTGCTCAACCTGTAGCTGCGATCGGGGTTAGAGGGCACTGTGAATGAAGCCGGACTCATCTCTGAGCCTCCATAAATAGAAAACCTTTCTTTGGCCACAATAATAGCTTTGTGACATCCCTCCACCCCCGTGGACCAGAGGAAAAGAGCACAAGTGGGCTAAATGTCACCCAGCAGGGTCCGTCATTTAGTAAAATCACATTTCACCCCAGAGTACACAAACCTCCGCTTGGCTCCACCACGCTTTACCCACTTTACAAAGTCATTACGGTGATATTTTCAGGAGAAGAGCGATTAAACAGGAAGAAGATGGACGCTATAACAGGACACCTGCTGGGTTTCCTGGCACAGGTACAAGCTGCAGCCACCTGTTCATCCCCCGAAGCCGGTGGTGTTTGTTTTGACACGGGCAAACACTGAAGTGATGACATTTTATAATAAACAGGGAGAGGAAGGGTGGTCCTGTATGATGCAGAAGTGTCTCAGGGGGGAGGGGGAGCGCAATAATGCATGAACTGACAGATGGGCTCCTTCAGTGTCCCCAATCTGAGGGAAACATCCTGGTGTACCACGAACACACACACACACACGGCCTGTGAGTGTTTGATTTGGAGGAGAGCAGCGCAGATCTCTGGCAGATAAACCTTTACAGACTGAAAGGTCGTCAGGAAGTGTCCTCCACGCTAATCAAATAACCCCGAAGGCCAGGTTTGATCTTTTACAATCTGCAGAGATGGAGGGCCAGCCGGGCAAACGAGGAGGCAGCCTGTGGGCCGTCCTGAGGGCAGACTGCACCTGTTTATCACTCAGCGTCCTCAGGCAGAGGTAAACAGCTCCATGAGCAGCCAGGGACATGGGGGCTCAAATGAGGGGCAATGTTTTTGTTTGGGAAATCCCTCAAGATTTGACAAAAATACAGAGTTAAAAAAGAAATTAGTTGATTCAAGGCAGCACCTGGAAAACCATATTCCTTCATGTGATGTTTCATGTTGGGACTGCCCCATCATAGATGAACCCGACAGTTCCCAAACTTCTTCTTCTGTCAGGCCGCCCTTTGGCAGCTGAAATGTTTCCAATCCCCCCTCAACCCTTCGTGATGCACTTCTACAAATACATGACAAACTAGGAAGCACTCGGAGAGCTCTAACCTCCACCTAAGTAGCTCCCATACTGCTGTTACATCTATAAGCAATAGTTTCATGATAAAGTTACCATCATAATATGATTAAAGACCCTAAAATGGTTATCTGGATCACCACCAAAATCTAATCATTTCCAAGTTGGGCCGTTACCAACATCTCCTGAAAATTTCAGCAAAATCCGTCCAGTAGTTTTTGCAAAATCTTGCTAACAAACAAACAAACATGCACTGGCAAAAACATAACCTCCTTGGCAGAGGTAACAAAACAATGGGTGGCATGGTGGCACAACAGGTAACGACATGCCTCACAGCAGGAAGGTCGCTGGTTCGAACCCCGTGTCAGTCTCTGTGTGCTGCTTGCATGATCTCCCCGTGCATGCGAGGACTCTCTTCAGCCACTCCAGCTTCCTCACAGACCAAAAACATGCTTATTAGGTTAACTGGTGACTCTTAAAGCGTGAGTGAGAGCATAAATGATTGTCTGTCTCTCTATGAGGCCCTGCGATTGGCTGTCTAGGGTCTACCCTACTACCTACTCTCGCCCAATGTCAGCTGGGATAGGCTCCAGCCCCCACGGTCCTGCAAGGGATGAGTGGTATAGATAATGGATGGAATAAAAGAATTGTCATACCCCTCGCACACAAAACCTAAATTCAACAGAGCTATAATCCCTAAGGCTTTAACACCCTTAAAGAATACAACGGCTTGAAATGTTGCAGCCATTTAAAGTGATACTGCAACTAAAATAATATTGAACATAAAACTTCCTTATTTTTTAATAATAACAGCCAATGTGACTGCTATTCAGGTGAAGGCAAAGACAAGATATGGCCTCATTTTTTCATTTTAAGTTCTAATTCCTGGTGTTGTTAAATCTGGGCCAAAAGATAAAATAAAGATTCTCAGACAAAATTTACAAGTGCTCTGCTTGTTGTGCATAACAGCGTACAGTATTTTTAAAGTAGCATCAGTGCATGAAGATATCACCTAAGTTCTAGAACATAGTAGAAGAGAAAGAAAGTTTAATTAAATAAATAAAATAATAAATAAATTTTAAAAAGCTAAATAAATCAATCAATAAATAAAATGGTGAATAAATGAAGGTAGCCAAAATAAAATGATGACATCTCTTTTAAATTATTTTAGACTGATTCAAAATCAGAGAGAGTAAGAATCTTTCTTTTTTTTCCCAGCACCACTAGCAAATAAAGATTTTTATAAGAAGTATTTTGATCAGCCTGAGAACCTCAAATTTTTGCACAATCCTAATTAAAAATAAGGTTAGAAGATAAAGAAAAACTCAATTTTTCTTTATCTTCCAACCTTATTTTTGCAGATTGAATGCTTGCTGTCCTCTCTTCTTTTACTTTTTACTCCAAGTTTGATCCATTTACTTCCTTTATTTTTCCCCTCCATCTGCGACTCACTCTGTTGCAACTATTTTAGGCTGTCAAGTTTTAGCAGTAATTGAATCTGTGAGGAAATAAAGCAGCAGGTTTGCCTGATCCATAAACCTACATCACAATTGCAAATGCTGCAGACATCCTGCTGCTATGGACTTTTTCTTTCTTTCTCTCATATAATTCATGTCCCTAATGTTTAAGGGTAGAATATGTTCTCTCCTCGACTCCATACAGCTTAATTCAGTCATTTCAGCAGGTTTATTTGCTAGATTTAATTAAAGAAGATGTATTTTACCATTTAAATTACCATAACCCCATGTTTTTTTTATTGAAACTGCATTTTTTAGAATTCTAAAATATAATTCCATTTATAGTGGTTGGAAAAAAATCAATCAATTCACCCAAACAAAGGACAGCTGAATAAAATGATCAATATCCTTGGATAAAAGCTGCTTCAGAATATTTCAATACTAAGAAGGCAGCTTGGATCTACATCTTTGAAGATAACAACGTGGGTGAAGATGTGGGACTATCTGCTCAGCTGTGCTCAAACACATGCACATGGCTGCTGCATTTATTTAAAAACTACACAGACTCATGCCATTCATCTGAGCCGTCACATGCTCCAGTGTAAAAATTCTCTCTCAGATGGACAGTAAACAGGCTTAAACGTCCCCCGTCTTAACGAGCTGACATGGAAAACACACATCTGCCATCTTTAGGTAAGCTGCAGTTGCCATGGTTACAGACTAGCAGCTTGCTAAACAGTTGCATGAAGCCGTCATTGAGACACAGAGTGCTCAGGCCGCGCACATTTATAAGTTGAATGTTGGTTCAGGGCAGGATGCAAGGACAGGCAGGAAGATGGTGTCACGATAGTGCTTGCAGTATGTTGCTGTCGTCGTTAGCTGTGACTGAAATCTGTGATCTGACAGGAAATGATGATGAGGCTCGGTCTGAGTTAGATGAAAAACATCGAGCATATAAAAGGAGATGAAGAGAAAACTCTTGGTTTAGTGATTCAACATCAGAGGTAGAAACTATTTGTATTTTTTAAATGAACCGGGCTCTTGTGTTAGAGGGTGACAGGGTGGTGCAGCCTCTTACAGTGTGTGCCTTTAAGCAAGAAAGCTGCAGGTTAGGTTCCCTGGAGGTTTTTCTGTGTTGGGTTGGAGCCCACACAGGCATGGTCTCCCAATTAGGGATGTGCATTTTATCCAACGCGCAATCAGTGCATCGTGGCAAGGGTCAATGGTAAATTGCATCGGTTGGAGTGGTGTGCATTGGATTAGAAACTGGGCTGAAACCACGATGCATCGGCTTGTAAAAGCTTTGCATCAGTATAATCCAATGTCATGTTATTATATGTATATTTTTTTATTATTATCTTCAGTCAATTCACTTCCATAATTATCTCTCAGCCGTTAAATTCTCACAAGTCCTCACTGCTTAAGTAGCTTTCTGTAAGTGATCTGTCTTCATTTGTTAAAAGCTTCTTAATGATGATAAGTATGATACTGCTTGTGTTCTTGAAGGAACAATAAAGTAGAGTGGAATTTGCACAGATTTGCATTGTTATTGCATCGTGATTGCATCGAGGTAGGAAAATAAATCGTATCATTCTGAATTGGTAGATGCTTCATGTGAATCGTTATTGTATCGTACCGTAGCCTACATATAGAGATGCATATCGTATCGTCCTGGGGATGGAGATTTCCATCCCTACTCCCAATGCCCGCATGGGCTCTCTCTGGTTCTCCGGATTACTCCCACAAACCAAAAACGTGCTTGTTCGGTTAACTGATGACTCCAAATCATCCTTGAGTGTGAGTCTGTCTCTCCATACGGCCTTGTGATTGGCTGGTGACCAGTTCAGGGTGAAACCTGCCTCTCACCAATGTCAGCTGGAAGAGGTTCCACCCCCCACCCCCCACGACCCCTAAAGGGATAAGTGGTATAGATGATGGATGGATGGATGTAAAATTGGCTTTTTGAGGTAAAACTGTAAAACCTAGAAAGCATTCAGAGAGTGCAAACCTTTGCCAAGGTAGCTCACATATTGCTGTTAAATCTATAAGCAATAGTTTCATGATAAAGTTACCATCATAATATGATTCATTGACCCTGAAAACCCACCCCTAGCACTCAGAATCATGCTGATATCATTATTATTAGACAGTTATTGTGCAAAAATGATTGTTTGCTAATGGTGATTATCTGGATCACCACCAAAATCTAATCATTTTTAAGTTGGGCCATTACCAACATCTCCTGAAAATTTCAGCAAAATCTGTCCAGTAGTTTGTGCGTAATCTTGCTAACAAACAGACAAACGGGGCTAAAACACAACCTCCTTGGTGGAGGTAAAAATAGGCTGTAGAGCAGGGATGGGCCACATGTGGCTCTCCTACTCCCTCAACGTGGTCCACAAACCATTTTAAAATGCCAAAAAAAAGCATATAAATGATGCTCTTGTAAAATACCCTATAACCAGTAAATCCTCTGAAAATCAAGAATACACCATTTAAATTCCAACTATTTGGCCCTTTGGCTCAAAAGATAAAATTAATATGGCACTTAAGACTATCAAAGTTTCCCATGCCTGTGTAAGAGAGATATCCTTGCAATGCAGCTGGATCAGCCTGATTCAATGTCTGCAATCAGGTAGATCCATCTTGAAAAGCTCCAATCTACAACGATAGTGAGTGACCCAGAATGGGACGATCCAATCAGAGTCTTTTAGAGCAGGAAGAGGTGGAGGCTACGAGCGAGATGACAGCAGGAAGTGACCACACATACAGGGATTAGCATAGATTTTAACAGCTTCAGTGGAAGTTTTATCAGATATGGATTGCATTCTTTATTAAAGGAAAATAAAATAACAACACTTTTGGCATTTCTAAAATGAAATAATATTTCCACTACAATTCCGACATGTTCTGGTGAGAGTTAATTCTATGAAGTGGCTTACATTTTGTTCTTTACACCTACTATATTATCTGATTGGCCTGTAATGCATGCGAATGACAGAACCATTGTCCAATCACCTATCAGATATGCTTCTGAAACGTTCTGCCCTCCCCAAACACTTTCTTAGGGCTCTTTCCCAGATGGACTGCTGAAATATATTGAATGGTCCATCTGGTGTGTCAGGTTAGCCATGACCAACATTTCAGAAAATATCAGCAATTTCCTAGTGATTATATACTTACACATCAACATGGAACAATGGATTAATATTAAGGCTGCATGATCAAGCATAAAATAATCACAATCATGCAATCTCATTTCCAAAGTAGATGTGCTCCGAGAATGCAAACCTTTGCCAAGGTATTGAGTTACTGTCAAAAATGTGAAAAACTGCCCTCTCCCACACTGTTAACAAATCCTTTAAAAGTTCTTGGATCCAAATCAAGATTTAGATCAGCATCAAAATCTATTCACTTCTTTCTTGTGCCATGACCAACACTTGCTGATGATTTCATCAAAAAGTTTTTGAGTTATCCTGTTAACAAACTATCAAACACCAGCAGAAACATAAACTTTATAGTGAAGGTAACAACATTTTATTCTATAATAAATCATACTTTTGATTTACAAAAGTGGAAATCCAGTGATTATGAGGTAAACTACCACATCTTCTAAAAGCAGGAACACTGTCACATGTTTCTAAGTATTTTGTAAATGAAGCACTTTACGTGAACTTCTTATCACAGTTAGGGAACAGAAATCATGCAGCTAAAGCATGCATTGACAAAAATCACTTCCTGTTCTCTTTCTAAATGCTCAGCAGCTTTTGCCCACCTTTTCATCCAACAAACAGGAGCTAAAAGCTTTGTTAATTTTCAGCATCAAATCATAATAATGAATGAGGCTGCCTGCCCAACATTCATGATTAACAGCCTCCACTGGCCGAGCCAAGAGCATGTAAAAGCAGCACCACGTCAAGAGGGGAGTGGGTGAAAGTGGGATCAGCCCCTCGGTGCTGTAGCAAACTTTGGCATGGAGCTCCTTCTCATGCCATTTCATTTCATGGCTCCCTAATGCTGCATGTGCCCTGCCAAGAACGGCTATCCAATTCATCAGACGCTCCCATAAACAAAACGCTCTGAAGAACATCAGAACTAGTCACTAACACGAGGTCGGAGAGGCATGTTTTCAAACCAGGCACCGCAGGGAGTCACTCCAGCTCTCCAAATGTAATTGGTACACTGAGCATGTCCCTCCCTCCCTTCTGCTTCGCTCTGCCATCCGAGGGCATTATGGAGTGTATGACCTTAATACACTCCTTAAATCTCTCCTCTTTGTTGCCCCGGCTTTGTTTTGATTCATCTGCCTCCCTGTTAGAGAGATAAGCCAGCAAGGTACGCTCTTCAGAACGCTGGATTTATTCATCAGACGGGCAGAAATAAATTCGAGGAACGCTCAAGCATGCCTGAATTGTAGCCCATCTGATTCACGTCCTGTCCCTGCTCTATCCTGCAAAAAAACACAAACATCCTCAACAGGCGGACGGACCGCGCTGGAGTTCAACACGGCTGCCGAGCTGTCACGAGGAAGTTCTGAGGTGACGGTGATGGGCTGTCACGCCTCATCCCGCTGACATCTTAACCAACAGCATGCTTCTTGTAGACTGGAGTAGCTGCGCTCGTCAATCAAAGATGGGGCGGAGGATGATATATGAGGGTGAACTCACCAGGACTCTCCCCGTCAGCGTCTGAGCGGAAATCATGACTCCAGCCCAGTCCTTCACCGAGGTCATCCAGCCCACCTCGCTGGCCGCCGCGTCCTCCTTGTCTGTGCGTTTGATGCCATCGCCCGTGGTGATCCGATGGACCTCCTGTGAAGAAAAAAGGATGCAGAATGTGACTGATGATAGATCATGCACTTATGCAGAGTTCTGCCTAAAATAGAAACCTATATGACCTAATAAAAGAGATAAACCTGCATTTGAAGTAAAGATTGAACACTTTACTTTCACACCTTCACATATCTCAGTGCTAAGTGGTCTTAGGGTTTTTTGCAGCATCATGCAGAGTTTATGAGGCTCTTAATGGTTGCTTTGGCCTAAAACTGTTGAGAGTTGGGGAACTCCTAAAAACATGTCCTTGGGATCAATTTTCCCAGATCTCTAAAATGTAAACCCGGCACTTTCCAAGTGCCATGATTGTTAAAGGATTAGCTTCCGTTAACAAATGTGAATGTTGCTACAGCTACTCAGGCTATTCTGGATGTAGAAAGTTAAAGCTGGGTTAAATACTCTCACAGCCAGATCTATAGTTCATGGTTGCTCTGTCTGAGCAGACCCCAGCTGACTCCCATTAATTGGACCCTTAAGACAGAGACCTGGTGCAACAGCTTCCTGCACAGGAGCGGTGCGGATCAAACACACAGGCCAGCATGTGCAGTGCGTAGGGTCTTATCGTCTGCCTGTTTTAATCAAACTCTGGTTGGTATGCTAATTATTAATGAGGGAATGATCATCCACATATCAGGCTGTATGTAGGAATTACTTTGTAACCCAGGTCACATTAAGTTGTTGATTTAATTTTGTCTTTGTATTATATCTGTTCTGTTTTTAAAAGGGAAAGGTAAATATTACCGAAAATAAAATGGGTTAATACATAATTTTTTTCCTGCACTGAATGTACACATAAAGAAAAAAAAACGTTGAATTCAGGCTGCATGGAGGTCTCACGTGATCACGTTCTGTCTTGTTTGTTCTTGTTGGTTCACGTTTAATCACGCGCGATTGTGCAAGCCAATCGGCACTGGGATCAGCGTCTTTAACCCGAAGAACAGGGTGTTTGAGGCAGAGAGAGACGGAGACAAAACAGCTATAGTCACGTCGAGTTATATTACACTGCCTGGCCAAAAAAAAAAGTCGCCACCACAATAAAAGGTCACACACTCTAATATTTTGTTGGACCAACTTCAGCTTTGATTACAGCACGCATTCGTTGTGGCATTGTTTCAGTAAGCTTCTGCAATGCCACAAGATTTATTTCCATCCAGTGTTGCATTAATTTTTTCATCAAGATCTTGTATTGATGATGGGAGAGTCTGACCACTATGCAATGCCTTCTCCAGCACATCCCAAAGATTCTCTATGAGGTTAAGGTCTGGACTCTGTGGTGGCCAATCCATGTGTGAAAATGTCTCATGCTCCCTGAACCACTCTTTCACAATTTGAGCCCAATGAATTCTGGCATTGTCATCTTGGAATAGGGAAGAAAAAATCCATTGATGGAATAACCTGGTCATTCAGTACATTCAGGTAGTCAGCTGACCTCATTCTTTGGGCCATAATGTTGCTGAACCTAGACCTGACCAACTGCAGCAACCCCAGATCATAGCACTGCCCCCTCAGGCTTGGACAGTAGGCACTAGGCATGATGGGTGCATCACTTCACCTGCCTCTCTTCTTACCCTGATGCTCCCATCACTCTGGAACAGGGTAAATCTGGACTCATTAGACCACATGACCTTCCTCCAGGACAGTTCTTAATCCAATTCTAGTAGTTTCTGCAATCTCCTTATTTGTTTTCTCTTCTTGATGCATGCCAATGATTTGACCCTTCTTAAACAGACTAACATCTTTTCCATGAACACAGGATGTGTCTTTCAACATGGTTGTTTAAGAAATGAGAAGCTACTCATTGCATCAGCTGGGGTTTAATAACTTGTTGCCAGCTGAAAGACAATCGCCCATGCGGTAATTACCCAATAGGAGGCTCGTACCTATTTGCTTAGTTAAATCCAGGTGGCGACTTTTTCTTTGGCCAGGCAGTGCATGTCAAAGAAATGTAACTAAAAGAAATACACTTTTGATTATGGCGGGATGCCATCCTAAAAAGATAGTTGCCTAACAGATCAGCGGCCAAACCCACAAACACCACAAACACCAGAGTCAAAGGAATCATGAACCTTTTATGTACTTGTTGTTGTTTTCTAAAAAAATAGTTAAAAACAAAGTGTTAAAAAAAACATGACTTAATTTCATAAAAACTGCTGATGAACTTGGCTGGGAGAGGAAGTGGCTGCATCTGTAGCTTTCTGCACAAATGGTGATTTTCCATTTGTGGTATCCGCTCAACTCAACTGAACAACATGATTTGGGTACTGCCTGTTTCATTTTCCGTTACAGAGCACACTCTGCGTTCACCATTTTTAAAGGTAGGCAGGGTCGTCACAGTGTGGCTAAGGGAAACTACCGTGACATTCTCACAACAATAAAGGAGGAAAACGCAGCAGTAGGGCACCTCAGATTGTCACAATAAGGTGACAAAATGTGTTTAAAAGAAAGTTGGAAGCAGCAAAACAGCATGTTCTTTATTGCAGAGGAGGCTTGTGAATAAATATAGTGACTGTCATCTACTGGCTTCAAAACCCCCTCATAAATAACCGCAGTTTAGTATTTTCTGCAGTCCACAGAGATAACAAACTGAGCCAGCCTGAGACGCATCTTAATGTATTTTAACGTTGGATATGAATGAGCTGAAAGAGACTACCACACTCCAAAGAAACTGCAGTTTTTCTAACAGATCCTCTGAGGGTCTGTCAGAACAATGGCCACTTTTTATCACAGCAATCTTCATTTCAGCCATTGTTCCTAAACCATTATTGAGATCAGCTTAGATTTAACATAAATTTACTTTAACCCACCCACAAGAGTCCAAACTCTGCCTATACCTCCTACATGATTTGACTGACAGCTGTGTAAAAACACAACATGAATCGCTGCTCAAAACCCTGAATTAGCACTTCAAACACAGAAATGCTTCATTCTTTACAGCGACCACGCTTCAGCCATCCAAACTGAACCCACACACATGCATGCTCACATGCTTACAGTAAACATACAGAGAGGGAGAGCAGCACAGAGACTCCAGGAGTGTATCCATGGCAGCCGCTGAGCTCCTGTTGTTTCTGCTCCGCTGAGTGGGCCGCCTGCCTCCCTGCCTGCCCGTCTCTCCACCTGTCTATCTATCATTACGTCAATCTGTCTGTCTGCCGGGACTCGCATGACTCACAGAGCAGGAAATGGAGACAGGATGCAGGGGTTCGCCGTGCTCCCTGGTGAAACACCCCACAGCCTCAAGGCCCTGACAACAACAAGTCGACTCTTTACCTTGTGACACCGCCCTCCTTTTTCACCTTAACGCTGTCACACATCACTCCCTCGAGGGCCTTCCCCCCTTCAGCATCAGGTCATGTGGGATTAACTGATGGAGTTTACCGAGTAAGATGGGAAATTAACCACCCACAGTTCAAAGCTGCAACAGTTTATATGGTTTCCATTAACGTATACAGGCCTGCAGACGCCATTTCTGTGGTGGTGGTTATGTCACAGATCTCAACATGCCACATTCTCCAGATTCTGAACCCAGGGTTATTGTGCGTCCCTGTGATCTGGCATCAGCTTCAAAGAACTCTGAGTATGCAGCTATGTAACATGTGCTGTGTTTCCACTGCATCATAAATCATGCTATAGCTGGACAGGGTGCAGCACCAAGGAAATCAAACACTGAATCAATACGGTGAACAACATATAACGAGCATTTTTCCAACTGTGTTTATGAATCTATGAGCATTGCAAAGGTCTGAATCCACTGTGGTACACAAATATAGTTATTCAAACATAACAGCAGCATATTAGAGGCCACATATTATGCAAAATGCACTTTTTAATGGTTTTGACACTTAAAGGCCTGTCTTAAAGGCTGTAAAGAATCTTACTGTAGTGTCCAATCGAGCCAGTGCTGTTTAAAAGTGGGGTAATTACGAGGCTTCCTGCGGCACCATAAACAGCTATAAATCAGCTGTTGTCTGCCCCAGGATACCTTCTCTTAAATACAAGCTGGCAAGTTGCTCTGGTGGCAAACATATTTACTAGAGCCACAGGCCTTGTGCAACCCCACTTAAAAAAACAAACAAACTAAGCCTTTAAATCCATCCTGAAATTTAAAAAAAAAAAAATCCCTGGAAGGACATTTCCACTTATGATGTGGCCCCACCGCCCTATGTTCTAGCCCAGGGTGTATTAACAGGCAGAGCCGGCTCCAGGGAAGCTCCCTCAGCACACACAGCTTGAAATTCGGAATCTCTTTAAGTATAAAGGCTGAATACAGTTTAATTCACAGCTCAACTAAAATATTAGTTTGTTTTTTCTGCACATTTAGGCTTGACTCTGCATGGTGGACAAGGCTTTGTGAGGGGACAATGGCAGTTGAGTATTTTACAAGGCAAACATTACAGAACGAGCCCGACATGGGATGTAGCTCTGTATCTCCTCATGCTGATTATGTTGTTTTAATGATCGTGGGGGGCTAAATTACACCTATTCCCATCAGGGGTGCATGGTTGTGCAGTAGGTAATGCACATGCAAGAAGATTGCTGGTTTGATTCTGAGTTTCAAGTTTTCCCTGTGCATAAGTAGGTTCTCTCCAGACACACCTGTTTCCTCTAAAACACCAAAACATGCTCAATAGGTGAACTGGCAACCCTAAATTGCCCTTTTTGCCCAAGTCACACATTCAGTTTCTCATGGTGATTGTGCACGACTGTCATAATCCTGATGAAACGTGCTTTGGTTGTGGTGCATGCACTACTTGATCTGGATCAGCGTTGGTTAGTCGTGAACAAACGCCGGGGAACGGGGAAGGGTCCCGATTGTTTTGAACTGTTCAAAACTGTCGTGGAGAATCGCCGCTCTCAGTATAGCACGGTTGAAGCCTAATGCAGTCCTAAGGTGAACGGTATTAGCGTGGCGTGTACAGGGCTCAATCGGGCTGATTGTGGCTCAATCCAAAAAGCTTTCCGAGGATGACTGAAAGGGACGTATCCGATTGTGCCCCGACTGTAATGATAATGCCTGTGTTCGTGACTTGTATTTATAGACCCTTGGAATGCGTCATGTGATTTTTTCTGAACGTTGTTCTTACGTATCTCGTACGGGAAGTGAACGTGACAAAAATGCAAGCTGTGGGGCTCAATCGGGGCTTACGTGACGCAAACTGGACTCAAATGGGGCTGACGTCGTGTCAGCGGGATGGAAATTCATGGAATGCTCGTCGTATCGTTGTATTGACCTAACTGAAGCGTGATGAACGCCCCCGTAGTTCTGTAGAAGCACCATAGAAGCATTACTGACGGTGTATGTACGGGGTGTGTCTGGGGGAGAGACAGTCCTTTCTACCCCTATCACGCGGGTCAAACTAACCTTGCCAATCGTGTACAGTCGTGCACCATCGCCATGAGAAACAGGAATGTGTGACTGGGGCTTTATGTATGAATTGAGAGAGTGAATAATTGTCTGTCTCTCTATATGGTCCTGAGATCGACTGGTAAACCAGTTCAAGCTGTACCCCACCTGTTAGCCAATATCTGCTGGGAAAGGCTCCAGCCCTCCATGACCCCTAAATAGGATAAGGAGTATAGATGACGGATGGATGGATAATTCCCATCATTGAAAGCTCAAATCTTTCCAGTCCACTTTGTTGCAAGCATTCGTTTTGAGTTTTTTCTTGTCAAATCTAAATTAAACAGTCCCATATTTTTCTCCTTTCCAGCAAGTCAGCACTGATCTCAGACGCCCTTAAATCCTTTAGGATATTGAATTTTTGGCATGCTAATAAACCTCTCAACTAAAGCTTTAGTATTCAGTTCATTCTTTGTGTTAGTGGCCTAAAAAACTATGATTACCTGTCAACATTGTGTAAGCTACACGAGAGATCATTTGACATCTGTGCCCCCTCCTTTCTCTGTATTAAGCCTTTAGAAAATCTAGCAAGGGACGGCCAACCCAGGCTCAGTTCAGGGGCAGTGATCTTATTGGATCCTGTACAAAGGTATATGTGCTTGTTATATCTAAATGAGCTTTAGTTGTTGTTTAGATTGTAGCGGTAATGTTAATTGTATGAAAGGTTATGTGGTTTGTGGCTATTTTGTGGCTGCAAACACAGTGGATTGGTTGTGCATAAGGGAGGGGGCATGGCTACGAGTAGGGGGAAGTAAAACTGCCTCCACTGCAGTCTCATCCAAATTACATACCCTCGCTCAGAACAGGCCATGTTTGACAAAACCCATCTCAAAATGTAGATGTGGCTTTGGCTTTAAGGTCTGTGCTCTGATGTTTACTGTAGGTGCACAGGCTGCAGAGCTGGCTGTGGGTTGAACAAACAAAGAGGAATTTTGCACAATATGGGACCTTTAAAGATAAATTGACCTTATCTAGGCCTACAAACTCATCATATATCTTTGGTATTACTTTATTTTTTATTTTTTCACACCACAATCTAAAGCAGAGAAAAAGTATTTTGATATAACTTTGCTTCACTATAGTTCAGCCCCATGTATAGCTATGGAGATTTATATGCCAGCTGACTAAAATTTAAAGTATTGCCTGTATTAGTGCCGTCTGGCTCTCTGCAGCTCTCTGCAATTCTTCCAGTTAAAACAAATATGACTGATTTACTGGTTGTCACTAAGTGGCAGCAAATCAATTCTCCTGATTTATTTTTGATAGATGTTTGCCCAACTGTAGATGCAACTCTGCACAAACAGCTTGAGAAAACATATTACTCACTCTTTAAGATGGGGAATGATATTCCAAACAGCATGACTGTAATATGGAGCTTCGTTCTTTAAGCAGGAGGAAATGCTGTATTTTCAGGGGACTATTTTAAGAAGTGGATTTGGATGCTCTTCAGAGTATTTATGGCAGCAGGATGGTGCTTCCTGGATCAACTCTAAATAAACAACAGTGCCCATGTTCAATGTAATAAAGCTGCACGTCATCCGGAACAAGGATGTGGACATTTTTTTTTCAGTAATCTGGTGATGTTATTCTCAAACAAACATTAAATACATCCTGGACTAGAACTCCTGCATGGTGGCTTTTCATGCTGTTGCGAGGTATTCAGTGCCAGGCGCTGCACATGGTGCCTGATAACCCTTGACCCATGACAGCCAAAATCAAAAGCAGGCATGGGTCGGCCCAGGCCTGCTTTTTTTGTTCGTTTGTTTGTTTTTTTTGTTGCGACTGAGAGGGAATAAGCTATGGTAATAATCCTGAATCACATCTGTATTCAGAAGGCAACCCTATCAAACCGTACTATACAGTACACAAACAGAAAGGCTTCAACCAGTTAGCTCTGTGCATCACCTGCATAGCAGTTCATCGCATGGCACACATGTTAACAAGAAATAGAGATTAAGGATCTAAAAAGAAAAATCTGATGTGGTGATTTAACATTGTCCCAGTGGGGAGGAAAGTTGGAGCTATGGAGCAACTTCAACTTGTTTTGTTATATAACACATGCCTTTGTGCATGGATTTCTGTCATTAAACAGCAGGGTATCTGCATTTAATATGATAATTATTGAAGCCAAAATGTTGAAAAAATGTTGATTTGAAACAGGCTCTTGCCCAGAGGTCTATGAATAAAGTAAGGATAGAATTTTTGGGCCCTATCTTATCACATTATCTCTATGTCACAGTGGATAGCTGTGAAAATTTAAAAGAAAATCATCATGAGCAAAATTGTAATTTTGCTTAAAAAATTGTGTTCTCAAGCCAGAAGAAGTGATGAAACTTATGTCCTTGACCTTTGACCCTTAACCTTCAAAACCTTATCAGTATGTTCTTAAGACATAGTGAACATGCATGCAAAGTTTGAGAGAAATCCTAAGAAGCTCCCATAAGTAGGACTGATTCTGGTTCCAGTTGTTGCCACGATCCCTCTCTTGAAACTTTGTGGATGCCATGACATAACGCATAGAACTTAAATGGATGGCAAAATTCCAATTTGACCATTAAAAAAACTTTATTTACCTCTTAGGAACCAAAAAGTGGAACCAAAACTCCCTTTCCTTATCAATTCCTTGTATTTTGAACACTCCAAAGTGGAACCAGTTCTTGGTACCCAAGACTATTCATATGATATCACTTTCACAATCTAAGGATGACCAGAAAACTCCACCATCTTGAACACTAACCTTTGACCAAAATAGTATCAGTTCATCCCTGTGTCAAGGTCACCATTTGCACAAAAAATGTAAAAAAAAAACCCAAACAAACCTTAAAGCAGTCTGTGTATTGTGAAGAACAAGGTTAACATGAGGCTCTGTGACTTTGGTCTTCAACCTATGACCTCCAAAATCTAATAAGTCCACCCCGGAGTCAGAATAAACATTTTTGCAAAGTTTAATGTAGTCAAGCGTTCCCGAGATATTTCAGAAACAATGATGATCACAAGATGCTATGACTTTTTGCTTTGACCTAAAAAAGCTAATGAGCTCACCCTCAATCAGGGCAGACATGGGAAAGTTTCAAAAAAGTTGCTTGAAGATTTTATTTAGATATTTAAGATTTTACACCTGCAAGAGACAAAAGAAAACAATAAAACAGAACTTTAGTTTAAGTTTAATCCTTGCAAGCTGCTCCTTATTCAAATAAAGCTCATTCACATCCTCCAATTAATTTAAATGAGCATAAAACATCAAACATGTATTGATTTAGTAAAAAAAAATGGTCCCAAACACAAATTTGCTTTGGGCGATGTTTGCCCGGACTTCAGGCTGCTGCTGTTTTATGAATTACCTTTGTAGATGCTAAACCAAGCTTGTTATATAAAAGATAACCAGCTTTATAATTTAACCAGTGCTTGTTGGTGCTGGGAGCCAAAGGCAGGGCTGGTATAAACTAATTATTTCTGCTTTGGTGTTTGAATGAATTATACCGATAAGGGAAAAAAAACACCAAGCAACTATCCTTTAATAGTTCGAGGAGGTTAATGGAGGTCAAGTGGACCGAGGATGTGGTTGGCTTCAAGGAAAGACTTACAACCCCAGGATTACTTACTGAACATTTCTGACCAGCATCTAAAACATTTCTATATTTATTCTTTCAAATTTAGTGTCAGAACAAGAGCTACAATATATAGTTCAATAAAAGGGCTTGTATTTTGTACACTCAAATGAAACTCCTGTCTTTTCATCCCAGCAACCTGGATGTGTTTTTCCTGCAGATATAAAAGCAGATGTTATTAGCACAGTTCAGAGGAGGGTTCAACAGTGCTAATAAAATCAACATCTATCATCAGCAGAGTGGGAGAGCGTGTCAGGGGCGTATAATGTCCCATATTTATGGTTTCACCAGCATCTATTATGCTAATTATTGTAATCAATCAGAGCCATGCAGAGACCTCTTCCTTTTCCTGCCCGAGTCCTCGGCTCAGGCGGAGCTGTATAAACAGAAGAATATCTACAGGGTCAGTCAGACTGTGTCCATAAGCCTTAGGCAGACATGTATCAATATGTCTAATAGACCTTCTTCTTTGATAGCACGATACGTTCAATTGTTTTCTTAAGATTTTGACCCAATGAATGGATGCATAGATGATGAGATGGATGCCCAAACAGATGGATAAATGGAATGACTGAATGGCCGGCTGAATGAACAGATGAATAGATGGATGTATGACTGGTCTTGAAAACAACATGGGTGGGAAAAGGAAAATAACATACAAATCTCAGAGGAAAGCTGGGAAAAATAGAAGAGTATCATTAGATATTTAATTACACCTGTGAGATATCCATAAAGAACTGGTAAATATAGTTGGGACAGACTTTACTTTTAACTAGGAGCAACTCTTTTCGAATTTTGTTGTCATCAATAAATACAAAAAAATAAGTACTTGTTTGCAGTATTGATCATTGCTGCCCGGAAGGCAATTACCAAAAAATGGCTTAAGTCAAAAGCTCCAACTTTAGACGACTGGTACAATACCGTTTATGAAAATATACAATGGAATGAATCACCTTTTCATTGTGGTTTCAAAAAAAAAAAAAATTCATGAATTGCGGGAAAAATGGAAACTCTACATCCTCCCTAAACACCCCTTTTTTGTTTAAATTCATATATTACTTTACAGACACCTACTTGAAAATATTTATTGTTTAATCAGACAAGAGACACCCAGTGTTCGAATGTTAAGTGTAATTCTGTGTGGTTCTTAATTCTCCTTTTTTTGATGTATTGTTTATTTTATAGTGAAAATGAAAATGATAAAAATAAAAGAAAAAAAAAAGAAAACAACATTGATGGCTATATTTTGATTAGATGGAAGGACAAGTGGTGATTTTGACTTGACAGATAGATGCATGGATGGACAGACTGACTGAATGGATGGATGGACTTGACAGACGGAGCAGATTGATGTATGGATGAGTGCACTGATGGATGAATGAACAGAATGGACAGACTAACAGGTAAGTAGATTTTGACTTGATGGATGAATAGACTTTTACTGAATAAATGGATGGATGGATGTATGGATGGATAGATGGACGGGACAGACAAACTGGTATATAGATGGATTTGGACTACATGGATGATTGATGAAAGTTGACTGAAAAGTAGAACATGTAGGATGAATGAACAGAGAGATTTTAACATAGAGACAAATGGACGAATGACTGGATGGATGGACTTTGGATGTATGGATGAATATTGGATAATTTTGGATGGATGGATGGATGGATTAAATGGATGGATTAAATGAACAGAAAAATTGGTAAACGTACTGATTTCAACTGAATGGATCAATTAATATGTGCTTTGATGGCTGGATGTAAGAATTCTGACGCAATGATGGATGTATAGGAGGATGGATGGATGGCTGTCAGATGGACAGACAGCTGGCTGGCTGAATGGATTGATGATTGAATGGATGAACAGATTCTGACTCAAAGGATGAATGGATGGATGAATAAATGGATTGGACAGAGAAATGGATGAGTGGGAGGATGCTTAGATAGATTAATTAACAGATGAATGATTTGATGAATAGATGGATGAATTTTGACTGAAAAGATGGATGTATGCGAGGATGGATGAATGGATGAATAAACTTCTACATGATGACAAACAGATGCATGGATACTGGATGGATTTTGACTCTACAGATAAATAAATGGATGGATAATGGATAGATGGATGGACAGATTTTCACTCTTTCATAAGCTTTATTAATCAGTAGTAGTACTTTTTCGTACAGTTTTGTAGATGTAGGAAAACCCTCTATCAGTTGCTTCTATGTCATAGTGGTATCAGTATCAGCTAAAATAGGTCTGAAAATATTACTATACCAGCAAAAAAAAAAAGCAAATCCGTAATATCAGTCTAATGATTGACAGAACACTAGCTTTATCCTGGTGGAGAGAGGAGAGGATTTCTGACTTTGTTAGCTGAATTATTCCAGAAAATAAGGGAAACTGTGCTAAAGCGAATGTTAGCAAATCCTGTAACAAACTCCACTTTCCACACACATACTTCTTCTTGTGCCGTTAGAAACATTCCCAGAAAATTTAATTGAAATCTGTTCAGAACTTTCAGAGTTATCTTGCTCACAGACAAACAAAACAACAAACACACAAACACCTACAAACCATCGACTTTTAACCCTTTAAGCCCTGAGCCTATTTTTTAGGTTTCTACTTGGAAATTGTGTACCCATAATAAAATGGGTACATCTCTGCAACCACAAGGTCTACTGGAATACTTTGGTGTCCCAGTAAAGGTGATGCTTGTGAGATTTGTTGAGATGTGTTAATATGAGTATATGTGATGTGGGTGGAGAGTAAATGAAGATAGCACACAGCAAATATGTAAAAAAATCTAGCTGCGCCTAAAAAAAAAAGCATTTCCAGAATGAATATGAATATGGAAATGGCGTAATATGGCGAGTGGGTCGACACAGCGGAGCTTTACGGAGTTTGATATGTTGTTATTCGAGTTGTGTTAAGGGTGTCTAAAAAAGGTATCGTCTTTTTGCCCAGGTTCTGCTTTTTCATTTGATGATCTTGATTAGCACCTTATCTTTCGCTGTGTTTGTGACTGCCTCTAAAGGTCCCCCAACTGGGAGACCCTCATTTTCCAAGGGTTAACATCTTTTAATCACAAGTTATCCCTGATGATCTTAACATAAGTTGTGTGCTTTCAGGTAAGACTACAATGTTGAATATTTCTACTAAAATTATGGATTAAATTAAGGGGATTGTGTCTCATAAAATGGAAAAGTCCACATTTCTGCAGACCATCTCCTGTGTGAAATAACAAATATTCCACCCTTAATATGAGAACGTTTCAGCATGACTGTCCATGATGATGCCCTCCTACGTGCAGCACATTTCAGCTGTTTCTATAAATATCACTTAATAGCCGTGTGCAATAAGAAATGTAATCATGTTGTGAGCCATTATTCAGACCACCAGCAGACCATGACACAGCCCGTCCACAGCCCTGCAGCTCTAACATGATAGCACCCTAATAACATGTCAGGCTCACTTAGCAGCTAATGCAGCCAACACGACTCAGGAGCAGAGAGTTCAACAAGTATCAGCTGATATCCAGGCACGGATTTATCATTTCTGTTTAGGCGACGTTCCCTCTGCATGGTTATAAAGGAAAAGAGCATGTTCTTGAAATTATGAGCATGACTGCAGTAATTTTACAGCACAAACCAAACCTTCTGTTTTTCAGGTTACATCATTTATTCCAGAAGAAGATACCTTATCAGAGAGGCCTGGATGCAGAGCTTTAGAGGGACTTTAAGTTAAATCTCACTTTTGAATCCCCTTAAGGAGATCAGGCTGACTGGATAAGACTGAGGGTAGGAGATAAAAAGGAAAAGGACATGCTGTGCGCTCCGGCAGCGAGCAGCCTGTTGAATGAGTGTTTAACTGTGGAGGAAGAAAAAGCTGAAAGGCCTCGGTTTTCACTGAATTAATGGCAGACAGAGACGCTAATGCTCCAGATCGTGAAGCACCAGGACAGAATTTAAATGGTTCAGACAGAAATATTAAAAAACAAACATGAAGGTTCCTACAGCAGAAATCACCACGAGAATCACAATGTGAGGAAGACAGATGGTTCAGAGGCTGTCGGACAGGGCTGAAAGACTTATCGTTTTCAAAATCGCAATTTCAGACAACGCAATCATGTGATCGCAAAAGCCCTTTTTTTGCAGCGCTCCAGACTGACCCAGGATCTGTTGTGTTACTATTATACACATATTATTTTCCAAATTTGCAGAAAATTTGCATTTTATGGAAGTGCTGGTGAGCAGGTCAACAACACAAAGCCTCTGTTTAGGAGTAGAAGTTGGAGTATCCCTGCAATAATGAAAACAGATTATTTATCATCAATGAATAATGTTTTCTTTGCTTTTGATTGTTTATTTCCTTACTGTTGTCTATACTGTAAACATAGTGAATATTGCACTGAAGCTTGATTTGAAGAAAATCGTGAATCAAACTGAAAGCGCAATATCTGCCAGAAAAATCACAATTAGATCTTTTCCTAAAATTGTTCAGCCCTACTGTTGGAGCTTGTAAAGGCACTAATATATGCACTCACTGGCCACGTTATTAGGCATACCTTGCCTCCAAAACTGCCTTAATTCTTCTGAGGAATGGTAACATCCTCAGAGATTTTTTCATGATAGCATCACAGTTGCTGCAGATTTGTCTACTGCACATCCAAGATTAAAATATCCTGTTACATCACATCCAAAAGGTGCTCTATTGGATTAAGATCTGGTGACTGTGGAGGCCACTGGAGTTCAGTGAAGTCATTGTCATGTCCAAGAACCAGTTTGTGATGATATGAGATTTGTGACGTGGAGTGTTATTCAGTATTATTTCCATCAGAAGATGGGAACACTGTGGTGAAGAAGGGATGGACATGGTCTGTAACAACACCTAAAGAGGCTGCGGGGACCTAAGTGTGCCAAGAAGATGTTCCTCTCACTATTACACCACCTCCAGTAGCCTGAATCATTGACTCAAGGCAGAATGGATCCATGCTTACATAATGTTTACGCCAAATTCAGACCCTACCATTTGAATGTGGCAGCAGAAATCCAGACTCATCAGACCAAGCAACATCTTTCCAATTTTCTTATACACCATTTTGGCGAGCCTGTGCAAATGTAGCCTCACTTAACCATTCTTCACTGACAAGAGTGGCACCCAGTGTGGTATTCTCCTGCTTTAGCCTATAACTGAGCCTGAGAACTAATAAGAATGGATAGATTTGGATGGATAGATAATGGATGGATGGATGGATGGATGTATAGAATGGACAGACATACTGTAACTGGATGGATTTTTGACCTGATGGATTATTGGACTATGCTATATGACTGGATAGATGGATCAAACAGACAGACAATTTAGTAAATGGATGGATTTGGACCAGTTGTAAAAATGTCAATTTGCATTATTGTTGCCTTTCTATCATCTCCAACCACTTTGGCCCATTCTTCTCTGTCCTCTGGCATCAACAAGACATTTTTACCCGGAAAACTACAGGATAGTTTTTTCTTTTTTGGAACAATTCTCTGCAAAATCCTTGAGGTGGTTGTGCGTGAAAATCTCAGTAGATCAGCAGTTTTTGAAATACTAAGACCAGCTTGTGCTGTATCAACAATAACAGCATGTGCAGAGTCCCTTGAATCACATTTCTTCTCCATCCTGATGCACTGTTTGAACTTCAGCAGTTTCTTTTAACTCTGTCTGCATGTCTAAATGCACTGGGCTGCTGCCACGTGATTGACTAATTAGCTATTTCTATTATTTGACTTCTAACACGTTGTAGTGTTGAGTGTCCTATTAATGTCTAATGTCTTAATGAAGCATTTTTATTAAGTTGTTTTCTGTTGTCTTCATGTTTATCTGCTTTAACAGGTGATATAACAAAGTCGGTCTTAAACTCAGGCTGTTTCATGATCAGTTAATATTCCTCTTGGGAGCTTTAACCTGATGTCTTTCTTTTTCCTCTTTTAATGAGTGAAGTGACTCGGTGTAAAGAGGAGGTTATGCCTCAGTGAAGGAGTCTTAATTGGCATCCTGCTGTTCCTGCACCTCTCTAATGACTGAATCTGAAAGTCTAAACTCAAAGAAATCATTGGCTCTGGAATTTTTGATGTTGTTAAAGTGAAAAATTAATGATTTGTTCATCATAACATGCTTGTGTCTCAAGAGGCTGATTTCATCTTAAGGTCACGAAGCATCAGTCAGTATGTTCTCCAGCTCAGTTAAGTCTAATTAGCCTGATTAGAGGATCTGATCCAGTTACACCAGCACTAGGGTCAAACTGACTTATTGACAGGTGCATGTCAGATTCTGCTTCTGTGGATGGAAATATGTTTTTTGGGCAGTTAGATGTGGGGCAGACCTGAGGCAGTCAGTTTTCATGTCCTCATCGTGCATACATGGGTATCTTCAAGAACTCAGCTTTTCCTCCAACAGCCAAAAATCATCTTGTTAGATTAAGAATTAGATCAGAGTTTCAACATTTTCTCTGAGAGAAAGGCTGGATCTCAGCTTCCTGACTTCTTTCTCAAAGTTCCCAACTTTGCTCTCAGAGTCTAACATTAATTTCAAAGTCTCAGCTTTACTATTATTCTGACTACCTCTCAGAATTCCAACTTTAATTCCAGTTGTTTTCTCAAAATTTTGACAATTTTCTTTTCTGAATTCTGACTTAAATCTCAAGATTCCAAACTTTGACTTCAGAATTCCAACTTTTTCTCATTATTATCTTTTATTCTCAGTAATCTGATTTCAATCTCAGAATTCCAACTTTAATTCCAACTTGTTTTTCTCAGATTTCTGACATTTTCCTGTTGAGAATTCTTGACATTAATACCAGAATCCCAATTTTGATCTAAACTTTTCTCTTTTTCAGAATTCCATTTTTTTCTCATAATTTTGACTACTTCTCAGAATTTTAACTGTTATCTCAACATTCCAACTTTTTTCTCATAATTCCAAATTAATTAAACTTTTATTATTTATTGAATTTATTAAATTTGATCTCAGAAATCCAGACTCATATCTCAAAATTCAATTTTTTTCTCATAAATCAGATTATTTTTCCACTCAGAATTCCAACTATAATCTCTGAATTCTAAGTCAGATTTCAGGGAAGTAAAAAAAGAATTCTGAAATTAAAGCCTTAAGTCTGACCTTTTCTCAGACTTATTAAAGAAGCTCAATCTTTAATTTGTTTTTTTAGGCCCTGATCCTCTTCTGTATGCATTAGAAAAGGATGAATCCATTGAAAATCTAATTCATACATTCATTTCATTCGACACTAGACTGTTTTGAAAAACATTTCATTGTTTGTGCTCTTCAGACAGTAAGTAGGATTTTGACTGTAATTTAATAAAAAAAATAATGACCTTATTGTGGGAGCATAGAGCTTGCACTGTCTTTAGTTTTGGGCGAATCTATATTGTTCGATGTACCAAGCACTGAAGTTTAATAATCTGGTGTCGTGACAGCCTGATATTGGACTTTACTTCAAAGACGTGAAAAGTTCATGTGGTCATTACACCCACTCCAGAGCCTTGTCTCAGTTTTTTGTCACTTTGATCGATCGTCCAAGCCCCAATTTTAGGTTTCACTATCTCGTCTGATTCCAGCGATCATTGATCAGCGCTGATAGCTCGCTCGGAGTCCATCAGGATCATCTCTCAGTCTGAGCACATTAAACCAGAATAGAACATGTGCCCTGTGACACATTTTCTACCAAAGTTAATGAATAATTCAAAAACATATTAATACAAATCAGATTAATAATGAAACAAGACATCCTCAGAGGAGGAGAAAGAGCAGAGATATGAGTCTCAGATCTGTGGATAAAAAGAGGACTGTCGTCCTGTGTCCTCAGACAACAGTTAAGAAGAACGTGTTTATTTCACATAAATAACGTCACAGCGGAGACCAGCTTAGCCTCAAGTCAGAGGCTAAATGCAGCCTGCGCGTGAGGACATTAAAGTTGTGAGGAGTCTGAAGTTATAATTGGACACAAGCATGCGTGTTGTTTTTAAGAATGACTCACCTGTTGATAAGCAGAAACGAAAACTAGTTTAAAAAGAAAGTCACGAGAGGGGAGAGGTAACCATAGATGAAGTATAAAATGCAAATAAAAGTATTTAAAGACTACACAGGAAAGCTGTAGGGATCTTTTTCTTGATATGACTGAGAATACAGCTTTTACAACTTCTACTACACAAAGATAAAAATACAGCATATTCTTGAAGTACTGCCTGGCCTTTTGCTGCCTCTGTGAGAAAAGAAATCACATTCATGGGATGAACATGAAGTTTTTGATGCTGGGAGTCTAACATCTGACTAGTTCATCCTTGACTCAAAGGGGTGCAAAAAACATCCTTGAAGAGTTTTTCTTAAAAGCCAGAGAGTAGCATGAGTTTCTGCCACAAATCTGATCAGTTAATCCCAGAGTCGGTGTGAACTAGGGCTGGGCAATATATTGATTAAATTGATTAATACAATTATTTTCTGCAGAAAATTGAAAAATTAAAAATAGAGATTATTTTCTTGACTTACTTCAATTGTTAGTTGTTGCAATGTTTGAAAATATAAATACTAAATATTCACAGTTTTCATGAAGGTCGGCTTTTGCACAAGCACGTTTAGGTTTGTATTTGTTTCTTAAATGAGATTAAATACAGTTTACAGAGTTCCATGTTAATTTATAGGGAAAATAGCTCTGAATTTACACCACTGACGCAGCGGTGGGAGCAACCTGGAGCTGGAACCTGCCCCCTCCTTGGTCAAGGGCCTAAATCTTTGGTTCCAAAACCGTGGTCCTGGCCCTCCTCAGGGTGCACCAGATGGTCTAAAGGGGGTGTGAGGCGCTGTCAGCTTTGAGGCGGTCAAAATTTGGTTTCCATATATAAACTAAGAGAATGATTTACACACTCGGCACATATCAGTTTAAAGGCTTTTGCATAAGGACATGTGGAGGCCCATATTAAACTGATTTTGTTAATGAAAACAATTAAAATCTAGAAGTGCTCCAGAGCAAAAACCTCTGCAGAGACATTTTAAACATTGTCAAGTGATTGTTAGAAATGTGGAAACTGCCCTGTCTTGCACTGTTAAAAATCATTTAATAATAAAATGTTAGTCTGAACTATTTTAAGCCAGTACTATAAATTAGCTAGTATTTTGGACGGTTGGATGGGTGGGTGAAGGTCTACTTATTCCCTTATCTCTCTTATTCTGCCATATTTATTTTCATTATTCATTATATCCTTGTATTGATGGGAATTTATTTTATGTATTTTTATTTACTTGTCTATTTATTATTATTTATTTATTTATGGTCTACTTCCAGTGTTCTCAATTCAGAGGATGTTTACAGTTATTGGTTGTATTGTCTAATGTCTATTCTACTTTTGTTTTTTAAGAAAGAAGAGCATATTGAAAATATTTCACTGTACCCTTACCGTATGTGAATGTATAATGCTTGAAACTGCTCTAATAAAAACATTTGACAGCCAATTATAAAGTGAGGTTTTTAACCACAAAATTAAAAACACATGAAAATGTTTGAAGAATTGGTGAACACTCTCAGATATTGCCTGAAAAAGCAGTCTGCTCTGGCACAGTCTTGATTTCTAACATTCATGTTAATCTGAGACCTGTTGGATCACAGATGGCGCAGTGACAGCCAAGCTGCAGTGTGCACGTCGTGTTTATTATGTAACACGACCGGCTAATACAAGCTGCGCTAATTACACAATTACACAAGACGCAAAGAGGAACGTATACTCTCCCTTCTTCACTAATAAGATCTGCAAGATGAGGAGAACAGGGCACTGCAGATGAGTTTGAGGGTTGAGAGTTAAATCAATGATGCTGCCTTCAAGTGCCTCTTCTTTGAGTTCATTTAAGTACAAACCACGATGTGTTCAAGGACTCCTGGATTCATATCAAATAAAAGGACTATAATCGAATGAGTCTGTTGTTTTTTAAGCATGAGTTTGAGAAAAGGTGAGAGAAGGGAACTCTTGTTTACTACACGAGATGTTCAGTGAAATTTACATTCCAGCTGCCGGACTCGTAGCTGCTGTGTGCAAGAGTGTGTGTTTCTGAGTGTGTGTCCCTGCAGGAGAGAGACGCACAACAACAACGTGCCACTCAGCTATCCCAACTTTCTGACTCCTAATTACCACGGCTCGATCACAACCACTCGTCTCATAATTAGAATATTTCAGACGGCACTTAAAAGCACCGTGAGGGCGACCCTCCAGCTGAATCATCCAATCACCCTCCCAACACACACATGCACACACACATGCACACACACTTATCCCTGCACCTGATGCATCCAAGGACAATGAGTCAGAGATTGAGAAGCAGATTCGCTCTGACTCTGCAGCACAACACGAGAATGTACACACGAGCAAGTATGTATGGAGGAGTAAATATATCATGAAGATAAATCAGCAAAATAAGCCATATAAGAAAGACCTGGATTGATTTTAAAGGAAAAAAATGACAATAAACTTGATATAAAATACAGTTTTTCAGCCATGCTACTGGCTATCTATATTTGAGGTGTCGATATTCCTGATTTTGTTGATATGAGCATGACGTAAATGGTAAAACTTGAGCTTATGTAGCACTTTTCTAGTCTTTCTGATGACTCGAAGTGCTTTTACACTGCAGGTCACATCTACTCAATCTCACCATTCACATGTAGATTCGCTGATGGTCCGGAGAGTTTATTGCTGTTTTCACAACTGCAGACTTCACTATCAGTCATACTGATTTTGCCAAAACGCAGTAAATAGTATGTGAACATCATCAGTATGACAAAAATACCAGGATGTTGTACTACTTCCAGGAAATATTCGCAGTATGCATTGTACAATCTACCAGGTCAGGGGTTAAAATGGCAGATGGTAACATCATACTGTATAACCATGGCAAAGGCCTTATTGTTATTATTGTAAAATGAGTCAAATCCTGGTAGATTCAGATTTCATGTAACACATTCAACATGTTGATGTTTTTGTTGAAATCATGAAAATCCAAATAGAACACTTGTTAGACTTTTTCCAGTCCATTAATGAACATGAATTTAGCAGCACTAGCCGTTAACTGGGCTACTATTTAGTTTTGTTTTTAAGACAAGAAACAGAAATAAGCTAAATGGTTGGATTGTGGAGGAAAAGCCGTTGCCTTATTATGCAAGTAAAAGAAACTGGAAAAAAGTATATTTTTAATGTAGACTAGTGAAATATATTGAACTGTCCATCTAGTGTGTCAGGTTAGGATCGCAGTTAGGCAAAAGAGGAGGTAGTTTTCCCATCTCCATACTGTATTCCACAATAGAGGCCAAAGAGGACATCGATGGATGAGGCTTGGAGAAGAAAAGCAATAGCCCAGACTATGCACTTAGCATTATATGTTGTTGTGGGCAGTTGAATAAATCTGTTGTTTCTAGCTTTTTGTTGATTTTGTGCATCTGCTATCATGTTCGGTAGGTTGTTATCTTTTTATTTAAACCAATATCGAGACTCATACAACAGCCTCTCTTTTAAATACACATACTCTGCATGCACACAGGTTGATAGGCAGCTGACACAATAAAAGACATATTTTCATATATAGAAATAATAACAATGCCCTTATCAGCTGATATGATTCATTGGTTTCTCTTAGCATCTTCAACTGGTGGCTTCACCACACTCTGTAGGTCAGGGGTGTCCAAACTGTTAACATCGAGGGCCGCATAAAGAGGAATACATGGACAACTGAGCCACTTGCTGCACCTGATTTTAAGTGTATTTAAGTTAAAGTTTTGGGGTTTACGGGTGGGTTATCACCTGTCAAGCCCCGGCTATCACTGGATTCACACCCAGTCATGGCAAAAATGACCTTCTTAGCAGCAAAGATGGTACACACTGACAGCTTATCTTCACTGTCAGACACAAAAACAAGAGTAACCTGCAAGAATATCAGTGCTAGAAGATGAATGTTGCAATATACTTTGTAAATGAGACCTTGTGACAAACCAAATATGGCAGAAATGTGCATGATTGATTGTATTTGCTGCTGTAATCAAAATGTCTTTATTCATTCAGCTGTTTCAGGGGCCAATTCAAAATGGGCAGAGGGCCGCATTTGGCCCCCAGGACATAGTTTGGACATCCCTGCTGTAGGTCAACAGGGTAAATCCAGGGCAAAGTCTGGGTTTTTCTTCAAGTCTGGATGGGTTTTCACAGAGCACAGACCTCTATCAGACCTTTTCACTATGGCATTTCTGAAATTTCCAAGAATCTATCAGGGTCCACCTCACCAGAAGACTCCCTGAGCTGCTGGTTCACAGTTGGCACTCACAGCAGGAAGTTACTATGCTGTATGAGAGGTAGCAGGGTAAAGATGTGTTCAGTTTGATTTCAGACTGTCCGAGATGCAAATTAGCTACATAACTGAGGACGCCCCTTTTGATAGAAGATTCTACTCAGGAAGTTGGATGATCTTTAGGCTCACAACTGGAGCGCCTTTAACTGGGATGTGACATGATTCCCATGTTCTGAGGATCATTGAATGCATCATAATTTCCGGCTAAAGTCTGAAGAAAAACTTTTACAGCTCGTACTGGTGAATTCAGGAAACCTTCAGGGTTTCCTCTGAAATAGGTACATTTTCCTCAACATTGTGCCTTATTCTTTTGAAATCAAGAATTGACTCATATGACAGCCATAAACACACAAAGTTTTGTATTTACTTTAAAAGAAATTTGACCTGCACATGGCTCTTTCTACACAAACTCCACATTATCTTTCACACAAACTTCCAGCATCTCAGTGGAACAAACACTGAGACACTTCCTCTATTACATCCAGAGAAATGACTGATAACTGATAATTCTTCTCAGCTTGTCATCCTCCAGCTGTGAGTTCAGCCCCATTTACAATGACCACAGCTCCTCTCTTCCTCTCAGACGGATAATAGCCGTCATTCATCAGAACCGCACAAACGGAGAGTTTCATCGATTTCCATCAGACTCTGGAAGTCAGAGCCTCAGAGAGGGAGAGGGAGCGTCTCGGTGTCAGAGCTGTCAGAGCCGAGAGCGGGGCAGCGAACGCCCCGTGGAGGGCAAAAACCAACGTGGAGAAAAAACAGAGAAAAGGAGGAAGCGGATTATCGGCACCATCTATGAACAATGCTCTGGGAGCTCAGTGTGCGCTGCTAATGACATGCACTGACCAAGAGGGGGGCTGTGTGAGGAGGAGGGGGGGGTCTCCAACACAACCTGCCACATTCACAGTCCAGACAACTGCATAACACAGAGATTTACGCATATAATGAAACCCTTTGCTTGCTAGTTGCTTAGCAACAAAAGTACTGATTCATATGGCACATACGGCGAGCGCCTGACACTGCATTTCTGACACTTTGGAGGAATTCTTGGGGTGAAAAAAGAGGGTGAGAATTAAAAGAAGAAGAAGAAGAAGAGGGAAGAGAAGGTAGGGCAGGTGTTTAGGAATAAACGGCAACAGAAAGCAGTGAGAGGGAGAGGCAGAGAGTGCAAGGATGACCCGTCTCTAACTGACTCCCACTGAGTAACACAACAGGTTGGTGGAGCTCGCAGGATTCACTTGGCAGAAATGTGAAAAAAAAGAAGAAAAACACAATCCGACTGCTCTCTTGTATTCACACATGCACGGTGTTCGCCTGCGGACTCTAAAGGAGAGGAAAAACCTCATCCTGATCTTTCACACGTTTATTTCTGCTGCTTTTCTCTGCATCTATAAATAAAACTCTGCATGCAAACAGAGGGAATCTTCTGGATATTGAACAAGAGCTGAAGCTAATTTCTGAAAATTAAAGATCCCTTTGATCACATTATTACAAGCAAATAAAGTTGCTGTTTTTCTCTAATTTATCCCAACATCACCTGCACTCTTTTTATCATTTTCCAGCACTTTTAGCCCGTGCAATGTCCGAGCAATGCCCAAAAGGACCAAGAAGATGTCGCCAGATTAGGAAGAGGTGGTGGTGATCGTGCATCCCTAATTACAGCCAGCTTCATCCAAAGCATGGTAAATGTTACAGACGTCTACTTTTAAAAGGTCAGCCCCACCCTGCACTCAGCCTTTGCCATTTCTCCTCTTCCTCCAGCCTGTCTCAGAGATGACGGCACACAGAAAGGTGAGACTGCTCCCGCTCTAGTACCTGTGTTCACTGCTATAATCTAATCCTTAAACAACCTGTTAAATTGATAGAAATGATCATTTTTTGTATCGGAAATAGAGCTAAGCCATGTTTACTTTTGCAGGACTTTGGGCTAGTTTGATGTATAGAATATTAGGATAATTGCAAGCACAATATGGCAATTATTTGTACACTTTGCCTTTCCATGACCAAAACAGAGACATCTTAAAGATCCCATATCTAACAGCTTTTTCACTAAGTTCACACTGCTCTTAGATGGCCCCAGAACATATTTTTATGTCTCTTGACTACAATCCACTCACATAATAGATCTTGGCATACCTATGAACCCCTCAGTTTCTGCCCTGCTTGAAACAGGCTGTTTTGCTATCTGTTGCTTTAAATCAAGGATGAGCAACTGCTAGAAAAAGGTAGATTGCCCCCTCCAAGGAGAGTGAGTAATGCCTCAAGCAAAAAGTTCAAGTTTCTTGTGTGTAGAAACTTGAACTTGAGTGTAAGATAGACTGAGAGATGATTCAGATGCTCCATAAGAAAACTAGAGGGAACATAACTTTGCTGTCAGGTAGAACCTCACATGAACATGTTTTATGATTTTCATTCAAAACCAATTAAAAAATAAAAAATGAAAAATTGCTTATTATAGTAATCCAGTGTTTACTCTTTTTTAAGCATTTTGGGGGGAATTGCCTGAAAATTAGTCATTTGGGAGATGCAGGGTTTCTATCTGCCAGCAAAGAAACAGTATGAATCATTCATCAGTTTATGGTTGCAGAAACAGATTCACATTTAGAGCTCTTTTAAGCCTTAAAGACTTTTTATTGTTTGCACAAAGCATTTCTGCCGACGAGAGAAATTTACAGATGGCAACACTGAGGGTTTCATACATCTATCTGTAAACTGCTTCATATGTTGATATCATTTTTTAAGTCTGAACTTATTGTTCTATTTTTACATTTTACACCATGAGTGCTTCGACTGTTCAGTTGGATTATTGTCTGACTAATGTGTGGCAGTAAAGCTACATTTTTTTTCCCCAAAGGTATGGTTCATTCACATATGCAATAAAATCAAGTCTCTGTGCATAAACATCTGCAAATGTGATTCACAGCTGGGTCGTTGAATGTATTTAATCAAAAACAATGTGCAGGCAGTCACATGATGACCTTGTCCTTAATCAATAGCCCCTGATGTATTGGTGCAGAAATGCTGCACACAGGCCCACAGTGCTGCTATTATTTAAATGACTGTATAGAGTTAATTAAATTAAACGAATCTAAACACCACTGAGCTGCTGAAATTTAGGCTAAAATCAAACAGGCATTGATTCAATAAGGGGAATTATTAAGACTGGGCACAGTTGGCATCTGTTTGAGCCACCTCTCTTTCTAACAATAACACTAGAAAAGCACTCCGCCAAGCGCCACAGTTCCCTCCATAAAAAAATTCCTGGATCCAGATGGTGATCCGGATCACCCCCAAAATTTAATCAGTTCTTCCATATCCCATTTCCGACAATTCCTGAAAATTTCATCCAAATCTGTTCATAATTTTTCAAGTTATGTTGAACACAGACAAAAAAACAAATAAGCAAACAGACCGATAAACGCCAGCAAAAACATAACCTCCTTGGTGGAGGTAAAAAAAAAATGCATTTAGCAGAGCTGCAGCTAAATTAAAGTTATTTTTCTAAAGTACATGGGGGTGGGGGGTTGTCAGTGCCTTTACTGATTGTGTAGAGCAGGGACAGACAACTTTGTTTTTAAGAGGGAAAATTTATAACTGTCCTCTTTGCCAGAGGGCCACATTTTTAACATTTTAAAGGATGCCAAGAGGCACATCTTCTTAGCTGTTGTAAGAAGTTGCTGTGCCAACATTTCTATATTTATGGATACTTATACTAATGAGCAAAATCAAACTTCAGGACAGTTTTAGCTACTATTTAATGCACGTTTCAGAGTGTTTACAGGTCATCGGAGTGTGTTTTACTTACATTTAGTTTCACTGAATTTCACAGAGATGATAACAGCCAAGCATAGCTCTAATTTCTTGGAAATGCTGCTACTTTTCAATGTTGTGACCAGTGTTAATTTTGTTGACTAATTACTTGGTGCACATGGACAAATACTTAAACTAAATTAACTGACATTTTCCTCAACAGATAAAAACTAGACAAAAATGTTTGACAGAGACTTAATCCAATCAGACCTAATTTGGTCATGTAGAAAGTAGAGACAAGTTAGGAATATATCCAATCACAGCTACTTTGGTTGTGTGGAAAGGTTGGATGAGTTAAGAGGGACATCCAATCACAGCTGCCTTAGCTTGGTGGTGGTGGGATAAGTTGGGGAGCGATCCAATCAGAGCTCCTCTCTTTATGAATTGATATATTCATGTAGAGCAGGTTCACTGTTTGTTGTCAGTTCTGGTATTGTAACTGAGATGCTCTGCCAGGTAGCCTAAATAAAGGTGACTGCATTTCACACAAAAGTTCAATTTGTTTCTGTTCATTTATACATTCAAACTTTACTAGCATTCAATAAAGGGTTATTAGATGTTTCATTTTATCCAAGAGTAAAACATGACTTCAGAAATTCAAGGAAACATAAAAAATGCTTTACCCTTTACACTTCATGCTTTAGTCGACTAAATTTACAGTAGATTTCGTCGAGTAAAATAGACTAAATTAAAACAATTTAGATGACTAAATTATGACTAAAACTAAAAGATAATTTAGGCAAAAGACTAAAACTAAATTAAAAAGTGCTGTCAAAATTAACACTGGTTGTGACGCAGATTTTGTCAGATATTCTTTGTGAACATACCATTTTTTTTTATTTTAAACTGATTGATGGACCACATTATGGGAGTTCAAGGGTCACCTGTGGCAGTTGCCCATCCCCCGTGTACAGAGACAGTGCATAGACAGAGCAGGGGACGTCACACGCTAAACTGGCCTCGAGCTGAAGACCAACCCAGCGGCCTTGCATGAGTATAAATGGGTCAGCGCAACCACCACGCTGTCGACACACCCTTTAGGTGCATCATTTCAAAAAGAATGTGTTCTGCATATTCCAAATTGAGGTGAGTAATAGTGCCAACTATTACTGGCACCCTGGCAGAATTGTTGATCCCAGTCTACAGAAACTCTGACGAATCAGCATTCTTTGAGGAGAAAGATGCAGAAGCTGCTGTAACAGCATGACAAGGAGAGGCAAGTGCAGACCTGTAATCAACGGCTGCTCGTAGGGATGGGAATTGATAAGATTTTATTGATACCAGTGCCATTATCAATTCTTGTGGATTTTCTGGGTTGAAAAAAGTTTTCAGTGGCAAAAATGCATGCATACTGGAGATTAATGCCACTGCAAGTTTCAGGTGTTTCCACTAACTAATAGTTGTTCAGTAAATGTCTTTTTGTTGAAAATCAAGCCACAATTTTAATCAATTCTGCCCCGTCTGCCCTGATTTTTTACTTTTTTGTTGTTATTTCTGCTGGCTGCCTCTGATGACAGTGTGATGTCCTTGATTTGCAAAGCATGCACAAAAAAGCAACTGAACAGCAATAAGGCTAATGATATTAATTCCTTGAGAGAACTGTAATCGATTCTCAACTAGAATTGGTTTTAGATTCTATCACTAGCTGCTTGTGTAGAACAGTGCGGTTGCTGGCTGCGTTAGTGGCTGATCAAGAACAAATGAAGAATGAAAAACAATAAAGAAAACATTTCTCGATGTGAAAAATGCTTTTGTCCCATTTCTTAATCATAAACCGGCTCAGATTAAGTGCATTACTTCTCTGCGGTCACGCCTGCCAACTACGATCTTCCAGTCATCTCTAAGATATTTTTTGGAAAGTTCTATCCTTCCTAAACTCTTTCTGTGGGCTACTTGCCTGGGTAAACTAGATTTATTAAACAGCCCATCTGGCAGAACTGGACAATCCAGTTTAAATTTCGACTCGGCCTGTAAGCAGCACCACTTTGGCCTTCACACCCTCGTGGACCTCAGGCTTGTGTCAAGGGTCCAGCAGCTGCTTGTGTGTTGTACAGAAACAACTGCTGCCTCCCACAATTATAAAAACCTGAATAAATGAGATTTCTGATGCATACGATACATCACACTTGTTTTGTCAAGCTGTCATAATTCTTGAGTTTTTTTATATTTCTACTTATTTTTTAGTTTATTTCTTGTTTTGTAATGTTCAGCATGATTGTGTTGATGGCCTTTCATATAGTAAATCAGTTAGTAATCTTGTTTTACAATCATGATCTCAAAATCTATTTAAGTAATTGCATAATTTGGATTTTCACCATAATCGAGCAGCCCTAACGCCTGACATGTCAGTTATAATTATACATTTTGAGATAATTTTCAAGTAGAAAATTAACTTTTAATGATACTTGTGGGCAGCATGGTGGTGCAGCAGGTAGTGGTGCTTTTCTATGTCCCTGTGTGATCAGCCTCTAAGGCTGGTGATACAAATCAAGAGCATCATCATCAACTTCATCATTAAATTCTGATGCAGTACATGTTAAAACCAGAAAAGCACTGGGGGAGACCTCCGCCAAGCAGCTCAGTTGCTGCAGTGGCTTTTCCACAACTCCTGTGAAAGATACAATTCTGGATCACCATGCACTCTGATTGGACGGCCGAGTCTTCGCATGTGGAAAAGTCCTCCACCGGCATTGCAAGGCAAGCTGGGAAATGTAGTGACATAGGCTTGAAAAACGTTGACGTCAGTTTTCAAATAAACTACGATTCCCATACTGACGTAAAGGGGGCAAAACCCTCACAGCAGCCGAGGAGAAATTAATGGGATTTGCCATTATAAACTTCAATGTTTTTTTGTGACGTCAATCTGGATTGGATCCAGATAAAATTTAGCTTGATGATAGGGATATATTACATATATTATCCTGTAAATTTTGAAGCAAATCCATCAAGCGATGTCAGAGATATCAAAAGTCAAAAGTATATTTATTGTCTCCCTTGGGAGAAATTTGTCTTGGATAGAGGGGTCTGCTACACGTTCAACACATTCAACACATTCCACCCATGCTTCCAGGATTAATAAAGAACTCACATTACAATAAATAAATAAATTACTTTAAAAAAATCATCAGATAAAAAAGTGCAAGGTAGCATCTCAGTGCAAATTCACCATCAAGTGAAAAGTGCAATTCAGCATCTCTGTACAAACTCTGCGTAACTTGACCTCAGACTCTCTTCTGATTATATGATTTTTTAAAATACAGCCCAGTGTTAAGTTTTGGAATTTTGAGAAAATTTGGGAATTTTTTGCATCCAGACACCACCAAAATCTAATGGGCTCTTCCTTGGACCAAACCACACCTCTAGTAAAATTTTCATGTAGATCCATCCAGCAGTTTTCGCGTAATCTTGCTAACAGACAAACAAAAAAACAAACAGACGGACCCTGGCGAAAACATAACCTCCTAGGTGGAGGTAATAATCAGACAAACTGGACAAAAATGTCCAAAAAATGCCCAAAATTTGAATTACTGAATGTTCTGTGTTAAAAATATGGATGATCATGTGATAAACCCCCATAAATCTGATTATTTTTCCAGACGGTGTTTCAGAAATTATGAAAAATAATTCAGTCAAATATAATACTCTCTGGGCAGCATGGTGGTTCAGCAGGCAGTGCGCATGCCTCACAGCAAGAAGGTTGCTTGTTTGAATCCCGTATCGGTCAGGGCCTTTCTGAGTTTGCATATTCTCCCCATGCATGCATGGGTTCTCTACGGACACTCCAGCATGTTCATTAGGTTAACTGGTGACTCCAAATCACCCTTAGGTGTGAGTGTGAATGGTTGACTGTCTATCTATGTGGCCCTGTGATTGGCCAGCGACCAGTTCAAGCTGTACCTGCCTCTTGCCCAATAGCAGCTGGGATAGGCTCCAGCCCTGTGACTCTGAAAGGGATAAGCAGTAAAGATAATGGATGATATTTATTTTTAACACAGCAACACTGATTTAAGTCCTACACACCTAAAACTGTTTTTCTGTATTTTGTTTTGCCAAAAAATGCAGCACAGACCAATGCTCACTGTCTAAATAGTACAGAAAAAAGTTTTGACCATTCTATTTATTTTTTATTTATCCAGGTTAGACCCATTGAGATCAGATATCTCACAAACTCATCCACCCCACAGCAGGCAACATGATCGGTGATAAATCATCTTTCAAGCAGCTAAATACTGAATGCCTGGGGTCAAGTTTTTCACCAAGGATTTAAAAGCATTCAGGGTATCTAGGTCATACCAATGTGTCAATTACCAATATATTTTGGCACCTTCAGTATGAACAAAGCATTAATCGGCTTTGTCCTTCTTTAAGTAGGCCCGACAGCCACGGGCTGTTGATTGTTGTTATTGTGACCAGTTCTTCAACAGAAAGTATGTCTGGTCGCTCTGCAAATATTTGCACGGCGGAGACAGGATTATCAAAGGTAACAGGAGAGAAGTTTCGGAACAAATAAAATGCTGTTTATTTTTCTAATATTGCCCTCGAGCTAGAGTCAGCAGCACTTACAAAATCTCAACAGTTTGGGTTGGATGCAGAAATAACTACAGACAAAAAACTACAGACGATAAAAACGCAGATTATGTGACTGATACCACAGGAACAGAATCATTTATTACAGAATCAGATGTTTCCATGTTTCACATCCATATCAAACACAAACAGACTTTTGCAAAGAAAGGAACGGGACAATTCCAGTGAAGTAGGAACCTTGTACTCTGTGTCGATAGACTCTGATAGTATCGGCATTTTGTAAACAGGAAGCCTCGACCGATACGTCCACAAACTCCATATTATCACATAAGTACTGCTCTGCAGGACATTATTTCCATTTAAGGCAAAATATTCGTCTTTCATTGTGATCACTTCAGTAGGTATACCTGTTCAAGTCACTGAAGTCACCAGATCTCAATCCAATACAGCACCTTTGGGCTCCCTTCCAGGGCATAAAGGGGAGAGCTTTCTGGGGCAGTGAGTCACATGAATGTTAGACATGGTCCATCCTAAATGTAGACCATAACTTTCTATTATAACAAATCTATATACAAACCCCAACTCCTGTGAAGTTGGGATGCTGTGTAAAACATAAATAATAATAGAATACAATGATCTGCAAATCTTTTTCGACCTATATTTAACTGGATACACAACAAAGACAGGATATTTAATGTTCAAGCTGATAGACTTCATTCTATTGATGTAAATATATAAATACAGGAGCAACAAAAGACTGGGAAAGTTGAGAAATGCTCTAGAAACACCTGTTTGGTACACTCAACAGGTGAACAGGTTAATTGGCATCCCTGGAAAGCTCAGTCATCATATGCAAGAATGGGGCGAGGTTCACCACTTTATGAACAACTGCGCCAGCAAATACTCCAACAATGCCATTCAACACGCTATTGCAAGACATTTACTTATTTCATCATCTGCAGTCCATAATATTATCAAAAGATTTCAGAGAATCAGGACAAATCTCTGTACGTAAGCAACAAGACCAAAAACAAACACTGAATGCCTGTGACCTTCAATCCCTCAGGCAGTATGGCATTTTAAAGCAGCATCATCCTGTAAAGGATATCACCACGGGGGCTCAGGAACACTTCAGAAAACCACTGTCAGTTAACACAGTTCATCTCTACATCTACAAGGTCAAGGTCAAACTCTACCATGCAAAGACAAAGACACATAACAGCACCCTGAAACACCGCCGGCTTCTCTGGGCCGAGCTCATCTGAGATGGACTTACAAAGCCTTACATGGCCTTGCACCTGAAAACATACGTGAGTTATTGACGGCATACTGCCCAAGACGGCCCTGAGGTCGGCTTCATTAGGGCGGCTAACAGTCGCTGAGTAAGGCTGCGGCCAAAGGGCGACGGAGCTTTTGCTGTAATGGCGCCTCAGCTCTGAAACAGTCTTCCACTTCATATCCAACTGCTACTGCTTTCAAAACTCACTTTTGTAGACATGTGTTTCCAGCACACATTTAATTTTTTTTAATTTCATCAGGGTTTTGGTAAAATTGCTTTAACATTATTTTATGGCTTTTACCCATATTTCATAATTGCTTCTTTTAATTTGCTTAAATTCTGTGTATGTATTTTTTTGTTGTGGTTGTCTTTTTATTTGCTTCAGTGGAGCATTCTGTGCCTCTCTCTATAAAAGTGCAAAATAAATACAGTACTTCTATAAATATTAATCTAAAAGTCTGCTGTGGTCTGAGTCCACATTTCAGACTGTTTTTGGACATCATGGACGTGGTGTCCTCCGGGCTAAAGAGGAACCAACCAGACTGTTATCAGCGCAAAGGTCAAAGGACAACATCTGTGTTGGTATGGGGGGGTGTTAGTGCCCATGGCATGGGTAACCTGCACATCTGTGAAGGCTCCATTAATGCTGTTGCCATTAAAGTGTCTTTCAGGAGCAAGCCAATATCAGCAACGTGGCTTCGTAGTAAAAGAGTGGAGCAGGGCTGAAAGATTTGTTGTTTTAGGATCAAAATTGCAATTTCAGATAACTCAATTATGTGATGGCCAAAGCTGCAAATTTTTGCAACACTCCTGACTGACCCAGGATCTGTTGTGTCAACTATTTCACAAGTTTGCAGGCAATTTGATTTAAGGAAGTGCTGGTAAGCAGGTCAACAATACAAAGCCTCTGTTTAGGAGTAGAAGTTGGAGTATCCCTTAAATAATGAAAACAGGTTATGTATCATCAATATTAGATGATAAATAATGTATTATGTGCTTTTGATCATTGATTTCCTTACTGTTGTATATACTTTAAACATTGTGAATATTGCACCGAAGCTTGATTTTAAGAAAATTGTGAATCAAATTGAAATCTGCCAGAAAAATCAGATCTTTTCCTAAAATCGTTCAGCCCTAGAGAGTGCAGGTACAAGACTGACCTGTCCCCCACTGAAAATCTGTGACACATCATGAAGCACTAAGTACAACAGAGACCCCAGAGTGATGAGCGAGAATGTGAAAGAATTCCACTTACTAAGCTTCAACTATTAGTGAAAAGAGAGGTGATTTATTTTCTTTGAGCTGCTGTGAAAACCAAATTTCCTTCAAACTAGTGATCAATGAACTTTTGGGCTACCTAATCTTAACAAATACAAAGGCTGAGATTGTTAAAGAGCATTTAAGGCAAAACGAGACTTCTCAGCCTCAACAGAAAAGTTACAAAGTTGAGTTTTCACGTTGATGATAAAGAAGGTTTCCCACCAACAAGTGTCAGCTGCTCTCCAGCTCTGTCTGCCTGTAACGGAGCAGCGCATCTCCTCAGGACATGGCATCTCTGTTCCTCCATCAAAGTGCGATTAAACTAGAACTAAATAATTGATGTCGCTCTCTGCGGACACAGATTTAATTAGGACTCTTTCTCTCACAAATCAGTCTGGACCCAGTGAAGTCACGCGCTGGCTGTTACACTAAACCCCCCTGATAAATAAGTCATCCTCTGAGGTGTGGACCTACCTTCTTCTTGGCGTTGCAGTGGCAGCACACGGTCCACAGGTACTTCAGAGTCCTCCACAGCAGGATGATGAAGAGCCCCCCGAAGAAAGTGACCATGGAGGAGGCGAGGAAAGCCCACCACATCCGCTGCCCGTTGCTGTCGCACGGCACATCTGGCGAGAACGGGATGATCACGTTCATCTTGGAGATGTGAATGGACGGGTCCGGGGTGAATTTCTCCCTGTTCTTCGGCATCTCTGCTCACCTGTTAGCCGCTCCCCTTTCCTCCGGCACAACCCCCAGCAGCAGCCTCCACCTCCAACCTCCTCCTAAAACAAACAAACAGCCAACTCAGGCGCCGAGGGGACCTCCGGCCAGCGCCCCCTGATGCCCCCTCGGCTCGGCCATGTTCGTCAGCCTCCTCCCGCTCCCCTGGCCCCACCAGCCGAGGATGTGAAAGTTCAGTCGACGGCGCACACGCACAAAAACAGGAAAAAATTCAACTTCAGCACTATCAACGATATCAGCTGTGCGCGTCACGATGCGCGTTCATGACAGGAACTGCGCGCCATCCCATTTTTGTGCGTAAAAATCACATTTCGTGCGTAAAAATCACATTTAATCGAAAAAAAACTGCACAAAACTCCTTATTCTAGAAAAGTCCCAACGGCTCAAAGTGCACGAGCGATATCGTAAGATCAAACAGCTGTGACGTCCTCAATAAACGGGGGCTCACGCGCTCCACCTTGTTCGCACTGTTGAATGTCCTCCTCTGCTCCTATCGCACTTTTTCGATATCTTTCACGAAGAGAAGTGTTTAAAATGGATAAAATAATGTTGCTGAAGGAGTTAAAAAGGAGACGGAGCAGTTTAAGCGTCTCTCCGGGCTCCGGTGTCCGCCTGTCGCATCCATTTGTCGGGAGATGGCATCGCAGATTTACAGGTAGCGGGGGAGGAGCCTTCAGTAGCAGACGTCGATGCTTATCTGGATGTCTGGGTATTTATAGAGACCGCTTCATCAATTTTTCATGCTTTGACTTGTGGTTACAGCCATCTTACTTAGAAACTATCGGCTGTATGGAGACACTTTTGGTCCTTTGAGGGGTGACCATACATTTGACAAACTTGACATTTTAGTGAGCCCTGCTACTTCTTTTTTTATCATTAATTTGCAAATGCTACTAGCCCAAAAAATAACAAAAACGTTTGTTTTGAGATTGGGACCAAAACTTTTCCCTATTTTAACGGTTTCTTTTCAAACTTTACATTCAATAGGAAATAATAAAGCTCCTGTAAAACTGTCAGTTCTGTTTTGCTTGTTGTCCATGTGTACGGCGGCCCTAAAGTGAAAAACACAATTTAATCCTTGAAGCACCCAAATAATTAATCCATACTAAAGCCCCTCGTGTACACAAACGGTTCCCTCTCATAAAAGTGTAATAAAAATGTTAAATCTTAATATTTTGTTTTATAACTTTCACTACATCAAATCTTTTCAACAATTCCTGACTTAACCATAGATATAAAGTATTTTATTATTTTTTATGTTTTACTTTTTTTTGGGGGAACTTTTTGTTATAAAAACCTCTGTTTTTTTTCAATGGGGAAAAACATAAGCCATGCAATTTAATGTTTTTATACCCTTTTTGTCATCGGGATAGGGGAAGCTCTCAATTGATCAAGAAAACACATAGAGCCAATTTGACCTTTGATGACTTGAACTTGAAACACACACACACTCACACAGAAAAAAACACACACACACACACAAACACACACACACACTCACACCTACACACTTACACAGAAGAACACACACACACACACTCACACAGAAAAACACACCCACACTCACACCCACCCACACACTCACACAGAAAAACACACACACACACACACACACACACAGAAAAACACACACACACACTAACACCTACACACATACACAGAAAAACACACACACACACTCACACACACACTCACACCCACACACACTCACACAGAAAAACACACCCACACTCACACCCACCCACACACACACCCACCCACACACTCACACAGAAAAACACACACACACACATACTCACACACATCATCCCAACACTCAAAGTCCATTTTTGTGGTGGTTGGTTTAGGAGGTTCATTAGACCTAAAACCTGTTTTCCCTTTATTTTGAAGGTAGAGGTTTAAGCTTATTAGGTTTTCGTGGGGAAAATATTTCAAAATGTCAGGATTACAGTATATCAAAAATATGTGTTTATATGGGAGTCAATGGAACAAAGTTGGACACAAAGTTAAAGAGTGTATGCTCGGTGCATATCTTCCATTCTATACAACTCACAATAGTGGGATCATGGAATTTTAAAAATAAAAACTTTAAAAAAAAACCTTGCCAAGTATCATATAATTTGCATTTAAAATGATCGAGATATTGAGATTCAAAAAAAGAAAAAAAGCAAAGTGTACCAATTTGGCTCCCAAAGTGCCTCAAGGGTTAAAAAAGATCACACAACAAAAAATGCAAAAAACAGATAAGAAACCAAAAATTAGTACATAATATGAACTCAAAATGTAAAAAAGTGATTATCTTTTATTGTTCTACCTAACTACATGATTGGTGATTAATTAATCAAAACTAATCACGAGTTAATAACATATTGTGTGAAAAAGGGGTAGAGTTTCCGTAATCCCTTGGTTATTCTTGGCTCTCACATTTAAAATGTTTCCCAACCTTTAGGGTTGATTTGCTATTAGCTTGATTATAATAAAGTTGGTTCAATCAAGTTCTAAAACAATACTGAAAAAAGATGTTGCATAGGGAATTATTTGGCATGTTTTAATCTGACATATAATACTACCTGATTATTGTTAGGAGTAAAATTATTCTGAATACATCACTTTTTAAGAGAATCTTTTTGCCGATGAACCCAAAGCTTGTCTCCCATTCAGGCATTGATATTAATTCAGTCTTCCTCATAATACGTCATTAACTCCTCACTGGAGTGTCTTTTAATTAAAGTTGTAGGACTTACCAGTGAATTAATTGATATTTTTAGATTTTGTGGCAAACAAAATTAAAGTTTTATGTTTTTCGTTCCAACTTTGCCTGTATCAGGCAGAATAAAAACTCTCATGAGGAACTTTCGGCTATAGGAACAAATTTGATTCCCCCTGTGGCTCCAACAAACATTCTTTCTGATTTTCTGCTTATTTAATCCTACACATTCAAAAGTTGTTTTTAATAAGAAATAAACCCACTCTTTCAAGTAGGGCTGCTCAATTATGGCAAAAATCATGATCGCAATTATTTAACTAGAGATTATAATCACAATTATGAAACTGAACACACATGCTCATGGTACCATCATTTTTATCATTAAAGAGTGGGCAATATGTATAAATATATTTGTAAAAATGCAAATCACTTAAAACAATGCTATAATAATAATAATAATGACGATCACCTACTCACTGCCATTAGGTTTAGAAATTAAATACAAGCATAAAGAAATAATAAAGCTTGTAGCTGATGTCTCTGTTGGCTGTTTTAGCTCATGGAGCAGCATCTATAATGTTCTTCTTAGGAGCTTAAAACACAAACATGTTCCAGTTTTTATATATTTCTACAACATTTTGGAAATTTTTCCGAAACTTTAAAAGCAAAAATGAAAAAGTTTTTTTAGTTTAAGGGGAAAAAATCAACTAAATGAAGCATTAAAAACATGTTTCAAAAACTATAGATGAACAATACAACATTAACAAGGCCATTAAAATGAGTATTTTCTATATTAAAGTTCTATTACAACAATGCAAAGATATCTCACCATTTCTCACCTCCAGTCTTTTGGTGCTTTACGCCCCCTACTGGACAAAAGCTGCGCTGATCCTCAGGCTCCAACGTGAGTGACATCTCTCTTCAAATATCAGCCGGCTTTGTGAGTATTCTTCCAAAAAAATCAATATTTATAAAAGTAGGAAATTCAGTGGATAAGTCTCAATAAAAGACAGACAACTTTTACTCCAGTAACAGTTTTGTTTTTAATATTTTATAGAAATATGAACCTTCATTAGGAGAAAACCTGCCCTAGAGTGTTTCATCCAAACTTAGACATGAAATGTTGACAAAGTGAAGATGTGAGTGTGCGTGTTATGATGAACCACGAACCAAAAGTAAAAATATCCCTTCTTAAAGATCCAGCGAGACGAGTGTTGGCAAAACCAGTAGAACACACAGACTGAGACAAACTAACAAGACCTGCTGTCTGACTTTAGATGGAGTTTTTAATGCATCATTATGGAGGTATTAGAAATATTTTAGCTTGGCACGATCTCATAACGAGGGCTGAAATGAGGTCAAAATTAGGACAGAAACTAGAACACAACATGAAGACAGGAAGCTACTGAGCCCTGATTTCTCCTCTATGAATAAGACCAATAACTGCCTCCCTATAAACTACAGAGCTACATTTGTATACCAAAGGTTTATAAGCATCATCTCTGATTGATTAGATAAATTAAATGGCAGGAAAATACGTACAAATATAAAGAGCTGGTCCACTTTATCTTCATTTAAGAGTCTTCATCTTGTGGTGGTCCGGAGCAGGACTTCAGGAGTGCTTCTACATCTGAGGGGAACCTTCAAGTATTAGTGTAAACAAATCTATCTGTACAGAACATCGCTGCTGTAGTGGAATATGAGACCATCCTCCTCATCAGTGCTAAAGTGTTGGACTTAACCGTGATGTTCTTAGCTGTACCGTTTCTCCGTTTCCCAGAATAAAATCACATCCTCTGATGTTTTCAGAGAGACGTGTGATGAGAGGTGAGAGTGAGGTGAGAAGATGTCTACGCCGCTCCGTCTGGAATCCACAGAACTTTGCTCTGCTCCTGCTCCACGATGGTCACCAGCTGAGTGCAAATGAAGGAGACGCTGCCGCCCTGGACAACGCCTGCAACACACAGAGAGGACCAAGATTTAACACAAGATATTCACCTCAGATCAGCTCCTGCAGCTTCTGAATATCTCTGTCAGCAACATAAAAAACCTCCTCTGTGTTTAAAACAGATGCTAACTGGGGCCGGGCATTTTCTTTATCCCATATTTCACTGTTTCTAACAAACAGGAGATATAAGCCCAAAAATATGCTCAACATTGATGTGACACATCCTGACACAACATGCCCATACAAGGGATTATTCACTTAGCCGCGCACATCCCTCACCTTACACAGCAGCTGGATCTGCCTGATTCAATGTCTCTAATCAGGCAAATCCGTCTTTCCAAGCTCCAATCTCCAACGATTGAGCTCGGCCCAAAGCGGGATGGCCCAATCAGGAGGAGGAACGAGCTATGAGCGAGATGACAGCAGGAAGTGGCTGTTCGTACAGAGATTAGCATAGATGCTAACAGCTTCAGTAGGAGTTTCATCAAACCTGGACCACATTTCTGTATTAAATGAAAAACAAATGAACACACCAAACTTCTCTATAGTAAGAATAGTTGCGCTCCACTTAAGACAAGTTTTGATGAATGTTAGTTTCACAAAGTTGCTCATGTTCAGTCGCGCAGTAACTCCCAACATTATCTGATTGGCCGGTAATAAACCAATCACCTGCTGGATATGCTTCTGAAAGGTTCTGCCCTCCCCTTCATTTTCCAGTATTAATTGTAAGACAGAGACTACTCTGTCTGCTCAATTTACGTTAAGTTTCCATTTTTTTGCTTAAAGACAAACTTTTGCAAACATTTTGCAGCTTTAAATGGTCGGGGCTCCTTTAAATGGGGTCTGGAAAGTCTTAAATTCAATTAAATGCACACCAGAATCTATCTTAGACGAATAAAATGATGTAAATAAAAATGTCAATAAGGTGTTTTTGTTCTTATTCAGTTGAAAAAAGTGGTGCTATGACTAAGAGTCGCGCTGTGTGATTTAGAAAAAGAAGGTAGCAGGTCACAAAAGACTAATAGTTGAGGTTAAACATCTAGTGTACTTAAGATAATAAAGTGTTAACAAACTCCATAAACAAGGAAGAGGGGCTTTAACACTCACCGGTGTCCACATCAGATCACAGGGCACCAGATCGCATGGTAACTTATTACAACATAACACTAGTAGAAGTGTCAGCAGAGACACAAGGTGGAAAAAAGTATACATTCTCCTGCTTTTTTAATTTTTAAAAAATGTATTTAACACTTTATTTAACTAAATAAGTCCCACTGAGATCAGGATCTCATTTGAAAGGGCGACCTGGCCAAGAGGTCAGCAGCACACGTCATAATAAATATAAATTCAAGAGAAGATTAAGGCAATAAATAACAAACAATAAATATGGAAAAATTCAACAATTTGACAGTGGAAGTGCGAGAAACAGGCATTAGTTTATAGGATTCTCGCTGCCTAGTGAGTAAAATGAAACAAAAAGCTTGGACTAAAACCAGTTCTGACCTGTTCAGTTCTGTTGCTTGAACTAGCTGGACTAAATTCACTGAACTTAACAAGTTTTTTATTTGTGTATTTATTCTTTTTTTGGGAGGAAGGTAGAGAATAGACAAATAGGCTTTAAGCCCAGACGCCTGCATGAGAAGAGTCTAAACACACAATAAGTGGACGGTTGCCACCTACTCTGCCCTGCCAGCTCCCCGTTATTGAGACTATTCGGAGTGATTATGTTCCCTATAAACCAATGTTTGGTCAGAGTCAAGGGTAAATATGAAGCTGTTTCACAAATCCATCAGTGGAGTTAATAAAATCAGTCCCAGACTTTGTAAATTTAAGTCCACCTGTGGGTTGATGGTCTGATTTCAAACCCCGTTAATAAAGTTTATAACCACAGCGCTCCTCGTCCCGGCTCCTGTGGTCAGGAGCGAGCGATCCTCCGGGGATCAGCTGTGTTACGTGTTTGTTTCCCTCATAAATCGCCTCGTTTTATGGACTCATTCATCAGCAGGATGCTGGGCTGTCTCAGGCTGGCTGCTGCTCCAGATACAAAAACTTTCTGTGATTTGAGGAGCGCTCCAGAAACCTCAGATGACCTCAAAAGCTCTCAGAGACTCTCAATGCAAGTACAGCGGGTCAAAGTTATTTGCGGCTGTTTCATTTGTCTTGGAGGATCACCCTGAGGGAGGAAAAAGACCCTCGAGAGCCCCTTCACTGCAGACCATTCATGCTTTTCTGATTTTAGCTTTTCTTTCATATATGAGACAGCTTTGCCATCAAGAAAACTTAATGAAATAGAAGTTAACATTCATTTGATCTTAATAATACTTAAAAATACATTTAAAGGGTTTTAATAATATTTTTGTGGACCTTCATCCTAACATGGCAGGGGCAACTATGGTAACCATGAATGACACATTATTTTGTCATCATTACTAAATATAAGCTACTCCGAGTGACGCAGCAGTACAAGGCAAAGAAGAATGCAGGAAATAACAATAATTAATAATATTTAAAACATAGCAGTAAAAATACAGGTGTCATAGTAAAGATTGAGGTCTTAATACAGGAAAGAGCTGTTGTTTAAAAATTATAGCATAATCTCATCTTCCGACAACAGTGCCAACTGATATAAAACTTTTATAAGATGATATTAATTCAATATTTATATCGTTGTACTTTAACATCAATACTAAAACTTAATAAAACACAGAATTTTAGCCAGTTTCAGCTACTTTTGCAATGCTAGTAACCGGCAATTCTCTGGTTATTAAAGTCAATTTTCCACAAATTCATTTAGTAACACATATAAATAAGTTCAAAGACACATAGCAGTGAAAAAAAGCTGTATGGTAATAATTTAATTCTATTTTTAAGATTTTTTAAGATTTTCATCATCAGTTTTGCCAACCATCCCTCATGCATCTTTGTTTTTAAAGCTGACATTAGGGACACATTAAGGGGATAAAGGGGCTGCATGTGGCCCTTGGGCTGCCTCTTGCCCATCCCTGCCCCATGTGTACATACATCAAAATATTCCAATATGTTAAATTTTGCTGTAAAATTGAGTTAATTTTATTTGTTAGCTCAATAATTTAACTTGTTTATCCTGTTATTTTGGGATGCCAAAGTTGACAATCCCATGGTGACGTCCTTATTTCTTAGGATCTCTTTATAATAATTTTAAAAAAAATCAAGTTATAACGCGCATCCTCTCCATGTTTCTACAATGATGCACTTTTAAAACACGTTTTTGTCCCACCTCTTCATTCAGTCGTATATTTTATTCCATCTGAAGTTCAAACAGCAGCAGTTTTCTTATCAAATGGTCAAATAAATGCGAATGATTGATTTTTTCTGATATATGTGCTAAGATTTCATTGATGAAGTGGTGGTGGTTCCCAAGGCTGTCCTTTTAGCCAGCCAGTAACCATGTTTTTATTTTTTTATTTTACATTTTTGTTTATATCTATCTTTTTATATATATATACTTTTCCAAAAATGCTATTGTAATCCTAATTTCCCTGAGGAAGTTTCCCAAAGGGATGAATAAAGTTCTACCTAATTTAATCTAATCTAATGTAGAGAAACACTGCTGTAGACAACATGCAGAGACCTAAAAATGTCCTGATCTGTGCTTCAGGATGTCAGATTAGCTGCACAAATAAACAGTCTTCATGGTCATTGGACTGTAAAACAAGATGACACTTTAATAGGTGAGGTGACTAAGTGAATTCCTGACGTTCAGTCCTCATGTCGGTTATTCCAGATCAATGCCACCTTGAGCACAGGACAGAGGCAGTGAGAGATTTCCACCCACCTGTGAAGAAGCGGCTGTAGTCCTGCTCCACCTTCTGCGCCGCCTCGTACTGCTCCTTGGAATGTTTCTGTGAGAGTTTGTCCCGCAGGTACAGAGGGTCCTTCTGCTCCCTGAGGAGGCAAAACCAGCACATTTCAGCAGCATTAAACCCTCAGGCAGATACAGAATTATAAAGTTTTTACAGCCTTTGAAATCATATGACCTTCAGACTGGATTTTTGACTGCTCATCTGTTATTAAAGGTTTCATATCATGTGAACTTAACATAATTTTGTCTCACTGAAACTGTCATAAAGGGATGACCATGGTCAGCAACACCTTAAACCTTTCACTACCGGCTCAACTGTTTGGCAGAGGTCATCAATAAATTCAGGGATATTTAATGTTTTAAAAAACAGAACAAATCAAATCATTGTTTGATTCCATTAACACTTCAGGGAACAGAGAAAACTACAAACAAACCAAAAACAGATATATTCTTGGTGTGATTTAAAGGTTTAAAAAGCTAACTGTTGATAACGTGATGACATAAAATATTTGGGACAAAATCAATTAGAAAATAGCAAAAATAACTTAAATAGATGATATTGAGTCTGACAAACACACACAAAAATGTTTTGAATGAATAACAGATTACATATATATATATATATATACATATATACATATATATTATATACATATATATTTATACATATATTATATACATATATACATACATATATACATTATACATATATACATATATACATACATATATACATATATATACATACATATATATATACATATACACATATACATATATACACACATATATATACATATACATATATACATATATACATACATATATACATATATATATTCATATATGCATATATACATATATATACATATATACATATACATATATATATACACATATATATATACATATATATATATACATATATATATATATATACACACATATATATATATACACACATATATATATATATATATACACACACATATATATATACACACACACATATATATATATATATATATACATTACATATCTGAATATCTCCATATCTGCCCAAGTCTTTTAACTGGTTTTAACAGACGGCATCACATCACCCCTGTCCTTGCTTCTCTCCACTGGCTCCCTGTCCACTTTCAAATTGATTTTAAGGTTTTACTGATCACTTTTAAAGCCATTACAGGTCTGGCTCCAACCTACATTTCTGAATTATTAACTCCTTATGATTCAGCCCACAGCCTCAGATGCTCGGGCGGGGGCGTCTTGGCTGTCCCAAAGCCGAAGCTGACGACAAAAGGTGATCAAGCATTTTCTGTCAAGAGCTCCTCGACTTTGCCCGAGGAGATAAGGCGAGCTAAATCAGTTACATCTTTTAAATCACATCTTAAAACTAACTTTTTTAGACTTGCCTTTACATGATCCTTTTTTACTTACTTATTTTACTGTTTTTAAACTCTACTGTTCTTACCCTCCTCACTGGTTTCTCGTCGTTTTAGTCCTGTTTTTACCATCTTTTATAGTTTTAATATACTCCCTTTTTTATTATTATTATTTTTTTTCTATTTATTTCATGTATTTATTTATTTTGTTTTTTCTCTTTTACCTGTCCTCTATCGGCCCTCCTCTTTCCTATCTTCCTGATGTGATGTCGTCAACTTTCAACAGTCTTAAATTTATCTATGTATCTATAAATCTATCACCTATTTACTGTCTTGTCATCTCCTTGTCATTATACATAAAACAAAATACCTTCTCCACCAATGTTCTTCGTCTGTACGTGTTGACATGGTGAGCTTTACGGATTTGGTGTATTCCTAAATTACTTCAGCTGTTTCCAGCTTACCAGTTTATACTATTTCCTTTCATTTTGTTGCTTTAGTTAACATGAGCCTCTGTGCCTTTTCCTTTGACTCTCTTGGTCTCTGTTTGACCTGATTATTGATTTTATTGTACCCCAAAGTTCTGCCTTTCTTCTGCCTTTGTTTCGTCTGTTAAAGCACTTTGTAAACATCTGTTTTTAAAGGTACTATATAAATAAAGTTATTATTATTATTATTATTATTATTAAAGCTATTATTAAGTAAAAGTCACATGAGCACCCTCTCCATCCAGAGGGAGATCCTGACCTAACCCAGAATCACATTTTGTTCTCTCTCTGGCACTCAGAGTCCCGTCAACATGTTGGTCTGCTGGAGCCTCTGCAGGATAAAATCCACGGAAAAGCCCGGGCAGCAGCAGGCAGCCAGTGGGAGGTGCGTTTGTGTGTGTTTATGTGTGCGGGGCGGCTGTGGCGGGCGGGGTCAGCGAGTGTTTTAGCCGCCCACGCCACAGAGCGGAGCACTCCCCGGACAGCTGGCACTCAGCTGATGACAGCCGAGGCTTAGCTGGATTCAATCTCCGCCATGTTTGCCTGCTGCACCGCTTCATAGATTTATGGGTGTGTGTGTGGCGGTGGCGGGGGTGGGGTGGGGCGGGGGGGTGGAGGAAGCCTGTTCCTGCCAGACCTGAGCGTGTCTTCATTTGTGTTTGTGCACAAAGTCCCACACTGTGAGTTCAGCTCCACTAATCTTACCGTGAGATTATGGACAGGACGGCCGTTTTAAAAATGACATCATCCCGCCACAAACATGGCAGCTGTTGGGGGGGGGGCTGTTGGCGGACTAATGACCCTCTGATCTAATCGACTCTAATCAGGATGATCAATTAGTTTGTTATGGATTAATAGGATTATAATTAAGACTTCTGCACATGTTCATTTCCTGAACATCTCTGCTGATGGAAATTAAATGAGCGATGAGCCGGCTGCAGCATGGAGAAAGTGCAGTATTACTTTACTTTTAATACACTTTCAACTCAACTAAATGGGTGACTGTGCATATTAACATGGAACAATTATGTTTTCCATCAGCTGTAATGATTATCTTCATCATCTGTTACATTAGAACGTCATACATCCTGTTTCACTGCCTCAGATGGGCACAGACGACACTACTGGCCATATGACTGCCATTACTGCTTTATCAGCTCCGTTAACCTGATGTTTATTATGATTATACAATTAATATTTGCACTCACTGGCCACTTTATTAGGTGTGCCTTGCTAGTACTAGGCAGGACCTATTTTTGCCTTCAGATCTGGAGAACAGTGAACTCATCATCATGTTCAAGAAACTAGTCTGAGATGATCTGAATCATAAAGGGATGGACACAGTCAGCAACAATACTCATGTAGGCTGTGGGGTTAAACTGTTCTCAGCTGGTACAAAAGGGACCAAAGTGTGCCAATAAAGTATCCCCCACACCATCAATCACACCAGCAGCCTGATGGCTGATACATGGCAGGATGGATCCTTTCCTTCACGATGTTCACACCAAATTCTGAGCCTACCATCTGAATATAGCAGCACTGGTGAAGACTCATCTCCTACATTTCATACTTTCAGATCACTTTTGGCCTGAGCTGCAGTATAATCACATTTTTTAGACCGTTTATTCTCACAAACAGGCTGCAGGACCAGAGGCAGCACATCAAAGATTTCCTCAGTGAGCGGCTGAAGCAGCTGAACAGAAGCTGCACCAAAACACACCTGACACACACCTGTCCAATTCTCAGGCTGAAAAACAAACAAAAATAAAAGAGATCAGATTTTAGAGGAGGGCTGGTATCACTCACTTTATCTGCTTGGCATTTTTGTAGCGAATGAAAACGACGATGGGGTAGATGTGGACGCTGTGGAGACGCTCGATGGCGTGAGGGGCGATGTCGAGTAAACAGTGACAGTCCTGAGGAGAAACGAGACGTGGAGGAAGGTTAGAGCAGGAAATCGACAAATAACAAGCTCAGTGACTTTATCTTTATTAAAGCTGGTACTGGTTTGTTAAATCTATATTTTGATCTGATTGGAAGATGAGCTAAAACGTTATAGAATATAAATCACAATATCTAAACAATAAACTAAGGCTGGGCAATATATGGAGATTTATGATGAATCCACATATTTTCAAATGAAAGGTAGAAAACGTCTCGTATATAAATTAAATCAGTGTTTTGATATTGACAGATACAAGTGAATAGATGGTGTTTAGAAAGAACCACTCATCATAATATGTTTAACCCGTGATAATTTACTCAAAATGTTTATTTAGAACAAGGAATTATAACTTTCCTTGTTGAAACAAAAAGAAGCCCAAAACACCCAGTACAAGTATTTTTCCAAATATCAGACCTTTGAACAATAAACATTTTTTATGTCACAATGTCAATGTGCTCATGTGTAACATCACAGTGTTTATAATCTCAATCATGTGACCACGTTTTTGGTCTTTAGGCTTCTTTCAGACTTAAAGTTAAAAATATGCTCAGTAGATCGTAGATGTAGATACATACTGCTTACCAATTTATTAGACCACCACCCAATGTAAGGTTTATACCACAGCTGCCCTAAATTAACAACAATTCTTATTAAAAAAAATTATTTTTATGTTTCTATAATGGTAAATACACCAGTTTGTAGAAGCTCTTTGACAGAAATTATGTTTTTAATGCTAAAATATTATTATTTTTAATTATTATCCAGGAATTTTCAAATTTGCTGTTTTACAAAAACAGAAAAATGGTAAAACACATCATTATTTCTTGAATAAGATTTCAAATAAGAGTTATTTACCTGCATTCCTAAACATAATAATTACAGCTAATGGCTGCAATTTCTTGATTAATTTCTGACTTCCTGTTTAAAATGTTTGTTTAATAACAAAAACATTTTCAATGAATACATTTTTTGACAGATTTCTAAATGTATTACATATTATTCATTTGTGTATTCTCTCAAAAAATACTTACAAAAATCTGATTTAAGCTAAACTGTACGAACAATCTTTAAATCTACTACTGTAAATCCCAAATTTGTTCAATAGGATTCAATATTGATATTAGACTGTTTCACGAGCAGCTGAAATCCCCACAGGAGCTCCAAGAGTTGGATCAACAAAAACGACATTTACACCGAGCCAGCCACAGTTTAAGGGGAACAGATACTTGCTTTTGATTTAACAAAGAATAAAATGAGTCTTCAAACTGGAAAAACTGCAGTTTGAAAATAAAACTACGGGTTTGGAGGCGGATGAACTAGCAAGTGTTGAATGTTGAGGGAAGTGTAATCCACAGTGAGACGGCTTTACCTTCTCCGTGATCTCTTTTATTGATGCAACAGTCGTCACATCAAAATGGCCGCTCCTCCGCTTGAAGTCGATGAACACGCAGTCCTTCACTCCACGCTCGATCGCCTGCTGAGACGCCTTCATGATCTCTGCAGCACATTCAGAATAAACTTTAATAAATCATGCTAAGTGCTTTTAAACTCATCTTTAGTGTTTTTACTTCACCCTCTCCCTCACATAAAACCCTGATTCACCTGTGAATGAACAAAAACAGTTTTTGTCTCACCGGGCAGGCAGCGGCAGAACTTCTCTGGAGCCTCCTTCACCAGCAGGTCCTTAATGGCCTCCACTAACGGACCCAGAACCAGCACGGGTCGAGGGGTCGAGCACTCCACCCTCTGGACCCGCTGGTACATCAGATTCACTCCGTCTGAAATATTAAACAGATTTATTCAACCATATAGCGGACGCGGCTGCTGTTTAATAATCACAGTTATGAGTTTCTGTGTCCTGGGAGAAGGTCTGAGGAGCGAGCAGCTTCTTATGGATCAATCCTGCTTTAGTACAGATGAAATTATGATAAACTAATAAAGAGTATTTGCATGCAGAGGTTGGGTTTAAACTGGCTTTAATGAGCGTGCACTGAGGCACAGAGCTGGAGGAGATGATTTAATAACTGAGGTGATGCAGAAAAGAGAAACAGAATACTCCCCCCGGCTCTCTCTAGACCTTAAATTAAATTAGTCTCGAAACTTTAACTCCAAAATATCAGTTATCCCTTCAACATTTTCAGCTGTTATTATGTTGTGTTTCTGTCAGCATTTGTTTGTTTGTTTGTTTGTTAGTGAGCTGGATAACTCAAAAAGCTAAGGAAGGATTTTAATGACATTTTCAGGGAGTGTTGGTCATGGCACAAGAGAGAAGTGATTAGATTTTGGTGGAATTTTTAAAAAGGATTTGATAACATTGTTTAGTAGAGAAGTTTCCCACATTTTTGACAATAACTCTATGAGCACTCAATGGATTTTCATGACATTTTCTGGGAATGTTCACAGCATAACAGAGAAGTGACTACAGATAGAGCCAGTTTAATTGAGTTTTGGTTGGTCCTTGACAGAAAAGTGCTAGGACCTGCGCACCCTCATGGCTGTAATGAGATCCCCCCGCTGACGTGATAAACATGTAACCCTTACTACTTATATTTTACAGGATATATAAAAAGACATTTTGATTTGCATGTAAAATAATACTTTTTACAGACATTGAGAGCAAAAACCAAATGAAAAAAGAAATATTTCAACCCTCATTGGCTGGGAGGGAAAAATGAAGTGGCTTCATTTGTACATTTTGGTGTTTTTTTTTTTTTGAAAAACAGAATAAATCATGTTTATTATTTGGACTGAGGACTATTTCATAATAGGTGGCACAGCAGGTAGTGCTCCATATTGGTCAGGGCCTTTCTTTGTGGAGTAATGTGCATGCATGCACTGCAAAAACACAGATTTAGGCAAGTGTGTTTGCCTATTTTCAGGTCAAAAATATCCAAAACACTTATTCTAATCCACATTCACTTAACCAGTCAAAATAAATATCTTACTTTAAGGAATGAAAGGCAAAAAATAAAGCAAGGAATTGCTTGTAATGAAAAGAAAACATCTTCCAATGAAAAAAGGAAAGTTTGACTCAGTGAGGGTCTTAAATGAAGGTTTAATATCTGCTCAAGTCAAATTTGTCTCGTCTTATTGGCAGATTATTTTACTGATTATTACAAGCAACTCAGGCCTTATTTTTGGTTTTTATATCTTCAAATAAGATCTTAATCCAGACATGAAAGGGAATTGTGGATTAGAATAAGTCTAGTGAGATTTTTTTGTCTTGAAATTGGACAAATACCCTCCAGTGTGGGTTCTCTCCGGGCACTCCAGCTTCCTCCAACAGACCTAACACATGCTCATTAGGCTGGTTGTTGACTCCAAACTGGCCTTCGGTCTGAGTATGAGTGTGAATGGTTGTCTGTCTCTTTGTGTGGCCCTGTGATCAGCTGGTGATAGGTTCAGGGTGTACCCAGTCTCTCTCCCTATGTCAGCTGGGACAGGCTCCAGCCCCACACAATACCAAAATGAATAAACAGCATAGATGATGGATGGATTATTTCATAGTGAACGAATAAACAATATAACAATGTTTCTTCCCAAATGTGAACTGTGACACAAAAGTCAAAATAACAAACAGCTGTTTATAGAAGAGAGTACTTTGTGTTTCTTCTTCTTGAGACTTTCCTGAGGTTTTTGGCTGCTTTCTTCACTACCCTCAGGACAATGAATTATATCTGTACATAGGCCACGAGGAAGGGTCAACACACAAGACACGGCAAAACCTATCTATAAACACAGCCTACTCAAACTGTTCACTGATCAGACTGCACACCTATTTAATCACAGCTGAGACAAGTATTACTCCCTGAAAAATCTGCTCAGCAGCTTCTGGCCTTTGTAATCCAAGTGCGTGGGAATGGACTTGAATATAAACCGCATCTCTTCACTTTATTTGATGAAACAGGCTTTCAGTTAAGAAACTCCGGGAGTTCTTAAAAGGATTTTTGAAAATTGTAAGATCAGGAGATAGACAGACAACCATTCAAGCTCACACTCATACCCAAGGGGAATTTAGGGTCTCCAGTTAACCTAATGAGCATGTTTTTGCATGGGGAGAACTCGCACACACCACACAGAAAGGCCCTGACCAACATGCGGAAAATGTTGAAGAAACCCTCTTGCTGTGAGGCACCGTGCCGCCTGTTCCTTCTTTCCTGACTCTATATGAAGGTCTTCAAGGCTGGAGTCAAAACCTGCTTTTTCTCCACATTTCTTGATCTCCGTTTTGTGCCTTCATGTTTTTTTTCTCTGAATATGGAGGGTGAATGTTAACATGGAGGAGACTGGCCCCTGCCTCACCCTCTGTGATGGGTAAAGAGTCTGTGCTGATGGCGTCCAGAGCCAGCAGGTCCTTCCCGTCTTTAGATCCGCTGCGTTTGTGCTTCAGCCTCCGACGGAAAAAGGATCTGCGCGCAGCGGCCCCCAGAGTTTTACTGGTACCGTTTTCATCTTTCATATCAGCCGAGCTGTGCCGCCTGTAGAACTCCTGATCCATCCTGAAGGAGATAAGGCAGCACATTAACACTTCAGCATTTTTTATCTATATTTGTGGATATAAAACCTGTTTAACTGAGACAAAGAGGAATGTATTACATCAAATCACATGCTGACATACAGAAATGGCATCATTTAACATAAATATATACTTTTAGATCAGTTAAACCCATTTTAATGGCAGTTCAGCTAGATGCTGCTATAATTCTCTCCAGATTATATTAATTATAGATATTAATTCTATTATTAGATTGATCTCTCTGTCCATGGTTGTATTGATTATACATCCATAGTAACGATCTTTACAACCACACAGACATGAGGTTCCTCTTGAAAAGGAGATGCCACATCTCAAGGGGCTTACCTTTAATAAATTCACAATAATCAAAGACAAATATGGTGCTATACAGATAGAGATTGATTGATCGAATCTATAATCAGCAGAGACAAATGTGATGAGGACAGATTTATGATCTGGGCATCCATGGGTTTGTCTCTATCATAAATTCTTATTTTTAGTCCCATTATCATCTCTGGATGTTTGTATGTGTAAATACAAATATATATACTGAGCAACAATATAAACGCTCAAACTCAGAAGGTTAAGTTAAGACGCCCTTTCCCTTAACATGCCCAAAAATATTATTTATTTGTGTACACAAGTATATTCATTTGTCTCACATGTTGAGCTAATCCATCCATGCTCCTGCTACATGACAGTGTGTGGGTTAGTCAGTGTGACGCTTTCATTCTGTTCATTCATTCATGCGTTTTTTTGTTGAGTGTATATACTATATGTATTTGTATACATGCATATATGTATCTGTAAATGAAGAGTTTGGCTTCAGCCTGCTCTACTGTAAAGTGCCTTGAGATAACACTCCTTATGAACTGGTGCTATACAAATAAAGATTAATTGATTGATTGATTTGTTTATTTTGTTTCTTTGAAAGGATCCCCATTAGATTAATGATGCTTCAAGGGCACTGCAGGCTTGACTCACATGTATTTACTTGGTATCTGCCCTTTCTCCAGTTTCTGTGCGTTCTCGTCCAGCTGCCAGGCCATCCAGAAGCCAAAGTTTCCGTTTGGTAGTGTATCCTCAACGTACAGAATATCGTCCTTGTTGAAGCTCAGCTCCTGCTCTACCTCTGCCACACGCTCATAAAGTGCTCTGAGGAGAGACAGATGAACAGTACAGTCATTATCAAGGATCCTCTGACCTGTGGACAAGGACATGACAGGTCCAGGACAGCTTTACAGCACAGTTACAGCCCATAATAATAAAATAATCCTGCTATCACAGTGACAGAAAGAGCACCTGATGTAAAATCCATCTCCATGTGTCTCTTTGATTTCCGGCAGGCTGTCGACACAGTTCTGGACCTTGAAGGTGACAGTTTCTGCCGGTTTCAACATTTCCAGGTACGCCTCTTCTTTAGATTTGTTCTTCATGCTGATGCCGTTGTACTGTTAGAAAGAAAGCATCATTTAGACCGGGGCTGGGCTGCAGACAAAGACTGATTCATCGCTCTCAGGACAAAGAGAGCTGAGTGGTGAAGGAAATGACGGTAAAAGATACATGTGGAGGCTTTGATTTTAAAATGATTTTACACACTTAAAAAGGGACAAAGTGAAAAGATGTTAAAGTAGAACTACAGCCGAGCAGTGGTACGCCTTCATCTGGCAGTTGGAGGGACAGCTCATTACAGTGATGCTTCAAAAAGACGGTCATGTCTTATTTTTGGGCTCGTCGTTGATCTCAGGAGCTACAGGAAAAGTCATATTTCTTTGTGTAACATTTCGGTTGCTTTAAATGGTATTAAATGACATTTGCAGGTACCTCCAGTATCATGTCTCCAGGTAAAAGGCCATCAGGACACTTAGCAGGACTGTCATCATCCAGACTCTCCACAAAGACGCCCTGAAGGTTCCCTCCACAGATCTGGACCCCCAGCTCAGTCTGGATCCTCTTCAGCCTCACCAAGCGGGGCTCTGCAGACCCACGCATACCAGACCCAGCAATCCTGCAGATAGAAAGGGGTAAGCAGTGTTGCCAGATTTTTCTACTAAAACAAGCAAGTAGGTCGATAAAAACAAGTCCAACAAAAGCAACCTCCAGCTATTTTGAAATAATGCCATATATATTATTTTCTTTTAAAGGGAAATGTACATAAAGCATGTTTTGAGTTTCATCTACATTATATTTCAGTTTTTCTTATTTGGCTCTCAATTTACATCCTCGTTTGGAGGTGACCATCCTTTTCTTTATACAGAAGTGAAGGGAGGGGCTCAGGTTATTTCAGTCAGGCTTTTATTTCAGTTTTATGTTAATCCTCAACAGCATGGGTGGCCAACTTTTCCAGGCCTGAGAGCTACCCAAAGATAAGGAGTATTACAGAGGGCTACCTGTTTGATTTGATGTTTCTGACTGATATAAATTTACATAGTTCACCTCAAAATAATTCATATTGTGCATTTAGGAGGCTACAAGTGAAACTGAACGCTAACTTTTTATTTTAAATGACAATAAGTTTTTACTCATGATTAAGAAATTATATGAGAATATTATACTTATAAGCATCTTTAACAATTTAATTTATGTAAAAACTTAACTTAAGCTTTGACTCTACACAGGCCAAAGTTTAAAAGAAAAAAGGTAATTTTGAAACATTAGTTGGTTTTTGTGTTGATGTAGGTATGATTTATTTGCATAACCAATAGAAATAGGGCTACCAGGTGCTCGCGTGCACCCCGTTGGCTACCCCTGCCCTACAGCTTTATAATGGAGAAAACAGTAAGAGCTACATTAGAAATAAATTACATTCTGGCTATAAGGATTTCTTTTTGGCGGAAACATCATTTTTGTCTCTTTTTACAGTAAAATTTACATTTGTGTTTGGAGCGTGAGAAAATAGTTTGTGTAACTTCTGAATTGAGTTTATATTGGTAGTAGGGTGTTTATCAGATCCCTCCTGGGTTTGTGGGCACAACAAGCCCCAAAAAACACAGCCTGCAACTGCCGATATTTACAAGCAACATTTCAAAAACAAAAAAAAGCAGCCCAAAGTTGCTTATAATAAGCAGACCTGGCAACCATGGGAGCTAAGCTACCTCTAAACGGGATAAACAGGACACTAAAATAAAAAGTAAGACAGCTCTGAACCTGAAGGAGTTGTTGGGGCTGGTGGCAGGGGTCGTCTGTTTGGACGGCGGCGTCATGGTCCCCTCGTCCTGCTCGCTCAGTGCGTCGGGGTGATTGTCCGGGGTCGTGGCTCCGCTGTCTCGGGGAGTCGGCTGGTTGCTGATGGACTCCATACGAGAACTGATGATGACAAAACAAAAATGAAGTCTACCATCTTGTTATTTCAGATAAATATCCAAAAAGCTGTTCTGAAATCCCACATGTTTCCTGCTGTCTCATTCCTGCCATACTCTATATACCCTGTTTACAGTGAAACATACATATTCTGCTGTGCAACAGACACAATTTACTGCATTTTATACACTCATTACAACTCTGCCATGTGCTATACACAATGTACTGAATGATAGATTCACTATTTAAAGTGAAACATACATTTCTCCTGTGTAATATACATAATAATGCAATATATAAGATCTACCATGCAGTATACAGTGAGATATTAATAATATATCTTTGCAACAATAGTGTTCATTATCATTTACCTCATCTACCTCTCATTATGAGGTCTTACTGTGATGTTTTTTTGGGATAAATATCCATCAGTTACTCATCCATTTTGTGTCAAATTTCTTCTCTAACTCAGTCTAACTGGATCCTGTTCTGTGTTTTTAGATGTATTAATCCTGATGTTCAGCATAATTATTTCTAATGACTTTAAATTGTCCTGAGCCGAGGCTTTCCTGACCAAACTAACTGATCTAATGATGATTAAACCCTCATCATTCCTCGTCTCCCTACCCCGACCGTGAGTGGTTTCCCAGCTGGAACATGTGCGGGTTGTACTGAGCCAGGATGGTGACGGTATCGCACTGCTGCCCGATCACCAGCCGGGCCTGCTGCTCGTTGGCATTGCGGAGGTTGATCCCGTTAAACTGGAAGCAGCAGAGACTCATTAAAAACCCAAATGGGACAGTGGAGCTCTGTGAGATGTTTAGTCAGAGTGTTTACCTCCAGGAGCTGGTCTCCGTACTCTAGGCGGGCCTGGTGAGCGATGCTGCCCGCCGTCACCTTGGACACAAACACTCCTCCGTTCTCTCCGCTCACGATGGAGATCCCCAGAGGCTCGGCTCCCTTCTGGACCGTCACGTTGCGTGGCTCCTCTAAGTACGGCCTTCAGGGGGAGAGTGAATGTCTGAGTGACTGCAGGAAACTAAGAGACTTCGAGGAGTTCAACATGCAGCTGGATGTGACATGAAGGAGAACTCAGAGGAGTTTTCAGGTGCAGAGTGATGCTTTATTTAAGTGCAGCTCCCTCTCATGTGATTTCTATGAAGACTTCTCTAAAGAAAGATGCATGGTTGGTCTTTGAGGCCAGAGCGTCTCTACAATAGATGAGGGGGCTGTGTTAGATATGCAGAGTGCATTTGGGATTTGCACTCAAAGTCATGCAATCATGCAAAATTTAACGTCACTCTGAATAAATAACAGGCAAAGAAAAGATGATGCCTTCAAGGGACACCCAGCTGCAATATTTCATGAACTCTGCTGTGAGGTTTCTTGTTGGCTCTGTGCGTCTTTATTTCATTGTGTCTCTTTTGGGTGCTGTTTTAAGGTCGACACTTATCAGATTCTACCACACCCACAGACATACTTTCATGTGCTTTTTATTAAGGATGCATGAAATTGGATTTTTGCAGATATCCAATGTTCCGATATTTCCAAAGCCATCTTCACCAATAACGATTTCGCCACTGATTTTTGCGTCAAGAGCACAAAGTATCTTCTTTACTTAAGCTAATCGATTGCTTTCATGGTAACAGTATATTTGTGTTAGAAACAGATGTGAAGCAAGAGAAAGGTAAATTATTATGCAGATATTACAGCCAGTTTATGGGGAAATTTATGGCCAATTAGTATGATCAAAATATCGCCTGTTAATATTGACAAATAGATTTTTATATCTACCAATACCACTACTGGCCCAATAATATCACGTATCCCTACTTTTTATTTAATTTAATTAATGTATTTATTACGCAAAACACACTAAAGCTAAACTTAACCAACTCTGAAGTTCTCTTTAAGGAGTCAGAAAACAAGGACATAAGTTTGGTGTATTAGTTTAACTGGTGACCACACATATTGGTGACTTGAGTATATGTTTATGTTAGCTTTAGCTGTATTATCTCACTTATAAACTAATGATTTGTGATACAATGATTTAAAAAGTGAAGCACTCCAGGGTTCAACCTAACAGCATCTATCAGCACAGTCAGCTGCATATCATTAGTTAACACAGTAACTCATTACACCCTTACACCGGGACAATTATGACAAAAATATCATAGAAACAGAGTTGACGATTCTGACGGTGAACCCTGACCACTGGTCATCAGTTATCAACAAATATTTGATGGTGATATTGATTATTGGCGTTTTTGTTACATTTACTCTCAGAATTACAGCCATGTTTGCAGTTTATCTCTAACACAACAGGTTACTACATGCAGCCTGAGGTCTTTTGCTCCCTCTAGTGGTGTCCTCCAGTAACATACGTCACATACAGCCGAGTATTTCAACAAAAACACTGACTAACTGCGAGAATATCTCCAGCTTTAGTGCGACATTTCTATCAGCCATGTGGATGTCACAGATCTTCAGATGCATGCTTCCTTAATCTAACAGATGGTGATTATGCTTTCATGCCACAAGCAGCTCTGGACAAACCTCAAACATCTCAAAGAGAAGAACTGTGGCTTTACTGCCTGAGGAAGTCTGACACAAGAGGAGTTATAAGAGACACATCTGAGAAAGGAAGAGAGAGAGAGCGACCCCCACAGAGGAGGGGGAGATCTGGGTTAACGTGACTGCAGCAGAGAGAAAAGAATCAGATGATAGATGGAGACTCTATGTCTTAATGATGTGAGCTGGAGCCTCACAGCTTTGTTTACAGCTCTACAGCCACTTCATCACAAAGAGCAGACAGAAGTACAGACAAATGGTAGAAAACATGTCGTGTTTCTGCTGAATGATGGCCGAGTAATGGCCCCAGCGCGGGGGCCGGCCCTACCCGTCCTTCCGCCTGTCTCCAACTGGAGCGGGGCTGACTGATATCCTGGGCTGGGTGGAGATGGAGCTCTGCGATTGGCTGCTGGTGAAGGACGACGTCTCCAGGTTGACGGGGGACATTGGAGGTGTCGGGCTGCTGCACTCGGAGTGTGAGAGGGAGCCTGGAGAGGCGGAGAGGACAGGTGTGAACTCAGGCGGGATGTTTCCTGCTGCAGAGCTGCTGCGGCTGCTGCAGTGAACTGTACCTCTGTCAGATCCTGTGGAGCGAGGATACCGAGCCGGAGGGATTTTGATGCGTTCAGCTCGAAACTGTAGAGCAGTGGAGGAGCCTGAAGACGACGGACAGAAGAAACTCATTTAAGAGCAGTTAAAATAACAAAAGACAAACATATTAATTTATTTTTGTAGGAATCCAACAGTGAAGATCAAAAATATTGCTTTATCATGATGATACACTGTTTTTCTCATAAAAATTCCACTGATGAAAACTGCAAGCACTTACCAATCAAGCATTTGAAAGCAACTCCTCTTTTCCAAGGTTAAATTTCTCAAAATGAGAGAAAATACACACCTCTGAAATTGACTTCCTGATCCCCAGAAAGCACGTACCCAGAGTGCTTTGCGAGCTCATACCACGAACTATAAACCTGAACCAGGAAGTCCTTTTTTAAAGTTTCTCTCTCTCAAACACAGGTTTTCTGTTAAGTATAAAAACCTCATGAAGTGATGTTTTGTCATAATGAGTGACATTTTCACTGCTTTTCCTGCAGAGAATATCAGGGTTCCCACTCTTTAATAGAAATTATTTTCCAGGTATTTTTTCAGGACGTCCTCCCACCCAACACACACTTTGCAGTGCCCTTTTCTACAGTTGTGCCTTACATTTTGTACATTTACCCAGATTGCTATGTTTATGCCTCTTCCACCCCAGAGGTCTGATTTACAAGATGTCGAGTCTATGGCTGTAACATATCTACGAAATAATCTCATACATTCTTAGAAATTATGACAAATTTATCATAGAATATCACAATCACACCCACAGATTCCAGTGTCACAACCAACTTCATACCTTAGCTTTTCATATCTTATATATTTTATGTATTATACATACTACAAACATACATAGGCTATGCATACATTTTTTAACCCATTTGTGTTCACTAACAAGGTAGAGAGAAGCAGAGGGAGGATAAATAATTTTCCAGGACAATTCAAGCTTTTCCTGGACATTTTACTTTTTTTCTTATTTTCTATGTTTTCCATAACTTGAAAATTGGTCAATCATCTTCCAGGTTTTCCAGGTTTTCCAGGACACGTGGGAACCCTGAATATGTCTCCATGACACAACACTCCACGGAGTACTGGAGTGGTCCCCTTTTGTTGCTCTTTGTGTACAGTGTTGCGTGGCTGTGATGTTAAGCAGTTGCGTCGCTGGTGTGACCCTCTCCTCCAGGCTCACATTACCGCCCTAAACAGAAGGTAGAGCTAGAGGTGGAAATGTAAGCGAGATCAAGGTTTACCGTATCAAACCGTAATGATCTGTACTAAACTAAACCAGACCACTTTGTGACGTTGTCACCTGAGTGATTAAAGGAAAAGAAATGGGGAGACTAAAAATAAACTAGAACTAGACCTCCGCCAAGCGCCACAGTTCCCCCTATCCGTCATTTGCACCATAAATATTAGTCCTACATTTATTTTGACTACATTTTTAGATTCCTTGACCATGAAAACATACCATTGGCAACTGAATTCATAATGATATCAACATTAGTTCAGCAGTTATTCACGAAAATCAAATTTTCCGTAATGGTGGTTTTCTTCTGGATCTAGCTCCCTAGCTTTTGAAGATACAGCAAGTCCGTTGGCACCTTCCAAATTCCACAATGTCTTGGCTATATAATGGTGTTCGTTGCGTGTTTATAGCTTCATTTGTTCTCTTCCTATGATGAAAATTCCAAAGGTCCCCTATTTTTCATATTCTGGATCGTAGTATCCGGAATTATTCCTTTATCCGGATCAGTCTTTGATATACTGTAGAGCATGTTAGAAACTTGTCCTGTATTTTTTCCCAAGTGCCCTGACCATTATATGTGGAGTTATATGCAAAAATGTTGAAAATGGCCCTATCTCCCAATGTTAAAGAATCCTTTAAAAAATTCCTGGATCCAGACGGAGATCTGGATCGCTTCCAAAATCTGATCATTTGTTCCTGATCCCAATCCAGACATTCCCTGAAAATTTCATCAATATCCGTCCATAACTTTTTGAGTAATGTTGTTAACTAACTAACAGACAGACAGACAAACAAACCCTCCCAAAAACATAACCTCCTTGGCGGAGGTAATAAATAAACAAGTGAAGACAGTGCATAAAATAATATGTGGAAAACTAAAAGAAAAGTTTTCTTGTCTTTGCAGGTGTTGATATTCCCTGTAATATTAATTAATAAGGCATGTGGGTCAAAATATTATTTTTAAATGTCAAAAACAAAGTTTATATCAGGAGGATGTGGCGTAGAGGAAAGGGGGAGACACGGCGTAATCGGGAGAAATGCTGGACAGCCACGTCAGAAGAAAAAGAGTTGTTTCTTACGTTGAAAATTGGACAATCTATGGCTTATACTGTTCTGCTGTTAATGAGAAAAGTATGAAAATAGTAAAATAAGTTCTGATCAGACTGGACCTGTAAAGGATTATCCTCTCACTGACCAGCATCTTGGCGTGGACGCAGACCCAGAGACAAAGCATCTTCCCATAAAGGATTATCTCCTCCAGGATTCCAGTGAGATCCACACTTATTGGAATCTGTTCTTTATTTCCTGGTATACCCATGCTTTTGGTGATCGATCGCTCTCTTTTTAATGCTGTATTTTCCTATTTTGAGCTGAATTACACAGTTTTTTTGTTGAACAAATGGAAGGAAGAAATGCCGCCAAAATGAGGAGTTTCTGGGGAATAAACAATTTAAAAGAGTATTTAGGGAGAAGTACTGAGCAAACAAAATACAATTCATTAGGGTAAGACTTTAAGTTAATCTAGAAAGTGTAAATGTTTAATTTCAACCTGCACTGTTTACGTAATAGTTCATTTTTAACTTGGGGAAACGCTGAGATTTGTATCGTCAGGAAGTAGGGCACAGAAGTAAAGAAAGTTTTGAAATTTTAAAAGACACTCTGATTAAGTCTATGTTCTACATTGAATGTTGTTTTTTTGTTTGTCAGTTTCTGACGAGAACCCTTGATTAAGTAACACCAACTTGAGAAAAGTGTGAGTGTTGGACTTGGTGGAAACAAAGTTTTACTGTTGCTATTTCTTTCGCTTGGACGGAGAGCAGAGTTTGTCCATGTTGCAGTGAAATAACCCTAAATAGAAACTGCTTTTATGTATGTAATGTAGTGTGTTCTTTATGCTGTTAAAATAAAAAAAAGACTTTTAGTGATATATGTTTTCTTCCTGAGCCCTGGCACACCTGAAGGAGCTGTCCTTTAGCTGGGAGGAAAAATAACTGCAGTCAAAGAGGGAGCATACTTCAGCATGGTGTGTGGCAACAAGGCCTACGAGAGCATGTTGTTTAATTTCTGTAGGATCTGATTCTGGAGTATCTAAATAAAAACATCTTATTAATGCTAACTGTCAGAAAAGTTTGGATTCGTCTCAGAGTAGGATCATACCCAGCCTGGCGCTGGAGGGCAGTGAGTTGGTGCTGTGTGGCGGCTGGCTGCAGCTCGTCTCCGTCTGGTCTCCAGTGCGTTTGTGGCTGAGGTCCAGGCTGTGGCGACCTTGATGCTGGGGGCTAAAAGCGGAGAAAAAAGCCTGAGTGAACCCCGGGCGGTCAATTATTCAACCCAGAGCAAGACATCATTTTCTACAGGCCATCTGTTCATGAGATCTGGAGCAGCATAAATATTACTTTGAACAATTGATGCTTTATTACAGGGTTTATTAAATTAACGTCAAGTAGATAAAAGCAACACTAATGAGGAAACTAATGGCTTCTGTTAGGAACAATTAGAGGAGAAAATGGCTGAATGAGGAAAAGGAGAATGTTTGCTCAGCCACAGGAGGATTCTCCAATGTACTGAAACATTCTGAGCATTTCATTGTTGATATTCTCATTTTATTTGAAAGCCTTGTACATGTACAATGCTAATCCAGAAACTGTAGGAAAAGGGAAAAATAAATACTTTAGGCATGGTCTCTGCTTCATTTTAGGTCATTTGTACCTGCATTCTTGCTCTCTGTGAAAAGGTCTACTGAATATCTGTTGGTCATGATATATCTTTTTTATTATAACTCTGCTTTTAATAAAAAGAAGCTCTAAATCTCTGCATTAAAAAGAACTATTCTAAGTTAAAAGAGGCTCAAAAGGTCGGTTATCACCAGCAGATGTTTCACCTTGTGAGTGACTGAGGGTGGATGTTGGAGCCTGGAGCTGGAGGACTGTTGTTGTTCTGGATCTCGTGGCTCCAGGCCGTGTAGACCGGGTTCCTCAGGACAGCTGTGACAGCAGAACACGGGGCTAAACCTCGTTGTGCTGGATCTGAAGAAATAAAAACATCAAGTTATGCCAGTTAATGCCACATCATAAGCATACAAAGGCTGGTTTATCTGGTTTATGAGGAGGAAAAGGGACAAAAAAACTTTATGAAACACCTGCAAAAGGAAAATGACCATAACTAACTCATTATGAAACACCTGCAAAATATATCACTCTGTTTCATTTAAGATCATTGGGTTGCGACACTGTTTTGCATTGTTTCTCCATTTTCTTTGTCTTTCTGCCCTTATGTCTCTATTTTTTTCGTTTGCTTTCTCTCCTCTATCTTTATCCTCTTGTCTTTTGTTTGTCTATTTGTTCTTCTTTTTCTTTTGTTTTATTACTTTGTTGTGAATTTGAGTCTTTGTAATTTTTATTATGTTTAGAATTTTGTAAATCAACACAACTTTCTATGCAGATATCTGTCTGTTCACATATGTTTGTTTGTATGCACTTATTGGTGAATAAAAATAAAAAAGAAATGAAAAAAAAAAAATAAAAACATCAAAATTTTATTACTGGGTTCCTCGGTTGATTGTGTCCTCACTGCATCAAACTGCTCCAGTGTTTGACTGGAAGTGAAACGACGACTATACCCCCAACACTGCCCACTGAGACCTTCTGACATCCTATCATGCCCAAATTCACTTTGAAATAATAATTCACAAAAAAGGAGGAAGTCAAAGATCGCCAGTTTACTTACGCCCTGCGATGCTGTTGTAGCTGGGCGGGGCAAAGTTCATGCTGTACCGATTTGTCCGTAAAGGAGAGAAGCGTAACAGGTCCATCGGCTCCGGCGAGTGCTCGTCATTGGAGAAACTCTGAACCTGCAGGAAGGAAACAAACAGCTGAGGACACTGAGAAGTTGACACTTGAGGTTCATTTTATTAATTATACTTGTTTAAGTATAAGTACAGCAAGTATGCTACAGACCATGTACCTGTAGTGTACTAGAAAGTATGCTAGTTTAATACTTCTTCGGATTAAACTGGAACATTTTGAAGTTTATAAAATTATACTTTAAGTATACTTTATAAGGTCATTTTAGGTTTAGAAAAGTGCACTTTCAAGTATACAACAAGTACACTCATCTATATACTACTAGTGTAGTAGGTATATACTTCTAGGCCACATTTTAGTTTATTAAAGTATACTAAAAATATACCACGAGTACAGTGACAGAGAGTAGGGGGAGGACACTCTGCAAACTGGCCAAAGGATTCGAACCCGGCCTCCAGAAACATATACGTGGGTGCTGGTTGCTTACCATCCCGCCAAACCAGCATCCTATAAGCCCATCCTTCTAATATTACCAGTGCACTAGTTATATACTTCTAGTCCACATTTTAGTTTATGGAGGTATACTTTAGGTATACTTTAATGAAGTAAAAATTACTGTTTATACTATTTTACTAGTTAACATGTTATACTGAAGGAATACTTGTAAGTTTGCTTGGCATGTTACTTGTAGCATAGTATTAATATACGTAAGTATTCTTAAAGTTAACTCATACTGTATGTACACTAGACTGCAATGTATTTACAAAACCACAAGACAGAATGTTAAGAACAAGTTTGATATATTTAACACTTTAAAATACAGTATATTTACAAATACCTGCCTAATAGGGGTGTCCCGATACAACTTTTTCACCTCCGAAACGATACCGATATTGCAGCCTTGAGTATTGGCCGATACCGATATTGATCCGATACGATATCAGCAGGAATCATCCATACTTTTATTACTAATTTTGTAGTATGGACTGTAAGACAAGGCTTGATCAAGTGAGATTACTCAAACAGAGAACAGTAGTCAGCAACAGTAGGTATGAGAAAAACTGACCCATTTGTTATCAACCAATGGGTTGAATAAATTTTAACCTTAAACATAAGAATATACTACAATTAAATAAAAGAAATAAAAAATCAATTAGAAGACCCTGAAAAGTAACCTCAGTAAATCCAATAAAAACAAAAACATATATTTTTAAACTGCAAAATAACCACAGTGTTTAACTTAAACATAAGCATATCTACAATTGAATTAAATAAATAAAAAATAAATTAGAATGGACTGCTTGTATCGGAGTGCTTATATCGGAGATTTTAGATGCAGGCCAATATAATCAGATATGTGTTTTTTTTTTGCTGATATCGGACCAATATCCGATATCAATATCGGATCAGGACACCCCTACTGCCTAAATCATTAAAGATGTACATTTCAAAAACAAAGAGCCTCTATAAAATCAAGGAAAAAGTGCACATCTGCATGTAAAAATGTAAATATAATAGTCTGTCCAAGATCAAGTCGCTGTTTGTCAAAAATGGTAAAAGAAAATAACATGAAAGAAACAAAAACACTACTTTTAAGACTTCTTTTCAGTTATCTGTTTGGCAGTAAAAAATATATTAAATTACAAGTCTAAGTTTTAGTATGTAAGTTTAAGTGTAAGTCTAACGATTAATGTATTTAGTCTTAGTCTTTTCTTTTTACTTTTAAGGATAAACCAAGTATACTTCACTATATTATTATTAAGTATATAAAATAAAGTAAATAAAAAGTAAACTTAAAGTATACTGTCTATATAGTATAGTATACTTGTAGTACACTTGAATAAACTACATTTTCATAAGGGAGAGGCAGATCTGGTCTCAGTTACCTGCACTGGAATAGGGATGTGCAGCGGGGTCACGTTTCGCCGCAGTGCTGGTGCAGATTTGGGCCTGTACCTCCTCTTTGTGGGCTCCATCGGCCTGTGGCGGCCCCCCTCCTCCTCGGCTGGTTTCTTCTCTCCTGATGAAGCGTGGCCGAAGTAAAACTGGGTCCCTACGTCCCCCTCCACCTGAGGGGTCTTCGCCTGAGCGGGCGAGGCCGGAGGGGTGCCCGTGGTGATGGTGGAGTCGGACGCCGAGCTGTTCTGCTGCCGGTGTTTGAACCTGAACGAGTCGCTCCGGGTCGGCGGGGTGGGCGGAGCCTGAGCAGATTCAGACACTGAACTCTGCGGCGAGTGCTTTGGCATCTGAGATAAAGACATGTAGTCCAGTTTCGGGGGCACCTCTGGTCTCCTGAAGGCCGCCACGTCAAAGATGGACTTCCTCTGTTTGACTTTTTTGTAGATGGAGAGCTGGGCGCACTCAGGGACGGACGCTCCTGCGATGACCTTAGGCCACGTCCCCCCACTGGGCTTTGCCGGGGGGATCTGCAGGTGCTCCATGGCGGCCTGAGGCGAGCTGCAGTCGGAGTGCACCGGCGTGAAGGTGAAGGGGCGGTGGTGGAGCTCCTGCCTCCTGTAGCAGAAGTCCGGGTGGGGCTCAGAGGGGCTGTGGGAGGAGGAGAGGGAGCGGGAGTGAAGGGAGCCGTTGGAGAAAGGCTTGTGGTGGCTCTCCAGAGAGTCCCCCGTGTCTTTGCACCCCTCGTCCCCCCTGCCCCCCAGGTCACAGCTGCAGACCTCCGTCTGGGTGGAGCAGTTGTGCTTGGGGCAGTTGTGCTTTGAGTTCCTGCAGTTTCTGGAGTGGAGGTCACAGGGATGGAGGCGGGAGATCTTCTCAGAGTCCCTCAGACTTTCAACTAAACTCTGACCGGAGCAGCTCTGAGGGAAGAACTGGAAAAGTGGAAAATTAGGGACAAGCAACAAGGACAGGAGTGTCATCTAAACTCAGGGCCTCCCTCCTGTGGGTATGGAGGTGATCTTTCATTAAAGGGAAACGCAAACATCTGTTTTGTTGGCGTGTTGCCTCACTCCTGAAGACATCATTCTTTTGACTGTGCGTGCACAAACAAGAAAGAGACGGGCAGAGCTCACCCACCGCTAATTAGCTTAGCTCAAACACTGGGAGACAATGGGTAGTGTTAGCCTGCTTCTGCCTACAGTCATCAGATAAACTCTTCAGCAACTCGAAACGGTCCTGTGTGACTCATTTTTTACCGCATCATGTTATGTTATCTATTTTTAGACTAAGATTAGCACTTTGTTATTTTTAAAAGAAATACATAAACTGCAGGGAGCATTCGCAAACCACCACGGACGTGCTTGTAGGTCAACAAAACAAACTGCTAACTTTAGTCTAAAGATAGATAACATAACATAACGTGGTAACAAAACAAGTCACAAAAAGCACACAGGCTAACCCTACCCATAGACTCCCAGTTATGCTAATTAGCGGTGGGCGAGCTCTGCCCGTCTCTTCCTTGTTACTGCACGCACAGTCGAAAGAATGGTGTTAATCTGCTTGTCATGGACTCTGGAGTGAGGCAATATGGTACATTCCTTTAACAATCAAGAAACAAGTAGCCCGATAAATAACTAGTTTAAGAAATCATCAAGCTTTCATCAGACATTACTGTTCCAACAAGGGTTCAGATTTGTCCAATTTCACATCTACAACGAGCAGCTCTCTGAGTGCAGGCCACTTTGACCAAACCAGACTGAGCTTCTGATTTCTGAACCTTTGTTCAATCACCTTCTAGTTTTATCAAATCACTCTTTCTTTCTTTATTCAACTCAAACTTAAAAAAACAAACGACAAAACCAACAAAGTCAGAGCAATACAATACACGCATACACCAAAAAACTGTACATATCCATCAAAAATATTTTACATAAGTATGTCAACACAATAAACAGTTTAAGAAGGAACAGGATGAAGCAAAGAGTTTATCTAGTCCTGCCCCTTCCTTACAAGACAGATCCAATACTGAATTATAATCATATTTCATTACCAGCAGTCATTATTCATGGAAATAATATAAATACATGGGTAGTAGCTCCATTCTAAAAACGTATACACTCAAACACTCAAAACACACTAATAACAAGGAAGCACTTCAGAAAATATGTTATACATACAGTACATACAAAAACATATATTCCTGTATTCATATATTCCTGTAAACATCCATCTATAGTATAACCGGACAATAAGCTTCTCCACAATATATCCGTTCAAAACTACGTTTTATGTTACTTAATATAAATACTTGCATATGTCAATAATCATCAGTGTTATAATACACAGAATTAATATAACTTACATGCAATCAAATTGTTTCTTCTTATCAATCACTTCCTATGGGATGGTAACCAGATGTACTTAAAATACATCCCATGGATATTTAACAATTGTGAAGTTGTAATCCAACACAGCAGATTTTCTGTCTTTTCTGTTGGTTTTCATTTTGTTGTTCTTTGAAAACTGACTGTTAGAAAACAAAGAGGGTGTATGAGGACCCCTGGCTCCGGCCCATCCCTACTAACTTTATATTTTTGTCTTTAAACATTAGGTGTAGTTTTTTCACACACTGAGTCAATGCTTAATTTCATTTTTAAGTTAACATTTAAAATATAGTTTTAATGAGTTTTAGTGGAGTCTACATTACTTTAATTTCAGCTGCGTTTCCTTGTCATACTTGACCTCACCTTGATGAGGGAGACACTGAGAGAGTCTCTGCAGTTCCTCAGTAAAGATTCACACTCAGAGAGAGTTTTGTTATCGAGGGTGATGCCATTGATCTGAATCAGAGGAGAAAAGACAAGGACATGCAGACATTCATTATTAAAAAAAACAATTTCATGGCCAGATAATGTTGACTTCCTCACATGCAGCTGACCAAATGCCATGTTTAAGGTTCAGAAAGTGTTTAACTGAAGGTTAAGAGACTCTTAAAGAGAGTTTTCAGAATAAAGTTCACACAGGAGAGAAGGAAACAACAAAAGTTGGCTTGTTTTTCAGTTGTAAATCAAAGACCAAAAGAAGCTGCTCAGTGTCTCAGACTGATTCATATTTACAGACAAAACGATTTTTAATCACTTACAGGCAGAATGAAACCGTAATCGAACACATTTTTTTCTAGGAATGCACAATATTGGATGTTTGCCGATATTTCCAAACTCATGAAACCATGTTTTCGGTCAAGAGCACAAAGCCTCCACCAAACTAAAAACTGACCTGCTCCTGTTAATAGTTGAATTATGTCAGAAAAAGATATAAGGCAATAAAAAGGTGTTGATCTTTAATAAATTATACTTTTATTTATGGAAGCGGACATTCGGTTATGATGAGAGAATTTTTCATGGAAAATATGCCAATATGGGATCTATATGGCCCATCTGTATGGCCAATATATCATCGGTAAATATCCACAAATCTGTAGATATTAATAATCAACTTTTTAGGCAATTATCTGCTATTTTCTGAAAACTGAAAGTGTACACAATGGAAATTAGAAATAAAGAGTTTCACTTCTGGACACATTCAGTCTGTAGTCAGCAGAGGGCAGTACAGGCTAATGTCTTATCCCAAAACTTTCTTATGGCACTAAAAGACCAACATGCTCGGCATAATGAGCTTCACACACGTAAAGCAGAGCACAAGAAAGCCATTTAGTGAGCATATGAGAAAAGTAATCACTAAAAAAAGGTTAATGAAATAGAAGAAATTCTAAATATCACAGCTTAACTACCTAAAAACAGCCATAAAGTCAAGAATTATGAAAGACAGGACTCAAAAGTCAGTACATCTTAACTTAAAGCAGAATCTGAGTGCATCATACTCACGGCTAACAGTCTGTCTCCCACAGTGAGAGCCCCGTCTCTGGCTGCTGGACTTCCCGGAGCTAAAGACGCCACGAACACGCCGCTCTCCAGGCCAATACCGCTGTCTGAGGGTTAAAGAGGAAAGAAGACTTTTACAATCATCCCAACATGAGTTTGAATATCTCGATTTGTCTTTTAATCTGAGCCCGAGGTTCACCTTTGTTCCCGGCGAGGTTAATCTGAACCGGAGTGATGACCCGTCCTCCCAGGGACTTCCTTCTGCGGACCACCATGTTGATCACGCCCTCGCCGCTCAGCACCGCTTTGATCACCTGCTTCCTGTCCTTATTGGTCAGGTCCACATCGTTTATTTTCAACAACCAATCGTTCACTCTGCAGAAAAGGAGAGGACGGATCAATAAATCAGACTCTAAAATGAGGGGTGAACAGGATTTTAAGAGTCATGTTCATATCATCTGCATGTCATTCGGGCTGCTGTTGTTCTTCATTAAGAAAAGTTTAGAAATTTTAATATTTATCATGAACATTTCAATATATTATTATAAGACTGAAAAGAATTTCCTATTATCCAACTTTCACATACCAGAGGTAACAGATTTTCTGACCTCAGTGGTTAAAAAAAACCTCAAGACAAAAAGGGGTTAAAGGGTCATTTTAAAAGTACAGGAAACCAAGTTTTCCCACACTGGGAATGGTCAGTGTCCTTGAAATATGTCCTTCAACTTATAAAAAAATGAAAAAATACTGATATACAAACCTTAATCTTCCTTCTGCTATACTTCCTTTGTCCACCTTACTGACATAAATGCCACAATCTCCTGGTAAATACGGATCATTTACCCCCTCAGCGATATCAAACCCAAGTGCTTTCAAATCCATATCCTGAGGAAGAGACAAAAAAACCACATATTTCAGGTTATTTCATTCAAAGTAAAGTTCAGTTAAGTTACAGGAGTACTATCTAAAGAAGGGATGAGCAACTTTTGATAACAAAGAGGGCCACGTTAATGACATCCTAATCACCAGAGAGCCAAATTGATGCAAATGTATGATATATAATCACAACTATACGCCATAGACTTCATAAAAAGAATTTGCATTGATACTGGAAAATATTTGTATATTTAAACTTAAAAGAAAGTTGTAAAACTATAAAACAACTGAGCAAATAATGGACCAAAACTTCTTATCTTTTATCTTTTAATTTTTCTCTCAAACAAACAAATACTCAGAAAAAGTGTCAGAAGTTGCCTTTCACATTGGTAAGGGGTTTTATAAAATGTACACCCCTTCAAATGACCAAAAAATCTAATTTTGTCTTACAACTTTATTTATTAAGTAGTTCAGCATTTTCTTGAATTTCCTGAAAGGTAGAAATTTTGGGAAACAAGGAGTTTTTTCCTGACAACAACAATTTGCAGGTTATGAAAGTGTATTTTTTAAAATGCACATTATGATGCATAAATAAGAGTTTAACAGAAACAAAAACTGACAACTTTATCTCTACATTCTTGAAAATCTCTCTGTTTTTTAATGTTATTATGGCAGTATTTTACAATGATTACATCTTTTGATTTTATGATTAGACCATCAGGCCAAGCAGGGGTGCCACATGTGGCCCTCACACCTCCAGTTGCCCAGCCTTGATCCAAAGCAGCCATGTTGGTGTTCTTACTCTGTGCTTTTCGATTTCTACAACTTCCGTCTCCCACTCCATGGAGTCCGTGTCGATGGCCGAGTCGTGAGAGCTGTGAGCCATCAGCTGACGAAACCTGGCCTCCTTCTCTAACTGATCCTCCATCTTCTCTCTGCAGGGAAAATCAAAACAAGTCACTCCAAAAGGATCTTCAGTCAACTGCTTGATCATCAAGTCAGAGGCCTGAGTCCTCCACCAGGTGGCACCAAAGCTCTGGCAGAAATGCTCCCCTCAGGAGGTCCCAGCTTGAGCTCTGGCAGGAGAATCTCTGCGAGTACAATCGAGGTTTTAAATCTAAAAATAGAGCAGGTGATGGCACATGTCTAGCAGTAAGAGAAAAGTTTGAGGAATGACTCACTTCAGCTCTTTGAGCTCCCGCGCGGCGTCGTTCTTCTGCTTCCTCATGTCATCCAGATTCCTCAGAGCGTCTGCCAGATCGCTCACGGCTCTGTCCCTCTCTCGCCTCAGGTTGTCACATAACGTGCTAAAGGATGCACACAAAGATAAACAAATCTATTCCCGTCCCGCCGTTCCTGCTCCAGCATGCATTTGTACGTAGATGTGCAAACAGCCGCTCCTCACCGAATACTTTCTCTCTCAGCCACGATCTTGTCTCTCTCCTGGAAGGCCCAGTCTCTGCGACACTTGGCCACCTCGGCCTCCTGCAGCGCCTCCTTCAGCTCCTGGGAGATGGCCTCGTACTGCTTCCTGAGCATGTCGATCTCCTTGTTGGCTCGCTCCATGTCCAGAGTGGCCGAGTCCTGTTTCTGAAGAGAGAAGTCAGAGGACGAGGGTACATGTAAGACTGATGAAGCAGGTACTTTAAATCTCATACTGAGTATTGAGGATAATGTTGGAACTAGACCCTCCAACGTCAGACCAGTGGCGTGGAATCATCCAAGAAATTGACTGTATGGAGAGACTTACTTTTGTATTAAGGCTCCAGCTGGAGAAATGTACTCAACACTGGGAAAAATGGATTGTGTACGTACCATGAATAATATGACATTATACCATGATGTATGTGTAAAAGAATACTTTGATTTTAACCATAACACGCATGATGATCTCATGTTCTTTGTACATGTAAATAATTAAATTAATTATATAAAAAAATATCATTCTGAGCTCTATTTTAAGAAAAATACTGTCAATGCTGGGCACAAACTCTTATCTCCAAATACCAATGCAGGACAAAGTAGTGTTTTGTATACAGGTATGAAAATACGAAAAAATCTTTCATCAGACATCACAAGTTCAACCTGTTCAGCCCGAGCCCCTTTTTGAAGCCTCCTGCTCAAAACCTATACCCATAAAGAAAAGAGTGTATCTCTGCAACCACAAGGTCTATTTGAATCATTTTGGTGTCATAATAAAACTAACACATTAGAGATTCGTCCAGATGTGTAATTATCAGTATATGTGTTACTGGGACAGAGTAAATGAAGACAGAAGTCAGAATAATTTGAAAATTTCATCCTCGCCTAAAACAAAAACAATTTTTTATTGTGAATATCTCTCTTAGAAATGATGCTGGAGTGGCTGTGAAACTCTAAAAATGAATAATAAAATATGTTTACATCATCTCTGCGAAGGATTATTGTTATAAAGTGGTGCAGAGAAAAATTAAAGATGTTTGATAACAATATGTCAGGCAAGGATTTTGAAAAACAGTGCATATTTAGCCAAAACTCATAAATATATGTATTTGTCAAATAAAAGCAGACATGACTATAGTCTTAAAGGTTCAGTTCACGGCTTGTGCTGTCATGTGGAGGAGCTTTTCTCCTGAACCCCAGCAGACCCAAAATTGGGTCCTATGGGGCTGAAGAGGTTAACCAGTAAAATTGTTTTTTAAAAGACTCTGAAGAAATATCTATGTCATCAAGATTACCTTAACAATCTGTCCATTGTATAACTTAACCCTTTAAAGCCTCTTGTATCATATTTGATACATACTCTTATTATACCTCTATCTAATCAATATGATCAACAAATTACTAAAAAACATCTTAATACAATCTGATAAATGATAAAAATGTCCTCAAATGGATTATCAGTTGCCAAAAAAAAACAAATGTATCAAATGAGACACAGAAAATAAATATGTTAAACTTTATGGAAATTTTGATTTTTTAGGATTTCAGTTCAAAGTGAAATAAACATTTCAGCTCCAGAAAATTAGAATTTTCTTGCTATAATTTGTGTTTTCAGGCATTAAAGGGTTAAGACCAAATGCAGAATCAGGTAATTATCTCTTAGAAATATTTAAATAAATAATTTAAAGCCCAAGGCAAGAACCTAAAGTTAAAAAACATGAGTCACTGTGATCCATGGATAAAATTAATTTAAAAAATGGGCTTACACATGAACATGTACACTATCTATCCTTTGGCACAGACCTTTAAAGAAAGTCTGTCTTTACAGAGACTTATCGTTGTTTGAGAAAGTATAACTAAACCCAATTTTGAGAACCTCAAAGCTGACAGTGCCTCACACCCCCTGAGGCAGCCATCCTTTCTCCTCTTTGGGGGACCCCAACCGAATGTTTACCTGATGAATGTTACATGTCTGAAAAGGAGTGAGAAGTAGTTAAAATTTATTTAATCCCACCCCTCTCAATCAATTAATAAACACTTTTTAGCTTCTCAATCCATATAAATATAAGCATGTAATTAGCTTTTTAATCTAATTTTATCTATATCTGAAAGATCAAGACTGAATCATTTAATGAACAAAAAAATGTGCTTGTTTTATTAAAGTTATCAAATTGACTTTACATAAATGTGTATATATATATGCACAAAAATATGCATCTATATACAGCCGGTCTGACTGTTTAATTTATTATATCATCCCAGTTTCCTCAAAATTGGACTCGGCTAAAGTTTGATACAACACTGAATCATCATCTGATAACTTTTCACATTTGCCAGTCAAACACATGCAAATCCAGTCCTGCAGGATGACTTAATAAGCTGAGGGTGATGAATTATTTCTCTGGCTTTAAAATCAGACTTTGCTCAGTGAATAGAAGATGCATTTTAATGATTTATCTACTAACAGAGGTGGCAACAGCTGAGGCTCTTAAAACACAAGAGGCCAGGAGAACGTGTGCTCGCAGCCTAATCAGGAGTTAAAACAGTGCTGGAACAGTGGCCACTTCATTAGGTACACCAGGCTTTGCTTTATATCTGCTGTAATTCAACAAAGTGCTGGAAACATTCCTCAGAGATTCTGGTACATGTTGACATGGTGGCATCACACAGTTCCTGCAGAGGCTCTATTGGATTGAGATCTTGTGACTGGAGTACAGTGAACTCGTTGTCACGTTCAAGAAACCAGTTTGAGATGATCTGAGCTTGTGTTGCCTTGGGAAGATGGTGCACTGTGGTCACAAGGGGACGGACATGGTCAGCAGCAATACTCAGGTAGGCTGTGGGGTTGCCTGGTTGGTACCAAATCATCTCAAACCACTCTGGTCTTTCTCCTCTGACCTCTGGCATCTGTAAGGCATTCCAGCCCGGCTCATTGGATATCTTCTCTTATTTTGCCTAGTCTATGTGGAGATGGTTGTGCAAGGAAGTCCTAGCAGATCATCTGCTTCTGAAAGATTTAATGTTCAAGGTTCAAGGTTAACTTTATTATCCCCAATGGGTCAAATGTTTCTGCAGCCAGCAGTCAACAACCAGACGACAACACAACAATAAACAGTTTAAAACTAGCAGGATGAATAAATAAATAAATAAACAAAAAAGTCACCCAAGCTTATTTAACCCGTTCATGCATGAATTATTAAATCTCAAAGGAATACTTTTCTTACTTTCAAACACGTTAAAAATCATGTTGTTCCTACTATACTATCAAATTAGAAGATACATATTTTTAACCTGTCTGATTCTTGAGAATAGAAAGATTTAACATTATTATTCCTGAAGGGCATGGTGCAATTCACCCTTTGTCGACCATTTTGGATTTATGATGCAATATCTCGATGTGACGAAAATATGCAAAGATAATACTTTTATGAAACGTGAGACAAGGGTTTGGGAGTTCACCACCTGGTACTTGGATGCATTCCAAATATCCGTCTACTGTATTGGTCACCATGCATGAAAGGGTTAAAAGCCCAATGGCCAGAGAGAGAAAAGAGGTTTTAAGTCTGTTTGTCCTTGCCCGTGGCACCACAAATCTGCAGCCCGAGGGGAGCAACGTAAAGTAGCCATGAAGGGGATGACTCCAGTCTGCCAGAACAGAATGAGCCATCTTCAGTGTCCTGGTCTTCAAAACCTCCTCCAGGTGGTCCAAGGGGATTACCACAACCTGGCTAATTGATCACCAACAACCATGCCACATTCAAAGTGTCTTAGATCGTTGGCTTATCAGCTATCTGCTCTGAGAAGCAGTTAAATGGAGGAACCTATTTAACTACAATATCATGTGTTGTCCCATCCCTACCTTGTTACCTCCGCCAAGGAGGTTGTGTTTTTGCCGGCGTATGTTTGTCTGTTTTTTTCGCGAGATTACGCAAAAACTACCGAACGAATTTTGCTGAAATTTTCAGGAGATGTTGGTAACGGCCCAACTTAGAAATGATTAGATTTTGGTGGTGATCCAAATAACCACCATTAGTGAACAATCACTTTTGCTTTTGCTTATTTGACTAATAATATCAACATGATTCTGAGTGCTAGGTGTGTGTTTTCAGGGTCATGAATCATATTATGATGGTAACTTTATCATGGAACTATTGCTTATAGATGTAACAGCAATATGTGAGCTACCCTGGTGGAGGTTTGCACTCTCTGAGTGCTTTCTAGTGATACTATGACTTTAATAAGATCCAGAGTAAAAGGGTAAAGTGAAGAACGTCAAACTAACTCAACTCAGATGAAGTTTTCCATCTCAACCACAAACATCAAAATAAACTGCTGAGAGAGAAACTTCTGCTCGTCATATTCGGCTGAGGCAGCTTCAGGCGGCACACTCATAGATTAGATTAGGCTCCGTGTTTTGAAGTGGGTCATATAGTATAACAAGAGCACATGTTCTCCGTCTCTCTGGCTCAAAATAACCACAGAACAGCGAGACGTCACTGCGGCGGGAGCGTTAATTAAACCCACAGCTAAATTAATTCCATTAGACTTCATCGTACTCCTGTTTGCCTTAATTATTCCTCCTGCTGCAGCTTTTTTCTGCTCCTCAGTCAGGGAGCCTCCTCGCTGTAAGAGCTGCTAATTTACTAATGCAGGAGACTCGGCACTTTCATTGTAATTAATCTGACAATCACAATCATGTGATGGATGATAGAGGCGTTTCAGAGAGGAAAATCAATGCCTGTAAACCCCCTGCCTGTTAGAGAAAAACATGACTATAAGAGAGAGGGGGATGAAGGGATTACTGTCAGAGAAATAAATCAATCCCTCCACTTGTAACGATAAATCTCTCGTCTGTCTGGGTACCTGTCTGGCCTGGTAATACTCGCGCAGCAGCTGGTCCCTCTGGATGATGGCCTCCGTCCTTTCTTTGCGGGCCACGTCCCTCTCCTCGCGCACCGTCTCGATGTCCTTGCAGGCCTGGCTCAGCTCCTTCTGCGCCTCGGCCTTGTCCTTCACCTCGTGGCAGTATTTCTCCAGCAGCTCGTTTTTCTCACAGATCGCACGGTCTCTGTCCACCAGCGACGAGTTCAGCTCCTTAAAAAGATGCAAAAGACCACGTCACAACTGGACAAAGCAGAAAATTAACAATAATTTAACTTCTTTTATGGGAAGAGATTTTTGAATATGGCTTTTCAATACTTTAACAGCCATTTGGTCTTTTAAAAACAGGATAGAAAAAGATTACAAATATCAATGTTCAAGCAAAAAAATCAGTTTCTTTGGTGTTCTTTAAAGATTACAAACAAATTGGCGTCCTCATGGTTTCGGCTGCCTGTTAAAAAACACCAACTCTTACCCCCTGTGCCCCCCATCCCATCTTTCCTGCTCATCTATATCCACATAACTTTGTGCCAAAACGACCAATCCTATCAAAATTAAAGCTCAAATCATCAAATTCTTTATTAGGAATAAACCCTTGAGATGTGTCATCTCTATTCAAGGGAATCCTTAACCCCTTAAAGCCTGTTGCATCATATTTGATATATACTTTTATGATACCTTTATCTAATCAATATGATTAACAAATTACTAAAAAAAAAACTTCTCTATACAATTAGATAAAAGATAAAAATGTCCTCAAGTGGATTATCAGTTGCCAAAAACACCTAATGCATCAGATGACATACAAAAAAATATAAGTTAAATTTTATGGAAATTTTAATTTTTAGAATTTTCAGGCTATAATTTGTGTTTTTAGGCATTAAAGGGTTAAGACAAAAATGCACATTTGAACTACAGGTTTACAAACCATTGAATAGAGCACAAAATAAACTAAACTACATGACAGAAGTGATGCAGTACTACGCAATATAAGAGTGTTAAAAAAAAAAAAAATTAGAAAGGAACAGAGCTATCAAGTCGTGATGGGTATACAAGCTCAGGAAAACCTTTGTGTGGCAAATTTGGGCTAGACTGTAGTTTTACTGAACATTCAGGTCAGTTATGATCACATTGAAGATGGTAATATTGACAAGCAGAGCATGGTTAAAGTTAAACAGGGGAAGACTGGGCGTTTTTAAAGGAGTGGAAAGAGGTAACAAACCTAATATTTGCTGAAATATTGTTCCAATCTGAGAAAGCGTTGAACATAAATGCCTTCTTAGCTACCGATTCAGAAACCCAGAGAACAGAAAAAAATAGCTGTGTTGCATGTCTCAGTTGATAATTAGAGGTGAATGGTACCAAAAGCTAAAATAAATGCCCAAATATTGTAAATAACAAAATCAGCAATAACTAACTTAACATCCTTAAAAAAAAACATACAAGCAACAAAAGCTTTTCACGTTATTTACTTAAAATACTGTGACTTTGCATATGTTTCATGTCTTTTATTTCCATTGTTTTAGGGTCGCGGGGAGCTGGAGTTTATCCCAGCTGACACCAAGAGGCAAGAGGCGCAGTACATCCTAGACCAGTTACTAGCCAATCACAAGGCCACATAAAGAGACAGACAACCATTCACACACTCACTCATACCTAAGGACAATTTGGAGTCACCAATTAGCCTAACAATAATGTTTTTGGTCTGTGAGAGGAAGCTGGAGTGCCTGGAGAGAACCTACACATGCAAGGGGAGAACATGCAAACTCCACACAGAAAGGCCTTGATGAACATAGGGATCGAACCAGCAACCTTCAGGCAAATCAGGTAATGCAGTAGATGAGCGTTACTGCCGCAGTGTAAAGGAAAAAAACGTGATGAATCTTTTTGATGGAGCTATCGCCAAAACATGTTCTATAGAGAAAAGCTTTCAGTGTTGTTTTCCATTTAATAAAGAAATGTGATCCAGATCTGATAAAACTGCTACTGAAGCTGTTAGCATCTATGATAATCTTTGTAGGAGCAGTTACTTCCTGCTGTGGTCTCGCTCGTAGCTCCACCTCTTCCTGCTCCGAAGGATGCTGATTGGGCAGTGCTGCTTTTGGTTGAGCACAATCCTTGTAGATTGGAGCTTGGCAAGAGGGATCTGCCTGATTACAGACATTGAGTCAGGAGGATCCAGCTGCTGCGCAAGACACTGTCCAGATAGGACCACCTGAAATCTACCTAGCCAGTCCAAAATGCTGAACTCTAATGCACTTACGTTCGGATATACTGTGGCCAAGTTTTCATTTTATTTCTGTATGTGCCCCTGATTAAAAGTCTGTACATCTCGGGGTGCTGGTTTGGTGGAGTGGTAAGCAACCAGGCACGACCCATCAGCATGCTTCTGCCGGCCCGGGTTCAAATCCAGCCTGTGGGCTGTTTGTAGAGTATCCTCCCTACTCTCTCTCACTCCCTTTCACAAGCCTTTCTCTCTCACCTGTCAATAAAGGCCTAAAATACACAAAAATAATCTTTAAAGTCAAAATATTTATCATAAAATATGGTTTAAATATTGTTTATGCTGAAAATCTCCCCCTCTGACAATGACATGACAGGGATAAAAAGAAATAAAAGGGGGAAAACCTTTCTCCAGGCGTGTTACCTGTCTGAGAGCCTCCAGCTCCTCGTTGGCCACCCGCCTCTCTGACGACGTGTTCATCAGCTTGGCCTCGGCCACCTCCAGCCCCGTCTGCAGCCGGTCCACCTCCTTGATCACCTGGTCTCGCTCGCTCATGATCAGGCGGTACTCGTTGATCACGGAGTCCCGCTCCTCCTTGTACTTCTCCGAGTCCTTCGCCGCCTTGAGCTGCTGCATCTTCAGCCGCGTGGCCTCCGACTGCAGGCGCTCCATCTCCCGCTGCAGCTCCTTGTTCTGGGCTGCGGCCTTGGACAGCTCCTGCTGCGTGTTGTCAAACCTGGACGACATGGGACAATATTAAGTGTTTATGAAACTCCGATCGTCTAAACTGTGCACAAAAGCCTGATCAATAAAAGCAGAGACAGAGGGTAAAAGCAAGAGCAGAAGATTTCAATCTCAGCATTATAAAAGAAAAGTTAAATTTGGAAAGCATCTGCCCGTCTGCAAAGCTTCATCTGCTTTGGATTAAGTCTGATTTAAGCACTGTGCAGACCCGACCTTGGCATTAAAACCAACCGAGTTCGTAGGACTTTTGACAGCTGCCCAGCCTGTCAGTGCAGCCTGGAGTGCAGCAGCCATCAACCATTTTTTAAACAATGTTTTCATGCAGCAGCATCGCAGAGACTGGCACAAACACAAGAAAACAAAATGTTCCTAATAAAAACAACCCACCGTGAGACAGGGAAAGGGAGAGCTCGATGCTCTGAATGCTGCATGGATCAAGACGGGTGTTTCAGTTCAACAAGTGACCGTGTAATCTGGTGTCTTTAAGCACCGTGTGCTTGTCGTTGTGTTTCTTCAGACCCTGTTTGTGTTTGTAAACAGTGTGACATGTTTCAGCGGGCGGGGCTTAACTGGAGGCAAAACAACCTTCTAGATATTTAAAGGGATAGTTCGGGATTTTGAAGTGAAGAAACACCATCAACACCATCTCTGCATAATTTAACGAGTCTGAGACAAGTTTAAGTCATCCAGGGAGTCTTCCTCACTGTATACTGAAGAAGAATGGGAAAAAGAACAAATAACAGAAGAGGAATGGTTTGTTATGTGTAAATCACAGTGCACAGCCACTAGCTCCAGAGTCTGAAGAGAGTTTAACCGGAAAAATATTTTTAATAACTCCAAAGATCAGGAAGAAATTGGTATCTACACAACAGCCGAGCAGGAGATCATGTGAACATGTCGAGGCAGACCACACACATATTCTGGTGTGGCCCAAAATTTAAAGGGTATTGGGATGAAATATGGTTTGCAAAAAATAAAAGGATATTAGATACCCAAAACACTTAAGATATTGTATATGGTAAAATTTATCAAATGATATAATATAAAGAAAAGACGAGTACCTCGTTAAAATACAATTATCTGCAAGTAAAAAAGTCATTACAAGACTGTGGTATAAAGCAGAGCCACCGACTGGGGAGCAGTGGGTGTGCTCTGTCAAGGAAATATTTGTAAAAGAGAAACTCACGCTCAAATTAAGATTACAGGAAACACAATTTGTAAAAAAAAAAGTGGGGAAAATGGACTGATTTCAGGAGGACAGAAGAGGACACTGCCACTTTCACAGGACAATAAGGACATTGATAAAAGGAGGATTGATTCATGAAGTGAATCTGTTCTGCCCTGGCACTGTAACTGCAAAAAAACAATAAATAAGTAATAGGAGTTTTAGGCCCTGTCCAGAGGAAATGCCCCGAATGTGAAATATGATGATATAACACCAGTTTTAACATCTTTCAAATGGCTTCCTGTACATTTTAGGATTGACTTTAAAATGTTACTGATGGCTTTTAAAGTTTTAAACTGATCAGGGCTGTCCTGCCTCGTTGATCTGGTTCACTGCTACACTCCAGCTGGATCTCTCAGGTCATCCTACCAACTTCTTTTTTGGAAGTGCCTGCATCAAATCTCGAAATCAGAGATCGAGCCTTAGCGGTGGCTGCGCCCAGGCTTTGGACCTCGCTCCCTCTCTGCTCAGACCCTCATCACTTTCAAGTCACTGTTAAGGACCCATTTCTTCCCTATGGCCATCAATTAAACTAACCTGGACCCTCTGTTATATTGTATTTTGACATCTTTTAGATAGTTTTAGACTTGTATTGATTCTTTCATTATCATGTTGTCCCATTTTGCCATTTTAGTTAGGTTTGTTTTATGCCTTCTGATGGTTTTCTTCAACATTTTTCAATCGTCTTTGTCTCTTTGTGGCTGTACAGCACTTGTTTTTAAATGTGCTGTGTTAATAAACTCTGACTTGACTTGAGCATCAGTTGATTTGGTTGCCGTGCTCCCAAAGCACTCTGTTGAAAAGAGCTTAACCTCTGGGAGAGCACAGGACTCTTTCATGTTATTACGTTTGGGCTCAGCATGTTCAGGGGTGTCCCGATACAACTTTTTCACCTCCGATACAATACCGATATTGCAGCCTTGAGTATTGGCCGATACCGATATTGATCTGATACGATATCAGCAGGAATCATCCATACTTTTATTACTAATTTTGTAGTATGGACTGTAAGAAAAGGCTTGATTAAGTGAGATTACTCAAACAGAGAACAGTAGTCAGCAATAGTAGGTATGAGAAAAACTGACCCATTTGTTATTAACCAATGGGTTGAATAAATTTTAACCTTAAACATAAGAATATACTACAATTAAATAAAAGAAATAAAAAATCAATTAGAAGACCCTGAAAAGTAACCTCAGTAAATCCAATAAAAAAAAAAGCATACATTTTTAAATTGCAAAATAACCACTGTGTTTAACTTAAACATAAGCATATCTACAACTGAATTAAATAAATAAAAAATAAATTAGAATGGACTGCTTGTATCGGAGTGCTTATATCGGAGATTTTAGATGCAGGCCGATATTATCCGATATTTGTTTTTTTGCTGATATCGGACCGATATCCGATATCGGATCGGGACACCCCTAAGCATGTTATTACATTATCAACCAGTTATTACATTTTGGGTTTTATTACATTTCGGCTCAACACTTTTGTTACATTATTACCAATTATATATTTCTGGTCATTTTTTTTTTTATAACATTTCGGGTCATTCTTACATATCGGGCTCTAACATGGCAAATATTTCGTGAATTATAGAAAATTTGACTCGCACAGAGCAAATTTAATGGCTGTATGGGTGAAACAATGCAGAATTGAACCCTTGTTACCTGGAAAAATCAAGCGCAGTTTCAAGAAGCCTTGTGAAACTGAGGCTGAGAGCATTTCCAACGTGGAAGACGCTTCCTGCGGACACAAGCCCTAAATTTCTGCAGTGAAAACGGCCTGTTACTTGTATGCTCTGAGCACACACAGGACAAACTTCTGTAGATGGAGATTCAAAAGGTCTGAATGAAGAATGAATTAAACTCCCACAGGTGTGTTAATCCTGAGTTCATGTCTTGAAACTGGATGAAAGAAGAGTGAGACTATGAAAGATCACACCAGGATGATGAGAGGATACCAGAAGCTTTTGCTCGTGCCTCTGCAGTCTGCAGCTCTCATCATGCAGAGCCTCCCTGCTGTATGAACATTTATACCTGTGCAGACCAGACAATGAAAGCCCGTCTTACTCTTAAGTTACAGCATTACGAGTCCAATTTTTACAGTGAAGCAGCAGACCCCTGTTTTAGTGCGTCTACGATATCGTATCTTTGGCTCTACCTTCTTATAGACGAGGAGTACTGCTGCTGGAAGTGGATGGCGGCGTCTCTCTGCTTCAGCAGCATGTCCAGCTGTTTCTGCAGGCGGTGGTTCTCCTCCTCGGCCTGGTCCAGGCGGCTCAGGTCGGCGTTGTGACCGGCCGTCTTCTCGTTGTAGTGCTTCCTCAGGAGCTCGTAGTCGTTCTTCATGGCCTCCAGCTTGTCCACGGCCGAGTCGTACAGCTTGTTGAGGACGTCAGACGAGCTCTCCCTCATCACCTGGAGATGACAGCAGGAAAGAGGCTTCAGTGAATGAGGAGGACGAGGGGACGAAGGCTTTCACTTATCTGTGGTGTGGGTGTTTAAAGAAATTCTTATTCTATAAAGGCTTTGACATCAGGATTTAAGAGAAAAATGATAAACACTTCAAGAGAAAGTGAGAATGACAAAAGTCTAATGATTATCATCAAAAATAAAGTTAAAATGACAGGATTTAGGTCTAAAAACAAAGAATAATGTAATATAACATGAAGAATAAAATCAAAATGTTGAGAAGAAAGACAAAATATCAAGAGTTTAGTTGAAATACACAGCTCGTTAGATGAATTGACTTAACAAAAGGGATATATTGTATTTAAACTTTATCTTAAATAATCATTATTCTTGATATTTGGACTTTTTCTCCCTATTTTAAGCTCACGTAAATATTTCTGCATTTATTTTTCTTGTACTCAGAATAACAGTATATAAAACAAACTAAAGGCTTCCTTGCTCATTTTCACTGGTTTAAAAAACATGACCCTTACACTGAGTTCACACCTGATTTTTTTGGAGTTGTTCCCACAAACTCTTTTATTTTCTACATTAGTTTCGGTTCATTTATTCAGTTTTATGAGCTGTTTTTGAACCCAAACAACAGCCCTGAGATCAGCTGGAAAGGTGGGCGACGGCCTGATTTAAACAGACTCAGGTGCGATAAGTCAATGATGGGAACAAAAACAGACCCATAGGATGCCGGAACATATTAGTATTATTTTGTGGCCAGTTTTGATGCTGTTGAAATGTTTTTTCAGGAAAACATGCCATAATTCTTTGAAATGTGGATGTTGCTTGTCTAGATAAATTGGTTTTCATCTTGGATTACTCGTTGTATTTTCTTAGATAAACTGAAATGTATTTGTAAAATTTGTTTTATTTCTGATGACAGAAAAAAATAATATTGATGTATATAAGTTTTATTTTAAGTTTTTATTTTTATTGTTTTGTTTTTATTTAATTGGAAAACTTGATAAGCGTTGGTAAGAAAATTGTGACTTTCTTTATTGGGAAACTTGATATAAGTTTGTAAAACTTCATTAATGTTTTGTGAGGACTTGGTTTTATTTTTTCTGAAAATTTGATTTATCTTCATGAACTTGATATAGGTATTATGTGACAGAATAACTTGATATTTTGTAGTGAAGTTTCAGAAGTATTCATTGGGAAAACTTTGTCTTTTATTAAAATGAATTTGATATCATTCATTAGCAAAAAAAGGTCTGTTCTTATTTTTGTTTGTTTTTCAGAACTTGATTTTAATTCATTAGAAATTGGCACTATTTGTTCAGGAAATTCGATCTAATTTTTGAGTGATTATGTTTTTTGGTGTTTGGAAAAACATGGTTTTATTTGCTGTGGTTTGCTGGAGAATTTTTAAAAATTACATAATTTGTCTCAAAATCTGGTTTTATTTGTCAGAAAACTTTACTTAATTGGAAAATGAAATTAATATTTAAATAAAGAAAACTTGTCTTCATTTGTTGGTGTCAGTATTGACATCTCTGAACGAATGATCAAGTTTACCAGTTAGATTAAACCAAGTTTGTCTGAACGAATGTCAGGTTTACAGACAAATATTTAGTTTTCACATCAAATATAACCACATTTTCTAAGTAAATAAAACAGTATTTTGCAAAACAAACAAACACTGAGACATTTCGACCTGGATTTCTTTCTTACTTGACATTAAATCACATTGTAAAGTAATTCCTGTAAAATTAAATCATTGAAACGTTGCATGGTTTCAATGTCACTGCAGTAAACTTTTTTTTGTGTCTTTCACCAAGTGTTTGAGTAAAAAGTGTTTTTCTTGGTTCAAAGCAGGAAAGCAGGCCTGACTTCCCCTGATAGTTCTTATCAGTTCCTAAAACATTAAATTCAAATCATGGACGGGGCATCAAAACTAAAGGAGAAACCAGGACACCTTTTACTCCATAGATGGATCAGCATGCTCTCTGTCACCGGCCTGTTTCATCTTCACTGATGTTGACTCTGCTCTGGTATCACCCTGCTTTATTTGCTTTCTTATTTGACTGTTTACTCAAACGATGACATAAACTCTGAGGACACGAGGAGCATGTTCTTCCTCTCAGAGTCACGGAGGATCTACCTGTAGTAAACATTTAACGGCCCGACCTTCTGACTGCGTGTCAGAAAGAGAAGAGGAGGTAAAGCCATTTGTAAAATCTGAAGACAAGCTTTGACTGATGGAGACTCAGAGGACGAGCTGATCTGACCTCGTTTCTCTGACTTATGTTGTTTCCTAATGGTCAGGGCAGGAGGAGCACATTGATTTTTATAAAAATAACAACTATGTCCTGATGATTGACCTCAGGCAGATATGTAGGAACAAGTATACAGAGCAGGGTTAGAGAGGTACCTGCTGGTGCAGCATCCTCATGTCGGCCAGCTCCCTCTGGTCGTCCTCGTGCAGCCTCCTCAGCTCCTCGCAGGCCTGCTTCACATGGTTGTGCTCTCGGACCAGCTGGATGTTGTCCTGTCGCACCGCCTCCAGCTCCTCTTTCAGCTGGGACTGCTCGCTCACCAGACGACTGTGCAGCGTGCTGAGGAGAAGAGAAAGACTGAGCACTTCCACATATCACAGGGCTACATATAGAGACAAACAACCGTTCACACAGATACACACGTACAGGGAATTAAAAGTCACCGATTAACCTAATAAACATGTTTTTGGTCTGTGGGGGGAACCAGAGTGGCACAGACAGGACATGCAAACCCCACATAGAAAGGTCCCAGACTGCCTGCTGCATCACTGTGCTGCCCTTCGAAAGGAAACACTAACTCAAATAACCAATTGTGCAACCAAAGTATGCAGAACACCATTTCAGATAATACAGCATGTCATTACTTGAAGCAGATGGGCTACAGCAGCAGCAGGCTACACCTGATGCCACTCCTGTCAGCTATAATTCATATGGGATCATGATTTCTGCCACCACGTTCAGACGTTAGGGACAGACTTTGGTGTAAACGTCATAAAAATATGGATCCATCCTGCCTTGCATCAACAACTCAGGCTGCTGGAGGTGTTATGGAGTGGGGGGTATTTTTTGGCAGACTTTTGACCTCTGAAGGAGCGTTCACACCAAACGCGACTTTGGTGACCTCGGCAACCACTCTCCATGCAGAGTCAATGTACAGCCACCCTCTGGGGTCACTTTGGACGCGGACCAGGTCCCGGCGCTTGTTGAAAAATTTAAACTCTTCAGGCGATGTCGCGCCGTCAGCCAATCAGCGATGCGCGGGCGCGCGACGACACCCGTGACAGACAGTTTTTATTCCGGTTCACAGAGAGACAATCTATGCCCGTGTGGGAACATTAGTTAGTGAGGACATTAGATTCGCCTAGACGGACCACAGAGAACTCACAGGCGATGCTGCTGCAGGGCCAGCTGCAGTGTTTTGTGGTTGGTAGGTGAGTGAAAAGGATACAGTTGGAATAAAGTCAGCTAATACATCCTATTATATGATATGATATGGTCGCGGAGAAACTCAAGCGGGCATGACGTCACTGAGCAACAGCGACAAAATGAGCTAGGTACAGGCCACAGGACTTGGGTTTGCAACGTGATCTTGGTCGCAAAGTCGCATTTGGTGTGAACACACCTTCAGCATCGTAAAAATGCCACAGCCTACCTGAATATTGTTGTTGACCACGTCCATCCATCACGACCACAGTGCATCCATCTTATGATGGACACTTCCAGCAAGATGTCACAAAGACCAGATTACCTAAAACTGTCTTCTTGAGCATGACAATGAGTTCACTGTACTCCACCGGCCTCCACAGTCACCAGATCTCAGTCTGACGAAGCACATTTGGGACGTAGTGAAACGTTAGATTTGCATCATGTGTATAATTAATAAAATGCTTATAAAAAGGTCGACTTCTCTTTAAGTTGATAACTTCTGTTTTTAAAATGTTGAGGATTTGATGTATTCTCTTAGTTTCTTGGGAATCAAACATCTAATGATTTTTTACTCTCTCTTTGTTCAATCAAGTGGCAAAATGTCAGTAAGTGCACAAGGCTCCTTTTCCTCCCCTCCATGTCTCAGCACCACTTCAAAGACGCTCATTAGCTTCATGCTAATATTTACATTAAACAAAGCCTGTTACGTAACAGCCTGACTGCTAACAGAGCAAACATGCACGACTGCGAGGACCAATCAAATCCTCCGTCATTAGCGGCCGCTGATGTTAGCTCACGTGCTAAGTGACTTATCGATCTGAGCCCAGAGCGGCGTCCCATTCACAGAGGAGACAGTTTAGTGTGAATGAGTCAGAGCTCGGGCAGACGGGGCTGTGATGGACTAAAGACTTTCCCTGCGGGGCAAACAGGGTGCAGAAGGAGAGGCTTAAACGTGCCGGTAATCCGTCCTCTGTCTGCTTGCATTGGGGCCAGATGTCGGTCCCCTACACTTGGAGACAGTATGGCATCATTAAATCACACAAATGGAGCTGCAGTGGGACAACAAATGCTTTATCCTCATGGCACAGATGCCGTGCCACGCAGACAGGGCCCCATCACGATGATGATGATGATGATTACAGCGTGAGCTCTGGCATGAGCTCTTCAAGGGCACTGCTTATGGAGAAGTAATTCAGTCCTGGAGGTGATGGCTCAGGGTTCAGGACAGGGGAAAACTTCCTGCACGGATGAAATTAAATTGATAAAGGATTATCTCCTAAAGTTCTGGGACCTCAACCCTTAACACTCTCAAATTAAGATCTGTTCCACGCAAACTGCCGTGAATACGCTCTAAAAGAAATTCAAGATGAAATGGTGGCAGGTTTCCTGAATATATCAAGTTTTTCAAAGCAAATAAAACCGAGATACTGACAAAACAAGACAAAGTTTTCCTCAAAAACAAGTTTTCAATAAAAACAAAACCAATTACAAACCCCACTTCCAAAGAAGTTGGGACACAGTGTAAGACATAAATAAAAACAGAATTCAATGATTTGCAAATTCTTTTCAACTGATACTCAACTAAATACACTACAAAGACAAGATATTTAATGGCTGCAACACGTTCCAAAACAGCTGGGACAGGGGCAACAAAAGACTGGGAATGTTGAGGAATGCTCTAAAAACACCTGTTTGGAACATTTAACAGGTAAACAGGTTAACTGCAAATAGGTGAGTGTCATGATTGGGTATAAAAGGACCAAAGTTGGGGTGAGGTTCAACACTTTGTGAACAACTGCGTTAGAAACTAGTCCAACATTTTAAGAACAATGTTTCTCAATGTGCAATTAAAAGGTAAAAAGGATATCAGCATGTGGGCTCAGAAACACTTCAGAAAACCACTGTCAGTTCATCTCTACACCTGCAAGGTCAAGGTCAAACTCTACCATGCAAAGACAAAGCCAAATATCAACAACACCCAGAAACACCGCCGGCTTCTCTGGGCCGAGCTCATCTGAGATGGACTGAGGCAAAGTGGAAAAGTCTGCTGTGGTCTGAGTCCACATTTCAGACTGTTTTTGGACATCATGGACGTGGTGTCCTCCGGGCTAAAGAGGAAAAGGACCATCCAGACTATTATCAGAGCAAAGGTCAAAAGACAACATCTGTGATGGTATGGGGGTGCGTTAGTGCCCATGGCATGGGTAACCTGCACGTCTGTGAAGGGACATATATTGCTCCAAATCCTGTATGTACCTTTCAGCATTAATGGAGCCTTCACAGATGTGCATGTTACCCATGCCATGGGCACTGACACGGGACGGCTCCTTTTCTACCCATTCATGATGCTCACCTGTTTCCAGTTAACCTGTTCACTTGTTGAATGCTCCAAACAGGTGTTTTTTGAACATTCCTCAACTTTCCCAGTCTTTTGTCGCCCCTGTCCCAGCTCTTTGTACTTACCTGAGTTTTTTACTGTTCGGGAGCCCGGTGGAGCTTTGAGGTCATCTAACCAACTTCTGCTGGAAGTGTTCAGGTCAAAATACAAGCACTGGGGTGACCAAGTCTCCCAGGCTCTGGAATAAGCTCCCCGCTGAAATACTTATTTCTGACCTGGACCTTTTCAAATATAGACTGAAAACCCTTTTTTATTTAGAATGGCTTTTAATACCCAGTAGCGTGGTGACACTTTTACCTTATTTTATTTATTGAATATTATTTTATTGTATTTTATTGTTTTTATTGTTTTGTTTGTATTTATTTTTATTTACTATCTATTGTAAAGCACTTTGGTTTACCGAAAGGGCTGTTGTAAAGGGCTGTATAAATAAAGAACATTTACACTTTTTGGAACATGTCCCAGGCATTAAATTCAAAATGAAGTATATCAGTCTGAACATTAAATATCTTGTCTTACAGGTTGAAAAGGATTGCAAATTATGTATTCTGTTTTTACTCAAACATCAGGGGTCTGTATGCATGAAACTTAACTTTTGAAATAAAGTGTGATTTACCCCAGTCACAACATTAAACCCTACAATCTACCACTTTTTTTAAGAGAAAAAAAGAAGCTTCACTTGTTTCAAAGCAGGAGAACAGACCTTCACTTAACCAAAACAAAGACACACCTTAAGTTATTTATTTTAGGGGGTTTCTGAACTATCGACTGCAATTAAAAAATCAGAGATACAAAAACTAAAGAAGAAACTAGAACATATCTCACACTAAAGCAAGTTTATTATGTGACCTGTCATTGGCGTGACAAGACAAATGATCTTTTTTTTCCACAGTTTAACGCGTCAACTTCTGAAACGTCATCACTTTAACTCTCAGAAACAAAATCTCTTCCATGCAGTCTGTTGTGAACATGTCAGGGGAGGATGGGAGAAGCTAAAACCCTGCAGGCTGAGTGCAAATGCATAGAGCACAAATGCACTGCCTGTTAAAAAATTTACAAAAATAAAAAAGGAAGCCCTGTTGTTGGGCTTTTTCTTTCTTTTTTTACTCACTGGTAGAAGTCGGCCTTCTTCACAGCCTCCTCGCACCTCTTCAGGGTGGTGCTGTGCTGATTCTGCAGGGACTGCAGGTCCGCCATCGCCTTCATGCACTGCAGCTTCAGTCGCTCGTAGTCATGACCCGCTTTTGAGTTCGGCCTGTGCGGCAGAGAGAGGGGAGGGGGGGGCGGATGAAAACTTAGGATGCATGAAATTTGAGTTTTAAGGCACCACATGGGAAGATGAGGGAAACAAGACCACAGTGAACATCACAAATGTGGTGCTCCTGGGAGCAGAGCTAAGGAGCGGCATCATTAAAGATTCATGCTCACTCCTTGTTTTACAGAGTTGAGAAATTTTAAAGACAATTTCATGTCACGTCAGACCTTTATTCACTTGTTTTCTGTTACTTTAAGCTGCTGAACAAAACAAAACGACTCCACTCACACAGCAGGGAGCTCCGGATCGCTGCTCCTGTGTGTAAATGTTCGTACCTGCAGTCATCGAAGGTGGTTCCAGGTGAGGACAGGGCCAGCCGTTTACGCAGCTCGTCCCTCTCGCGGGTCACGTGCCGCAGCTGGAACAGGATGGTCTCCATCTTCTCGTTCACCTGGTGGGCGTCCATGTGGGCGGGCGGAGGGGAGGAGGCTTGACCCGGTGTGCCTGTAAGGGTCAGGATGTCAGTGGTGGTACGGGCTGGTTTATAATTAGATGAGGGTGGGGTTGTTTGTCTTGTTAAATGCACATCTACTCAGGGATAGGACTATCAAATCAATGCAGTGCTTTAAGCTTCACAGAACTTTATCTTTGGTGTTTTCACTTTTTATTACTAATTTGTAGACATCCGGATTGTCAAGATTAATGTTTTTTGGGAAATCCTGTCCTCTGGGCTGTTAATTTGATAATTTTGATTGTTACTGCGATCACAATTATTGAGTATGATAACTAAATATGGACCAACTTTCCTTCCACTTTCCTGCCGATTACAATTTCTTATTTTTCCCTCAGTTTCTCTCTCCAATGCGCAGTAACAGTCCACAGTTTTTCAGAAGCCATGTCTTTAGATTTGATGTTTAAATGAAAATCTTCAAAACACGACTGGAGTACAAGACCATCTCTACTTTACACTGACAAATCCTTCCCAGAAAATTTTGACTCTTCGGAAACTTATTCCTGAATTGTTTTTACAATTATTTTTATGCCATAATTTTTTGTTTTGCTGTATTAATTAGTACAATGAAACAAGAAAAAATGTATCACGTCTTGATTAATATTTGTGTATTCAGTTTGGTTAGCCATATGGATGCACAATATTAAATTATTGCCAATATCCGATTTGCCAGTGTTTCAACACTTATTTTGGCCGAAACCGATTAAAAGAAATGGCTGAAAGTAGTTATTTTTTAGATCAAATCTACTTCAAATTAAATTGCAATGCAAGAAGAAAAAACAAATGCATTAGCGGCAAACACGCTGCAAGTCAGAAACAAAATAAATCCAAAGACAGTCCAAAAATCAGAAAACACAAGCATGACAAAAAACAGCAGAACTGAGTACAACAGAAGAGCTCCAGGCCTGCAGGGGGCGCTGTGGCAGGGAGAGACCGGAAGAGAGTGAGAGAGAACAGCTGATTCATGATCATCTGTGTTTCAAACGGCAGCAGGCGCGACTTGAACTGAATTTACAGCTTTGCAAGGTGACCTTAGGGCTGCACCTACTGTTTACCTTTTTAAAAGTAAACTCAAGACATACCATTTTAGCCTGGCTTTTAGCGGATTATATTTATTATTATTATTTCTTATTGTTTATTTATTTTAATCCTCTTAATCTGTTTTATTTCTCCATTTCAGTTCAGATCTATTGTTCTGAATATTATTCTCTTAATCGATTTTCTTTTCATTATCCTACTTAAGCTGATTTCATAACACATTTGATGTTTGGCTATGTCATTTTAAAATATTACTATTTAAAATAGTATTTTATTTATTTATTTTTCCCTATAGTATTTTTATCTAATTTCTTATCATGTTTTTGTTTTATTGTTTTGTCATTTTAGTCTTAGCTCCTGCGTTTTGTCATTTTTAATTCAAGATAGCGTTTCCTCAGTCGTTTAATTCTGTTTTCTGTCATTATCTCTTCTTTACGTCTTGGTGTGTGTGCTGGGTAGGGTCTTGTATTTTCATTGTATTCAATCTTCTACTTTTTATTTTATATATTTTTATTTTTATTTCTTTTTTATGTAAAGAATGTTACGCAAGAAGATTTTGGATGAAAAGTGCTATACAAATAAAGTCTGAATTTGATCAAGTTTGATGGAAAGTTTGTAAAAATGTATTTTAGTTTTTGTGTCTGAGCACTTCTGTTGTTGTACTTGGTTGCGTTGCTTTGCGTGTGGCGTTAAAGGGCTCATGTGCATGGGTCTGGGATCGATTAAAATGACCTGCTATGCATGAGAGGAACGGCTGGTCACCGCCACGGCCAAGTATGCCAAAAAAATAAACCGGTAAATTCAGGTCCAAACCTTTTAACCCAGTGAATCATAATTAAAAACATACTAAAAGAAAAGACTACTTAAAACTTTAAAAGAAATGAAAAAATCAAACATATTTACTTCACAACATGTACAGTAACCAATATTTGTGTCATTTTAAATTATTGACAGTGATCTCCTTACTTTAAGCCGTTAAATAATTTGCCTTGTTAACTTTCTGTCTCCTTGTTGTACTTATTAACTCGAGTGCTCGTAGATTTATCACACAGAAAATCCCCAAACTGACCTGCTATAGTTTAGTGTCCTGTTTACCTCCGAGTGGACTTAATCCCCTCTGCCTCAGAGAAGGACTGCATACAGGTCTGTGTGTGTTTGTGTGTGACTTTCTAAATCCTTCTCACATCTGTGTAATCACTTGCATGTGCTCAGTCCAAACAGGCAGCCACAGCTCACTGGCTGCTGCAGACTGAACCTCAGAGTCAGGACTGCTTTATATTTCACTGATGTTCTTCCACCTGAGCATCGCACTCACCTAAGCTGCTGAGGGAGCTGCTGCTCTCCGAGTCGGACGGCATGGTGGACAAGATGCTGTAAGTGGAGCCTGTGGGGGGGGGGGACAAAAACATGAAAGTCAGCTGTGAGTGTACTCGACCATGTCTGCATTATAGTAAGATGATTATCTCCAGCATTGTGCCCGACATCAAGGCTCAGCGGCTCAGGTTACATGCAGGGGCCTTCCCAGAAAATCAAAAAAAAGGAGTCCAGCTGGAAGAAGAATACGGCGGGACTTTCCCCGGCCCGGGCTGTGGGCTAACTGCACAGTGTGGCTAATTATGAGTGGGACAAGGAGCTTGAATAGTGAGCAGCGAGGGCCCCAAAGAGGCTACAGGCTTTCATCTCCTCTGACAACATTACACAGTAACCCCCCTGAGAAAGCCCCCTCTCTTACTGCCCACAGTGATTCATAATTAACTGTAAAGGCAGGAAGAGTCAGTGTTACACTCACATATACTCGGATTAAGCTGTGAAAACAAGGTCAATCCAAAAAGTAAGACCTTCATGTCTTAATTTGGACAAACATATGAGGAACTTCTGACTGTTTCTGGAGAAAGAGAGTCTCTATGTGCAGGAGTTATATTTGGAGCAGCTCTGACATCATTTCCATCAAGATCCCGAGACAGTAATTTGGTAAACAAGAAAGAGGAGCATCAAAGTCAGATCCAAATCTGAAAGACTGGAGTTAGCTTCGTACAGCTGATGCTGCATTATAAGTATTTCCACATATGCAATTTAAGGACAAGCTGCCCCTGAAATCTTCCTAAATATACAGTATCTCACAAAAGTGAGTACACCCTCACACTTCTGCAAATGTTTTATTATATCTTTTCATGGGACAACAGTGAGGAAATGATACTGTGATACAATGTGCAGTAGTGAGTGTACAGCTTGTTTAACAGTGTATATTTACTCTCCCCTCAAATTAACTCAACACACAGCCATTAATGTCTAAACTGCTGGCAACTAAAGTGCGTACATCCCTTAGTGAAAGTGTCCATATTGGGCCCAAAGTTTCAATATTTTGTGTGGCCACCATTACTTTTCAGCGCTGCCTTAACCCTCTTGGGCATGGAGTTCACCAGAGCTTCACATTTTGCCACTGGACTCCTTTTCTACCCCCCATGACAACATCACGGAGCTGGTGGATGTTAGAGACCTTGTGCTCCTCCACTTCCTTTTCAGGACGTCCCACAGATGCTCAATAGGGTTCAGGTCTGGAGACATGCTCGGCCGGTCCATCACTTTTACCCTCAGCTTCTTGAGCAAGGCAGTGGTCACCATGAAGGTGTGTGGAGTTATTTTGAGGGGACAGTAAATTTTCACTGCTATACAAGCTGTACACTCACTACTTTACATTGTATCAAAACGTTATTTCCTCACTGTTGTCCCATGAAAAGACATAATAAAATATCTGCAGAAATGTGAGGAGTGTACTCACTTTTGTGAGACACTGTATGTGTTGTCAAGTTTCCCCTTTTCTAAACTTTTAGTTGATTATTTCTTTTTAATAAGACCAATTGGTGTTGTATTTTTTATCACCAGAAAGCCTGATTAGTCACCTTTACAAGGAGATACTACTTGTAAGGATTGTGCAGCTAAATATTTTGGGTAGTGTCTAAAAAAAAAAGGGCCAAAAATCCCCTTTTCCCCTGAAGGAAAGGGTAAGGAACCTGTCCTCTTGGGTTTTGTCTTCCTGGGACGTCCACTTCACGGTCTTTCTTTAACTTCACCGGTCTCTCCGAAATTGGTCCCACGTTTGGAAATGGTACCAGGGCTAACATCAAAAATGCTGCCACTCTGGTGCAATCCACACCTTTAGCTGTGCTGTTCATCCCAGGAATGCAGGATCTGCTTAAGCTGTACCTCATTGTAAAGGTGACTAATCAGACTTTCCAACGATACAAAATACAATAACATTGTCAAAGCGGAGAAATGGTTGGCCATAGTAACATCTCCAAACTTTATATTCAGGGATACATTTATTCGATTTGAGAGAAAAAGCATTTCTAAACAATCTTAGCTCCCTTTTCTCTTTTCCCTCACAGTCTCACACTTTCTTTGGTCAGAGAAATGAGCATCAGTCCTGTCATGACTTCAAACCAGAGCTCAGCAGAGACCCCGACCTCATTTACTCTATTATTACTGAGACAGGGCAACTATTGTTGAGACACTGTTTGTGAGTAATTGATGATGATCCTGGATTATTAGTAAACGGATCATATTGGGCTCTAAATCTATTAATTCTCTTGTCAGACAGCCAATCTGATCCCCCAGCTCAGTGTCGGTGACACTTTTTTGGGTCTACCGCTTGACTTTATTGTTCCATAACCCTCAGGATCTTTTAAGAAATTAAGAATGAAAATTAGATAAACACTTCAACACTCATATGAGAAGTTCTGGAAGGCGTGGGGACCTTTTCTTAAATATGTTTCAAACCTTGTAAACATTTGACATTACCACAACTTACCAACTCACTAAGGTCAGGTATTATTGTGATCACAGGCTAATACCGATGTCCATGAGCTCACTGGCAGTGACTGGGGATTATTTATTTATTTTTGGTGTTCTTTGTTTCTTATTTTTTCTATTGTTTAATTTTTGATCATAATATTACTCCTTTATTTACGAGTTAGATGTTGACATGTATCTATACATACAACTTGTCTGTAACTGATGAACACCTATGTACTATGTCCTGAAAAATAAATAGATTTGGTTAAAAAAAAAAAAAAAATTAAAATGACTGTCTTTAGGGCTGAACGATTTATCGTTTTCGGATCGAAATCGCAATTTCAGACAAGGAATTTTGGGATCGTCAAAGCTGCAATCTTTTGCAGCCCTCCTGACTGACCCAGGATCTGTTGTGTCAACTATTTTACACATTTGCAGGCAATTTGCATCTACGGAAGTGCTGGTAGGCAGGTCAACAATACAAAGACTCTGTTTAGGAGTACAATTAATGCTAAAAATAATAATAATACATGTTATTTAAGGGCACCTTTCATGACACTCAAGGTCACCATACAAAAAGTGCATAAAAAGGTATAAAAACAAACAATATAATACAAAGACAGTGCAAAAGGAAGTGGGAGAGTTTGAACAGATGAGTATCCCTTAAATAATGACAACAGGTTATTCATAATCAATATTAGATGATGCATAGTGTGCTGTGTGGTTTTCGTCATTGATTTCCTTACTGTTGTCTATACTGTAAACATAGTGAATATTGCACTGAAGGTTGATTTGAAGAAAATCGTGAATCGAATTGAAATCGCAATATCTGTCAGAAAAATCGCAATTACATCTTTTCCTGAGATCATTCAGCCCTAATTGTCTTACTGCTTCCAACCTCATCAGTGATGGCGTGATGTGACAGGCCTTGCTGATGCAGCCCAACAATCCTACCACGTTCAAGGATGGAAAGCTTTTATAACGTTGCCATCAGGAGATCATGACGGTATGAAAATGACAACGACATAGAATCCACATTTTAGAGCAGATTTTGGCTTTTAAAAGCTGTGGTCTTAAACTTTTGATCAGCTGACAAAAGCATGTTGGAGTTTAGATTGTCTGATTGTCAAACTTTTGTCTCTCGCTCCCATTTCTTCTTTTTCTATTTTGAAGCTCTACTTGGAACCACCTTAAGATCCAACAGTGCAAAATGCAAATTATTGCAATTTTTCAACTGGTCTTTTAATCGGTAGTGTATCTGAAAGAAGTTACTGATATTCTAGTAAACGAACAACAGAAGCCATCAAAATCGGCATCTCTTCAACAATACCACTGTGCTTGGGAGAAAAGCTATTGTGGGTATTTTTAAGGATAATTAATGATAATAATCAATGATAGTATTGATGATGGTTATTAATGTTAGGAGAGTATCTGAATCTAAACCTGCTCTCCTTAAGTGCTGCACATTAACCGAGCTCTAACCTGTGGCTGGTATGAGCAGCTTACAGTTCAGTTAAATCAGCAAACTTCCGGCCCTGATGTGAAGTCCACAGAGCGGCAGCATGACAAACGGCTCTATTTACCCACGTCTCAGTCCTCCACATCAATCCCCGGCTGGCTGAGCTCCCACTAACTGAAGGAGACCATGAGTTTGATTAAGACTGGAAGGAGCCCAGCTAACATGGCTCACCCCTCTCGTTCCCAGAGATCGACTGAAAGAAGAAAAAAGAGAGAGAGACTGATGTGCCTCAGGAACCGTGGCATCCCATGGATCAGACTCTCTTTGTTCTCGCTCGAGCTTAAGTTTCCCATGACTCTGTTTGAGCAGAGAGTGTCTCAGTGGGCAAGGTTCATCGTGTCATAGCTCGCTCACTTTTCTGCTCCGTGCAAGTCATGTGACCTGGAGCTCGCTGCCGGTCAGAGCCTCAGCACTCAGGGATCTCATTAAGGCTGATCTCTCTGACTCGAGTGCACTTTGCAAACTTCTGTAGACCTTTACGTTGGAGCTCAAAAACAGAGGAGGAGGGTTGGTTAAGACGTAAGACACTTTGAAACTCTTCACATGCTCTTTAAAAGACCGGAAACAGAGCAAAATTAGACTATTCTCATTAAGACTAACTGATCGATAGGTCAGAATAATTACCTCCAATCATCAGTCATCAAATTCGATTGCCTGAGAGTCACTGTCAATATCAACAAATTGCAAACATAAAAAAACATGAAATCCGGCAAATGAAATTCCATTTTAGATGCTAATACACCACCATGGCCCACCTAAAATATCTTAAAAAATATATTTCTACAAAGAGTTTCTTGTGAGTACATGTTCTGTTCTTTGGTGTAATTACTTCTGTAAAGTACTCTAAGCACGAACAAATATTTAAGAGAAATAAATAATAGTAAAGCAAACTCAATGGAAGGTGAATGTGCATTTCATTAATAGAGCAGCTTAACTCTGATGCCTTACTAAGGTACTTTGTGTAGTCGTGAGGGGCATTTATCTGTATAACTTCGGCTGTGATAGTCCCCTCTTCAAAAAATTTGGCAAGAAAATAGGTTTATCAATGAATTTCAAAGTTTCCGAGTTTCATCCATTTCCACTGTGTTTTGACTATGTGAGGTGTTTTTGTTACGTTGTAAATGTTAATTACAGGATTTGTACCATAGATTTCCATTATAACCACATTTTTTGACCCTCCATTTAAACTAAAGTGAAAAAAGATTGTTCCTTTGTTTTTCCTTTTTTCTGCAGAAAACTCCATGCAGTTTTGGCAGTAACAAAATTAAACCAAAATGAAGCATCGTAGCTTAAAATATGAACCTGGGGTTCTGGCATAGCAACTGTGCACTTGCCGTATATTGAGGCTCTCGTCCAATCAACCTGAGGCCCATTTGCCTCATCTTCCCCGATGCTCTACCCTCCTTTCTGAGTCAACCCACTGTCTGGCCTCAATTACTAAAGGCCAAAAATCTACCAAAAATATATTTAATTAATAAAAAAAAAGAAAAAAATATGATTATATCTTTAATGCTTGCCAGTGAATCCAACATCATCTTTATTAGACAGCAACATGTGCCAGGAATGAATTGATTAAAAAGCCCCTGCACTTTGTCAAAATTGCATCAACAAACTGGCCACATCTGCAGTTTCTGAACACAAAAGATTCATCCAATAATGGGTGCTTTGGACTTCAGGTGCTACTGAAACAGTTCAATATTAAAGCTTCAAATTCTAGTACTGTAATAACCACACGAGTGACGTCCACTGAGCGCTGATGACAAAAGAGGCTTATTTATTCTCCTGATAATCAATTCCAAACCCTCAGACTGCACTCATACTCATTAACAGCTTTTACAGTAGATTCAACATATTCGGTTTAAAAGCAGGAACAACGTTATGCTCCACATGTCACATCAATAATTACTGAATAATTATTGATCAAACACTTTCAGGAAGTTCAGTTTGCTTTTTCCATGAAGTCATAAAATCAAACAGACTGCTGTGCATTAATAGCAGAGGTACTGACCTTTGGTTTTACTGTTAAACAACCAAGCAGCATAAAAAAAGCTTCGTCCAAGTCGCCATTAATAATATCAGAGCCGCAGCAACAGAATAACAGATGGAGAAGCAAAAATCTGCATTATTTATGGGATATTTTTGGATTCTTGAACATCTAACCATTTTTATATTTAATGGGTTTTTACTTATTTATGGAATAATCTGATTTTCATCTTTCTCTTTCACTTTTGTAACAGAAAGTTTGTTTTAATCGTGTGAGGAGAGAACATTTTTATCCTTTCAGTATTACAATGAGGGAAGCAAAAATCTGAACCTGCTTTAAGATTAATTCTGAACAATAGATTTGACATAAGGCTGGTTTTCTTGATTCAGTTCGATTTTTAAGTGAGCATCCATGAACCCTGACATGCCAGAAGACAAAAGGGTCAGATGTTCTGAAGCTGTCATGATGGTTTATCATGGAGACAAGTGCTATGGCAGCTTATAACAGATGCAGGGTTTACTTCCTTAAAATACATTCTGATAAAGCAGGAGAAGCAATGATCAATTCAAGCTTTCACACTGGAGAATGATCTTTGCTTAACAGAGAGTTATATGGTTGATTAATTAATAACTGAACCACATTAACATGGGATATTCATTCAGTTAAGTCTTCAAACTAGAAACCTTGGACTGTTGGATCCTCAGACAAAAACTGTAAAGTATTATGAGAGGGCAGAAGGACTTCAGTGATAGGACGGACTATTTCATGGCTGATATTTTGACTTTTCTTGGGGCAAATTACCAGATTTCACGCAGCGCCCTTTGAAGCTTTAAAAATGATTTTTTTTTTCTGATTTTACACATAAGCAGTTTCACTTCACAGGACCTGTAAACAGACTTTGATGTGTAAAAATGAAACTCCCTCTGTAAGAGAAGACTGGAGGGACGGCTTAGAATTTTTATACTGACATCTACCGAGTCCAGAGAATTATTCTCATTGATTCAGCTCGTTAATAGTTACATTTCAGACTGAACAACTGACTGACTTTTCCTTTGAGCACCCTGTTGATCATCTTACCTTTCAACTTGTGCAATCACAAAACTCTACATCGTCAACTAGGGCTGTATGGGTACACTATGGACTTGATGCCAGCAATACCAAAATACCAAAGAGCATGTTTCTGATCTACCAAGGGAAGCCAGAGTACCCAAAGAAAATCAAGCATGCACAGGGAGAACAAACAAGCTCTACACTGAGAGGCAGCCACAATGAATGTAGAGAAATACTGTCAAATGAGAATGCTTTGTCAAGGTGTTCCTAAGCCCACGTGGTAAGGTTATCTACAGACTGATGTTGGGATGCACAATATTATCAGTTTGATATCAGGGTCAGCCGATACTGAAATTTTTGCAGATATTTACAGCTGATATTTATCAACCACACATATTGGCCACATATCAGCTGGAATATCAGCAAAATACACAAATGCACAATACTGATGCACCTTCTCATCACTGCATGGGTACATTTACAAATCAAGGGTTTCATTTTTGCAAGAGTTAAATGCTGTTTTTCTCGTTTTACATCTGTTCTTCACAAAATTATACTCTAACACTGAAAGAAACAAGTCCATTTTTTTAAGTACAGAGCTTGTGCTCCAGAACAAAAATATCAGTATTAGTATCAGTATTGGCGATAATGAATTAAAAAATATCTGCATAACGCATATCGGCAAAAAAACAATATCGTGCATCTACTGCTGTAAATGTAGTCAACTAAAATATGAAGTGTAAGGGTAAAGCATTTTTTATGTTTCCTCGAATTTCCGAAGTCATGTTTTACACGTTGATAAAATGAAACATCTAATAACCCTTAACTGAATGCTAGTAAAGTCTGAATGTATAAATGAACAGAAACAAATTGAACTTTTGTGTGAAATGCAGTCACCTTTATTTAGACTACCTGGCAGAGCATCTCAGTTACAATACCAGAACTGACAACAAACAGTGAACCTGCTCTACGTGAATATATCAATTCATAAAGAGAGGAGCTCTGATTGGATCGCTCCACAACTTATCCCACCACCACCAAGCTAAGGCAGCTGTGATTGGATGTCCCTCTTGATTCATCCAGCCTTTCCACACAACTAAAGTAGCTGTGATTGGATGTCCCTCTGAACTCATCCAACCTTTCCACACAACTAAAGTAGCTATGATGATGGAATTAGGTCTGATTGCATTAAGTCTCTGTCAAACATTTTAGTCTAGTTTTTATTTGTTGACGAAAATGTCAGTTAATTTAGTTTTAGCTTTTGTCCATGTGCACTTGTTTTTATTAGACACTGTCTAGTTTTCGTCAAGGGAAAAAAGGTTGTTGAAGAAAACTATGATGAAAATAATTAGTCAACAAAATTAACCTTGCCCCATCATGGCTTGTGAACAACTGAGCCTTGAGGATGCTCCTTTTATACGCAATGATGGCTCTCACCTGTTTCTAATTAACCTGCTCACCTGTGGAATGTTACACACAGGTGTTCCTCAACTTTCCCAGTCTTTTGTTGCCCCTGTCCCAGCTTTTTTGGAACAAGTTGCAGGCATTAAATGTAAAATGAGAGAATATTAGCAAAAAGACAATGAATATCATCAATTTGAACATTAAATATCTTGTATTTGAAGTGTATTCAGTTGAATATAGGTCAAAAAGGAATTTCAAATCACTGTATTCTGTTGTTATTTTATATCTTACACAGCATCCCAACTTAACTGGACAAATCTAAAGCTTCAGTTAAAGCAAAATGAGCCCAATAACTGCTGTTTTAACTGCTCAGAAACTGTTCGTATCTCTTGTGGTCTCTGTGGGGATAGAAAGAGAGGTTCAAACTTTTAATTACATTAAACTTTATGGGGAGATTTAAGTAGAAGAGAATTATAAACCAGGACTAACAAGCTCTTACACTGCCACTACTTAACTGTGTCTTATTTACAGTGGCCCAGCACAGCAGAGCGAACACGTCAGCTGTGATACACACCCTTATAATGTGCTGCCGTCATGTCATTGTTCCTCAGTAAAGGTGAGAGCCGTCTGTCAACAAAAGGACGCATCTGTGAGGCCTGCAGCTACAGTTACATAAAACTACAGAGTATCTTTGTGGATTAAAGAAAACACTCACTAGTCTGGGAAACACACCTTATTATGCAGTGCATCACTCTTCCAGCTCAGCACTAGGCTCAATAGCAGCGTACTTAGCGTCTCTGTAGTTGACATTTGCTCTCAGATCTCCTGCTGGGCCCCTCTAATGAAGCTTGCTCTCGTTAACCTTGTTTTGATTTCTACCATGATCTAACTCCCGACGGAGTGTTGAGGCGTCTGGGGAGCAGTTCCATCACGCTCCTGACACTGCATATTGTTTCAGAACATAGGCGACTTCTTTTCCTTTCTTTTGGCGGTGCAGTGGAGGAACCTGTCCGCCCGGTAGCAGAAAGCAGCTCAGCCCTTTCTGAGTCCTGTGCGACTGTGACAGGGAGCCGCAGACTTCATCAAAGACTCATTCAGAGACCTGCCCAAGCAAACATGTCCTAAATCAACATAAATACAGAATCAAGTTCAGCTTTAAGACTGTGCATGGTTGGCAGCTCCTGCAATGCATAATTAACACCTCACTCTTTAACTCACCGCCGATCACTCTACATCACGGCTTGAACAAAGCAACTCGAGATGCAAATGCTGCCTTTGAAATGCAGAAACTAGAATAAAGGTGCAGAGTAAGTAGTTTCATTAATCACGTGCATGCTGCTTTTCTGCTGCGGAGGCTGCACACAAATGAACGTCAGATTTGGTGCCAGGTGTAATTTTGCAGATTTTAGAACAAAGATGCTCTGGCCTCTGCTGAATTAGAAAAAGCTGAAGGAGAGCTCCAGTAACTTGAGAATTTAGCTGCAAGGGAGACAAATACGCCCATAAGCCACTTTTTTTGGCACACTGTTAAACTGCTTGTTAACACAAAAAGCTCATCAGCCAACTACAGGGAAGCAACACAACGCATTTAGGTATGCAGACATGGTCAGGACAACCTGCTGAAGATCAAACTGAGCATCAGAGTGGAGAAGAAGGGGGATTTAAGAGACTGTGAACATGACAGACTGCTCTGTGTACTTCAGAAAATGTGGATCTACTAGGATTTTTATGCACAACTATCTGTAAGGTTTACAAAGTATCGTCCTAAAGAAAGAAAATACCCAGTGAGCAGCAGAAAAAGCCTTGTTGAGCTAAAGGTGGGAGGAGAATGACCAGAGTGTTTCAGTGGATACATTTCCATGAGAGCTTTAATTCCCCTTTAATTCAGAATAAAACTTAAACCCTCTTTAAAAAGATTAAAATGACCTTGTAAACAGCTTATTCCGAATGAAAATGACCATTCCGACTTAAGGTGCGATCACACCGAATGTGACTCGGGCGACCTCAGCGGCCACTCTCTACGCAGAGTCAATGTATAGCCACAATCAGCCACGACCACATGCGACCAGATCTCACGCGATGCGATGGACGTGTTCTGGGCGACTTGGTCGCATCTTTGGAGACATGGGGCGGCGCCACTGTTGCTGCAGATGGGAACTCTCGGGTCACTTTGGACGCGGAGCAGGTCGCCGTGCTCCGTCGCCAAAGTTGAAATATTTGAACTTTTCAGGCGATCTCGCGCCGTGAGAGCCAATCAGCGTTGTGTGGGTGTGTGATTGACAGCCGTGACAGGCTGTTTTTATTCCGGTCCACAGAGTTACAATCTATGTCCATGTGGGGAACATTAGTTAGTGAGTACATTAGTTCCACATTGAACTCACAGAAGATGCTGCTGCAGGGCCATCAGCTGCAGTGTTTTGTGGTTGGTAGGTGAGTGAAAAGGGTTCCGTTGGAATAATGTCAGCTAATAGGTCCTATTATATGATATATGATATGAGCGCGGGGTGAAACTCGAGTAGGCGTGACGTCACTGAGCAATGGTGACGGTGACAAGATGAGCTATGAACAGGCGACAGGACTTGGGTTTGCGACGCAATCTTGGTCACCAAAGTCGCGTTCAGTGTGAACGCACCTTTAGACTTAATTCCAAGTAAGTGGCTGAATGATGTGTGTAACTGGAGGACAATCGAGGCACACCAAAGTGTTCAACTTCCTGATGTGGATCAATCAATGGAAAGATAAGATCAGCTCAGACTGGTTACCAATTTTCCTTCATGCATAAAAGGTGTTGTGGTTTGTTTAGTTACTGGGTCAATTACTGGTGACTTTAAGCCAACTTAAGCAGCTGATTAAAACAGAGTGAGTCCTCATGAAGGTCTCTTTGTTTTGGTTTAGAAACAAGCCCATGGTTTCATCTGATCCTTAATTATAGAGAGCTTTACTCTGCACAGTATCTGCTTGTTTGTTGCCATGGCTTCCCCCCACCACTATCAAACCCTGCCAAGGCTGGTCTGTGAATAGATCATATTGGATAAAATCAGATCGTGGTACTAAAAGATCCTAGACCATTGCTCTAGAGGATAAAACTATCTAAGAATGCTAAAAACACTGGCATTGTTCAGTGCTTAAATACTCCAAATGTTTGCACAATTTAAACAGTGCCCCTATTTAAGTTGGAACTCTGTGTTCGGGACATCCCTACAGGGTACTGATAACCTTTTGATAGAGCTGAAAGTTTCTGTTAGTGTCACACAGAGCCATAAATGACCCTGCCCTCCTCCAACAGTGAAGTAAGGCACTGTACTCCATGTGCATTAACACTCCCCTAATTCTTCAGCCGCTCATCTGACTCTGACAGTAGATTATTGATCCACATCGAACTTTAGGCTGCTCTGCTGTCACTGCATTGATTGTCTGAGTCTTTTTTGGGTCCGTTAAGTGCTTCCACAAAGAGCTGGCAGCAACGTGCTTTTAGTGGCACGGCAGAGGAAACAAGCACAGCAGTGTGAGTGTAAATAAGCATCATGGTCACATGATGGTGAAGCCCTCTCTCTGACTCCCTGTGTGTGAGTGCTGTCTTGCCTAAAGGAAAAGTCACCCTGCCCTTCATCAGGTTGTCATTTGGTCAATACCTTTTAATGCACGTTAGATAATTTGGATCGAACCCTGGACCAGAACCAGAGTAAAGGGTGTTTGTCATTTAAAACACACTGCCCATCAGTTTATCAAAGGTGGAGTGCTTACGTAATCCTTTGGCCCTCTATTTCACTCAGTTGTCTTTCTAAGATTAAATAAACAATAAAAACAAATGATTTACTACTACTACTTTTGTTGCTGCTGCTTTTTATCAACTCATAATGCTGACATCGCTCCTGGTTGCTTCTGCTTTGAGTAAACTCATCATGCTTCGGTGATTTTGGCCAACATTTATCACTGCTAATGCCTCATGTCAACTTTTGATGCTGCTATTGAGCTTGGTCAACTTATAATACTGCTATATCTAATGGACCATCTAAAATGTTGCAGTTGCCCTTAGTCCACTTCCAATGCTGCCATTCCCCTTGGTCCATTTATTTTTTTGCTACTGGTCAACTAACAATGCTGCTATTGCTTTTGTTCAACTAATAAGGTGGCTTTTGCTTTTAATAAACTCAGCATGTTTCAGGGATTTTGGTTGTTTGACACTGCTAATGCCCAGGTCAAGCTGTGATACTACTATTATTCTTGAACTCATGATGCTGCTATTGAGCTTGGTCAACTTATAATGCCGCTATTATCTCAGCCAACATATAAAACTACTATTCCTCTTGGTATACTTACAAAGCAATTGCTGTAAATCTATTTGTTTTGTTGCTAAGCTTTGGGTTACCAAACAATGCAGCTATCGTTCTTTTACAGCTCATAAGGCTTATAATGCTACTATGATCCTGGTCAATATACAGCACTGTGACTGCGCATGGTAAATTTATAATGCAGCTAATGATCTAAGCTGATCCATAATGCTGCTTAGAAAATAGTCAACATATCATACTACTATTATTCAAGGTTAGCATGTAACGCTTCAACTGTTCCACTTAAAATGCTGCCATTCCTTTTGATTCCTTTATTTTGGCAATAGTGATAAGTTTCAACGTACAGTGCTGCTTTTACTCTTTGGTATTTTGTAAGATCACTTTTGCTTTTTATAATGCTGCTATGATCTTGGTAAATTTTACAATGTTATTTCCCCATGACACCTTAAATTGCTGCTATTGATCTATATTAGCCAACTAATAATGCTGCTAATGTGTTTGGCCAACTTAAACTGCTGTTTTTATTCATGGTAAGCATAATGTTTCTGTTGATCTTAGTCCATTTACTTGCTGCTATGGCTTTTGGTCAACTCATAACATTGCTTTTGCTTTTTGTCAACCTGTAGCACTGTTTTTGACCTAGCTGAACTCAACAGTCCTACTGCTATATCTCTTGGTCATCTTTCAATGCTGCAATTGCTCTTGGTCAACTTACTGATATTTTGTTTTATAATCATATACTGTTGCAATTTTTCTTGGTCAAATCACAAGGATGCTTGTTGTTTTTGTCAATTTATACTGCTGCTGATCTTGGTCGACTCATAGTACTGATATTTTTCTAAGTCATCTTTCAATTCTGCCTTTTCTGTTGGTCATTTATCGATGCAGTTTTCCACTTTGTCATCTTAAAATACTGCAATCGCTCTTAGTTTTAGTCAACTTATCATACTGCTATTGATCTTAGTCAACTAATAATTGAGCTTTTTCTTCTTCATCTTTCGATGCACCCATTGCGCTTGATCAACTTGCCGGTATTTAGCTTTCTAAACATATAATTCTGCTATTGTTCCCAGCTAAATTATAAGGTTGATTTTTGCTTTCTGTAAACTTATACTACCGCTATTGGTCCTTGTCAAAACACTATGCTGCTATTTATCTTGATAAACTTCCAATGGTGCCTAAACATCTAATACTATACTTATAATTTACAGTGAAACTTATTATTACATTGCTGCTTTTTCATTACATTAACTTTTAATGCTGCTATTTCACTATGTAAACTGTAAATGCTCCTATTGCTCTTGGTCAACTTAGCAGTTCTTTTGCTTTTTTCCAACTTGTTCTTCTGCTATTAATCCTTGTCAATGCAAGAAACTACTATCTGTCTTGGTCAACTTGGTCGTAGCTCTTGGTCAACTTTAATGATGCTAAATGAACTTATAACGCTGCTATTGTTCTTGGTTGGCTTCTGTTTCTGCAGTTAATCTTAGCCAACTCAATACTGTTTTGTTCTTGGTAAACTCGTCTTGCTGCTTTTGCCAATTTATTCCTGCAACTTGGACAAATTTCAAAGGGTTTGCTGCAACTTTTAAACAATTAAAACATTAAATAACTTGTATTTGGGTGTCTTGGACTTCTTTATTTGTTGTCCTGATTACAAAAACACCTGGAATTGCAATTCTAGTATTGCAACAAACATTTTACATAAAAACACAGTTATATTTTAACCGTTTTGTCGTCATAAATGTGCAGAGTTTCTGGTCCTATTGCCCAGCCCTAGAAACCCCTCTTACCGGTTGTATGGTCCACCGGTCCGATACCGTTGAGCAGAACCGAGTGCAGGTGAGGGTGCGTCTTCTCCAAAGCCGAGCAAAACTCCCCAAAATGGTCTCTGTCCTTACTTATCAGTATCTTCAGCAGGAGGTCCACTTTTTCCGAGCTGGAGGGGCAGTTGTGACCCAGCTCGAAGCACTCAGCCTGGCTCAGGGTCCCGCAGTGAGCCAAAACATCCACGACTCGGTCCGCATCTGTTATCGACTCCACCAAGTTCTGGTAACATTTCTCCAACAACTCTTTATGCTTGGGCTCCATCTCCTCCTCCTCCTCCTTCTTCTCCTTCTCCTCTCTTCTCGTCAAAACCAGCCCCGGGACGGATCCAGCTCCTCCAATCTCTCTGCTTCTCACTTCCTAAAGCTGCAACGACTCCGCCGGACTATCCCGCTCGGTCCAGTTGGGACGGTTTTCGACCCGAATTGAAGGATACACCAGAAGTAGCCATATTTGTTGCCCAAGGCTGTTGACTGCGCGAAGATGACAACACATTTTCCCAGCCGCGGCTCCGTCCGTCCCGACCCCAAAAACGACTCTGCCTCTTTAACTTCCGCTCTGCACACGTTACGAGGGCTTTGTCGTCCCGGGATGAAGTTTTAAGGACATGTTGAAAGAGTTAAAAACTCCCCGAGAGCCTCTTCTGCCAGCACACAAACTCCGCCATGTCTCACCGTCCAGGCTGCAGCCCTGTGCCAATCATGTTTCCGTGCAGTGGACATTTAAGGTAAAGGGGGCGGGGCTTAAGGAGTCAATGCACCTGGTTCCCATAGAGCCTCCATAATAATCAGCATAAAGAATAACACTGTACACAGGTGACACTGATGTTTACCCTGCTTTTCATTCCTACTCTTTTGATCATTTTGGCAGAATTGTGTATTTTTACTTGGATTTGTTTCTTCCAGCTCAGTGCTTATAGTCATAAATAAATAAAAACACAAGACAATCCGCAAAGACATTAGTTTTTCTCAGTCACTTTGGTTCATTTCTCAGATCAGAATTGAAATTCTCAAAACTACTTGTTCAGTCTTCACATCATTATGTCACTTGTGCACATCACAAAAGCAGTTTCTCATTTCTTTGAACAAGTTGCAAATGATTATGTACAATTCTCTGCCGTGTCCTACATTATCAGTTGCTTTTGTCATGTTGATCAAAATGTACTAGAATGGGTCTCTGTTGAATAGTCTCACCCCCCAAAACATTGCTGACATTTAGGCATAACATTGTCAAACATATTTCTATTTCTCGATTTGTACTGTGGGTAATGTTTAGATGTTCTGTTACATTTTTGCTGTTAGCTGTATTAAGCTGTATTATTTGATGTTTCTTTGAGTGCCTGAGATTTACATTTTTATAGTTCATTTTTGGAAAAAAGGGGTAGGACTAGACAAGTGATGTACTTCATCCTACACCCTTTTCAAACACAACAAAAGGAGGACTCATCCTGAAAATTCTATACTGATCTTGCTCTACAGTATCATTCTGTTTTGTCTTCCATATATATATATATATATATATATATATATAATATTTATATTCTCTCTCATTTTTAATATGTTCGAAATAAATAAAATAATAAGAAAAGCACTCAGAGAGCGCTGACCTCCACCAAGCAGCTTCAGTCCACTTAGGCAAAAATGGTCCTATCTGGCAATGTTAAAGAATCCTTTAAACAATGCCTGTATCCAGATGGTAATCCAGATCAGTCCCAAAATCAAATCATTTCTTCCTTTTCCCATTCCACAGATTTCCTGAAAATTTCATCCAAATCCGTCCATAACTTTTCAAGTTATCTTGAACACAAACAAACAGACAAACGCCGGCAAAAACATAACCTCCTTGGAGGAGGTAATGATAATAATAATAATAATGATCTATACATTTACATTGGACTTTTTTTCTTAATCTGTCCTGAATTAATAAATTGCTCCCAGGTGAATCTTGACTTTCTCTAACAAAGGGAAATGTGTGAAGCATTACATCAACCAATAATCAACCAGTTTTCTGAAATAGCTCAAAGATGCATCTCTACTTTCGTCTTTTTCTTTGTGCTATGCAGTGCTGTCTTTTCCTTTCTGTATTGTAATGACATGTCAACAATTTACAGTACAAACAATAAAAGCATAAATGTGAATCTCGTCCACTCTCTTGCAGTCAATAATCATGAAACAATAAAGAGTTAATAAATGTAATTTTACAGATCTAATTTCAAATCTTTGACAAACATTTAACATGTATTTGGAGTGTCATATCTTTTTAAAGCTGCTGTTCATTTTCAACATTGTCATTGTTCATCCACTGCTGCTACATTTAGGACATTAATTATATTCTTGTATATAGAGCTTAAAGTTGAAAGTGAATGGAATACAAATATGTATTAAATTTATATTTAATATGTATCAAAGCAAAAATAATAAAGTCATGCAGAATAATGATGTTACACAAACCTTCCAGAGATTTGATTATAAAGTACTGGATGAATCACCTCTTTTTCTAAGAAATATGACACTTAATGCTTAAAAATAGTTCCACATAGTAACTTAGTCCACATTACATCTTTAATCGGCATCAAAAACTTATGTTATTGGCCATATCAAATGGTGTAACTGGTTACACCATTTGATATTTCAATTAAAGTTAAATTTACAGGCATCATGATGGACACCTATGTAAGCACATGGCCTCGATGTGAAGATTTCAGACTCATTTTTTAAAAATAAATACTTATTTTTACATTTACTTTGAATTATAAATGGTTTTCTAAGGTCATACCATTTAAGATGTCACCCTAAGCACACCTGACCCTACCCTAAAAAGGTCAAATTATCAAGACTTCAAAGAGAGCTAACCTTGGCATGCAGCAGTTAGGTTAATCAGCGGTCCTTCTTTGTGAAATCATTTCCTGCCACTTGATCTTCTTACAAAAATTAACAAAATGGCTCGTTGAAGGTTGGTTACACCACCTTGACAGTTTATATAGTCCACAAATTCCCCAAATTTGCCGTAATATTCAGAACAACGGTGTTCCATTTTTTTATTCAGTCAATCTCCCACATACCCTAAGGTGTAACCTACAATTTCCAATAACTGTCTTAAAAACTTTTGCCATAGTTTACGTCAGAACATCCCTCCAGAGTACACGGTTGTGTTGACAACAAGACAAAGCAATTTGACTGTTTTATCCGTACACAATGACACAAGGACTTGTCATTCTGATTGCACCGACATGTTCATTTACACAGATATTTACTTTTAAGAGATGAACTAAGGATTTTGAGCAAGAGACTGGCTTTTGCAGGTAACCCATGGTGTTTTGCTATTTGTACGAATTGTTTTGAGAAATGCATTTACTGTTTTGCAAATGTCAAGGATGATTCAAGAAATGTACCAAAGTGACTTGGGGTGGTGGGGTGGTGGGCAGGAAGGGTATAGGTTTGAAAGGGGTGAACTTAGTTTTACTGTTACTGTTATAATTATGTTTACTCCATCCATTGCCAAATATCTGCTGCTTGTCTATATCTTTTGCTCAAGTTATTCAGGGGACGACAAGTTTATTACCTCCGCCAAGGAGGTCATGTTTTTGCCGGCGTTTATCTGTCTGTCTGTTTGTCTGTTTGTGTTCAAAATAACTTGAAAAGTTCTGAACGGATTTAAATGAAATTTTCAGGAATTGTCGGAAATGGGATATGGAAGAACTGATTAAATTTTGGGGGTGATCCGGATCACCGTCTGGATCCAGGAATTTTTTAAAGGATTCTTGAACATTGCCAGATAGGACCATTTTTGCCTAAGTGGACTGAAGCTGCTTGGTGGAGGTCAGCACTCTCTGAGTGCTTTTCTAGTCTCAGTTTACTTTTTTCTTTTTATTTTTATTACCCAAACGTTTGTATTTTCAATGAAATTGTAAGCCACTGGATCCTTACCCCTATATATCTTCTTTTTCTGTTGTTTCACCCACAAAACAATGTATTCAATGTTTTCATTATTGTAAACAATCGAGATGAATAATAAAATATTAAAAATGTTCACAATAAAACAAGACAAAGATAGATTTGCTTTCCTTTTCAATCTATATCTAATTAAATATAAGACAAGATATTTAATGATCAAACTCATAAAAATGATTGTTTTCTTGCAAATATTCACTCATTACCTCCGCCAAGGAGGTTCTGTTTCTGCCAGCATTTGTCTGTTTGTTTGAAATTTTGCAAAAACTACTGGACATATTTTGCTGAAGTTTTCAGGAGATGTTGGTAACGGTCTGACTTAGAAATGATTAGATTCTTAGTGGTGATCCAGATAATCTCCATTAGGGAACAATCGTTTTTTGCTCAGTAACTGTCTAACTAATAATGATATCAACATGATTCTGAGTGCTAGGTGTGGATTTTCAGGGTCATGAATCATATTACGATGGTAACTTTATCATGGAGCTATTGCTTATAGATGTAACAGCAGTATGTGAACTACCTTGGCAGAGGTTGCTGTTGGGTCTCTGTTGTCGCCACACATTTTAATGGGAGGCAGGCCAATGTAGTATCTGCACACTTGATCATGAAGCCATGTTGTTGTAACACGAGCAGAATGTCCCTGAAAAAGTTGTCATTTGGATGGCAGCATGTTGCTCCAAACCCCGATAGATAGATAGTTAGATAGATAAATGGATAGATAGACATATTGATTGACAGATGGATAGAAAGATAGAATACTTTATCAAATGTAAGACATAAGCTTGTAAAACAGGTACTGTGCAGCATCTCTGGCCTTGCTGTGTGTGTGCAGCATGAATATCACCACCCTCTTACCACTTTACATGTTGTCCTTTAACACTAAAAAATACTACATCAGTTTGGCAAAAGTAAAAGTTTGTTTTTCTGCAAAGATCCAGAAAGACTGAGCAGTTATTAACATTACAAATCCAATAAATCCATTGATTTGCTCGTTGCTTTCCAAAACCTCCTCTTATCAGTGAATCCAGTTACTGATTCAGCACAGTCGTTATGAGCTGCAGGCTTCAGCTTTCATTTAAGGTAAGTCCACTATTGAGGCTTTACTCCATGATCTGATCTCCTCTCAGAGCAGCCTGTATACCTCTGGATCGTATAGCTGCCTGGTCCTCATCTGGACCGTCCCCTGACACATCTGCCGCTGCTGCTCTGTGAGCTTCTTCTGCTCCACATAATCCAGGAGATCTCAGAGGAGGCAGACGTCACACAAAGCTGATATCCTTAAGAAACAAATGATCTTAACACTGCAGTGACATCCTATATGAGCCCACCGATACGTGCTTATCTGCAGTGAAGACAGCTGAACCCCAGAGATGCTGGATTTAGACCTCCACTTGGAGCTCATTTGTGATAATTACTGACAGTTCTGTGTATTATTCAGAGGCTTCACTGTGGGCACTGCCTGGCTTTAAGGCTCAGTAAAGTACACATTGTGCCTTTACATTCCTTAAGTTTAGCAGAGATTTAACAACGTTAGAGCTTACATAACACCTCATTAATTTAACTTGAACACATGGAAGAAAGTGGAACTTTTGGGAAATCTCTGCAAACTTAGATAGGAAGCTCGTACTCTTGTTGTTTTGCACTGAATTCATGACGTGGAGCTTTTAAAGTGAGAATCTGCCTCACTCAGAGCCTCCACGTTTCAGTCCACAGACACGAATACAAGAGAACACTTGGTTTAGCTTCCATGTTTTATTGAATATCTGAGGATGAACTCGCTGGATAATGATATCTCCTGCAACATCTCATTATGTGTCGTCCATCTAATCCTGGGGTTTGTAATTTGCTTATATGCACTCGTGAAGTTTAAAGCGGGATTATGTCTCTGGCAACCAAATGTCACTTAACTGCAGATTCCTCACTGGACAGCTGGGGAGATCCACGGTGAATCAACAATTCGGTCGATACTTACTTTTACTTATTGTATGTATGTATTAACATTGGAGGTCGGCAGGGGGTATGAATCAAGATAAAACGTGGATTAATCTCTGGAGACTCACAAAATTAAAATCGTCATCCGGATTATGTTGATCTGTTTGACAAATGTTTATTAAGGCATTGTGTTTGAGGCAAGTTTTACCTTTTAAATAAATCTTTTGGGGGTTTTTTGGCTTTAAAATTACTGATAAATCATGAAATATTTGGTATATTAAAGCTCCAGTTTCGCCATAAAAAATGTAATCTTCTCATTGATGGTCACAAATGCCTCTGTGACTCTTAAAGATGCATCACTTTTAATTTAAACCTTTTTCATAAAGATGTAAAAATCCTCACAGGAGCTTTAAGTATTATAAACACACCAATATCACCATTAGCACTGATTTTTTTGTTTTAATGGTACTAACTGTGAAAGAAATTACACTTTTTTTTTTAACTTTAATGACTCAAGATTTGGATGGAAATCTTTAAGTTTTTAACACTTTAACTTCCACATTAAAAAATACATTTGCAAAAAAATATTTGTTGATAAAATTGTGTTCCTGCCTCTTCATTAGCAACATTTTAGGTTTTATTTTTCAGATGTTAAAATAACCTTTAACCTTGCAGTTACTCTGTGAGTTTTCAGAGGAGCTGTGCAGCACAGAGTCGCTTCCATTTTTTTCCACAGCTTTTAGACAATGATATTTACCTATAGCAGCACTACCCTGTGGATATAATTAGTGTTACATACACTATTCAAATAGGTGAGTGAGGATAAAAAGCCAAAGATAGGTTTACCAAGTTTTAAATACAGCAATTTGGCAGCAAAAAAGTCAACCGTGCGGTCACAATGCCAGTAAATGGGTAAAGGCACTAACATTAATTTTGCCTTGTTTCACAGCCAGTAAGAAACTCCTCACAGGAGCTTTAATTGTAAAAACAAACTAATTTCATTGTTAATGACTTTTTAAAATGGTAGCAACTATGAAAGCAATTACACTGTTTTTATTTTTTTACTTTATTGACTCAAGATTTGGATGAGAATCTTTCTTAAGTCTTTCAAGGCACTACCATTAATTTGTGCCTATTTCACAGCCATTAAAAAAAATCCTCACAGGAGCTTTAAGCATAAAAAATTACCAATATCTTCATTATTCCACATATGTTCTACATTTAACTAGATATTTCGTTATGGGAAGGGGCTTAAAAAGGATCAAAATCTCTCAGATGTGTAAATTTTCTAAGAGAAAAACCTTCAAAGCAAATCCTACATTTTACATTTCTGCATCCATACAAGCCACAAGTGTTTGTGTGATAATCACAGTGAAACAGGAACTATTGCTTAAATGTCAAGAAGGCAATATTGAGGAAAAAGGTCCAAACTGATCCGTAATTAAAGCTACTGACAGGAACTTTTCATGATGCTGGCATGCCTTGAGTAGTTCTGTCTTGATCACATGATGGAAGAATTTTGTAAAAACCAAACAAAAAGAAGAAAACCCCTATGCATACGTTCTCTGGTCTAAAAATACTGCTGTCAGCAAGTTTTTGCAGTGGCAAACCTGAACAAGGCTCTTTCTGCCTTAACTGACACCTACCCCATGGCAACAGTTTCAGATATTTACAGCCATCAAGAAGGCTTTTGCTGTTTGTCTGTGAGCAAGATAACTCAAAAAGTCCTCGAAAGATTTTGATGAAACTTTGAGGGAATGTTGGTCATGGTATGAGGAAGTACTGATTGGATTTTGGTGGTGATCCCACTATGAATGCAGATCCAGGATTTCTTTTAACAGGATTTGTTAATACTGTGTTTGACACATTTTGGATAATAATTTAAAAAAGGCCTCCACAGAGTTTGATGACATTTCAAGGGAATGTTGATCAGATGATAAGAAGCACTGATTTCATTTTGGTGGTGATCTGAATCTGGATTCAGATTTGTTAACACTGCGCAATACAAGAGTTTTCCACATTTTTGCTTGTACCTTTGACCATTTTTTTTTTTTAAGATTTACCAGGTATTATATTTGTATATGGCTACATATCTACAAGAAAATCCTTAATATTAATTAAAATTTAAGAAATGAATTTATGGTCACTTCTGTTTCAGGGCATGTTTCACACCCCTCTTCCTCCAACACGTCTGTGATCCCAGTGAAACATTTCATCCCTGCATGTGTGTGCATCAAAGTGTGATCACGTCCCAGACAGAGTGCAGCATCCTCGCTCTCACATTAATTATTTAAGCTCCATTTCTAGAAATCAGAACCAGGGGGTGAGTGTTGTTTTGTCTCTTAAAGTAAAAGCCAAATGGGAGCCCCCCTCCTGATTTTCCTTTTGACCTATATACCAGGAGGTATCAAGGCAAACGGGGAGAAAACACACAAATACAGACATGAAATATTCATCTGTTTTTTGTTCTCCTGCTGCTGTGAGCCTTTTCACTTTGAGAAGGTGAAGAAGTGAAGTCATTTGTCTTCCTCAGAGGCTGCACTTTAAGGGCAGTGAGCACAGAAAGAAAAATAAAGGACTTCAGGACACCCGTGACTCCAGTACGGACATTATTTATAGCCTGAGAAAAGCTCTCTGTGGCGTATCAGAGCAAACCTGGTTATTCCCCCCCTCCGCTCTCTCATATTATCCAACAAAGCACACAGACATCACTTATGTAAGCCACATTACTCGCACCTTTACACAAAACGTGCAGCCAGCCTCTGATGTTAGGAGCACAGAGGGGGCGGGGGGGGCAGGGGGAGTTGGACTCGGTCATAATCCAGAACCAAGGTGGTGAAAACGAGGCTGTGGCTTTGAAATGCAAATTGCTCATTGTGTCGGCTCGGAGCAGAGAGGTTTCATGCAAATCTCATGATCCCAGCGCACAGAGACAACCCAGATACACCAAAATATTCCTCTTTGGGTTTTTTATTGAAATGAAATGTGGCTGTTTGTTAGTTTTTGGAGACTTTAGACCATCACATGGCAAAACTTTAAAGGCATTTGATTTCAACCTTTCTGCTGTGAGGAGAGTTAATGCAAGAGAGGAGAGGAACTTTAAAGTCAGCAGGAAAAAACAATCACAAAGCAGAGGAGGGGGTTCTTCATGTGAGCAGAGCGCCCTCTGCTGGTGCAACAGACAGAGGACACCACTGTAAACAAATGATAGTCGACCAAAAATGTAAATATTACATTCCTGCATCCAGTTTGATGATTGATTATGTATTAAACCACAGTGAGACAGAAAGGAGCTCTTCAAAGGTGACGTAGCAGCCCTGAGGAAAAGGCACAATATCATCTGTGATTAAAGCTGCTGTGAGGAGTTTTCACTTCATCCTCCATATTGATGTCGTCCTCCTGGAGCCTGTTTCAGGGGCCACATTTAGTCCAAACTCTTATGTGTCTTTATTCAGGATGCGCAATATCATTACAGGGTTCCCATTCATTTCTAGAAATCATTTTGAACATTGTCTGCTAGCTATCATTTTAGTCTGGCTTTTATGTAGTGTCTTACTATTATAAATTAATGGTTTATACTTATTTTTAATCTTCACCAAACATATTTTGGTGATTCACTGTTTAAGTAGCCTAAATTTTATTTTACCACTTTTTATTATTTCTTTTTGTCATCATTGTTTCGAGTTTTTATATTTTATTCTTTAACTCGCATTATTTCATCTACTCATATTTTATGGCTAAATGTGCATTAGTTACCAAGAACATTTTTACTTCATTTCCTGTGTTCAATAACAAAGTAGAAGGCAGATACAATTTTTCAGGACAATTCAAGCTTTTCCAGGACATTTGACTTTTTTCTCATTTTTCATATATTTTCCATTACTGGAAAATTGGTCAATCATTTTCCAGGTTTTCCAAGTTTTCCAGGACGCGTAGGAACCCTGCATTAGTATGCCATGGGTATCGGTAGATAATAGGGCTGCTCGACTATTGCAAAATTCATAATCCCAATTAAAATATGCACAAATGCTTTCATATATTTTCATTTAAATGTTAAAGACTGGGCAAAACATAAAACAAAAATGTAAAAACTTCAAAGTAATGCTAATAAATATAATGATAAAAAGAAAAAATGTTCAATGTGTCATGTGACACATTAATCTTTGAATCTCAGTTACTCAGTTTTCATGATTGTTGAAGGCAGTAATTGTAATTTCAATGAAAATTTGATTAATTGCCTAGCTTTGGTAGATAATGGAGTAAAAAGCTAAATACTGGTATCTGCAGATGGTAGAATTTCTGCAGACATTTACAGCTGATGTATGGATATACATATGGCCATGTATAACCCTTATATCTCCTGAAATATTGGCATAATGTATGCCATAATGCTCCTGCTTATTCACTGAATGCCAACATAAAAAACAACAGTATCATTTTTAGAGAGTGGTGTGTTGTTCTTGTTTCCATTTGTTTGTAACACAAATAGACCCACAGGGTAAGGCACAGGTCAATTTTAATTTAGTGGAGACTGATCTTTGGACCAAAACATTAGAATCTGCAATTATGATTCAGAAATATCTACAAATAAAAATAAACTTGAAAGAGCAGCAACATAAGGTTACAAAATTTTACTTTTTTTCGTGATGTTAACGCCGGTCCCAGATGTCTCTAGAAAAAGTTCTGGAAGTTTCTTGCCTGATAGTCCTCTCAGATATTGGATAGTGGCATGCCTATAAACCCCTCAGTTTCAGCCCAGCTCAGAACAGGCTGTTTTGGTGTAAATCCTCTTGAGCTGTGTTTAACCACGCCCCTCTCGAGAAGTGGGTGTGGCTTTGTTTACATCTGCCTTTGCTTGAAAAACGTGAACAAAGATCTTATTCCTCTTGTCTGACACCTACCCTGTTTTAAGTACTAAAATGACTACAGTGTAGAAATGTTTCTCCTGATGGTTTTGCTTGTTTTTTCCTCATAGCAGCTTTAAGCTTTGGTTTCTGTACATTCAGAAAAAAGGCATCATTGTCTTGAAATGCTGAGCTTGAAATGCTTGGACAGGCGAGTACATTCAGCAGCAGAAGCTTCATAAAGCTGGTAACAGGGGAAGTTTGCATAGAAGTGCATGCAGGGAGGTAAAATCTGCTTATTTAACATTAAAGATGGAGACATCATTTCCAGATTGGACATTTTTAAAATTCAAAAATAACATTTACCAGAGAGATAATGGCTTTAAATGCTCATATTCAGTCATTAGTTAAACTGGTGTATTAGTTTTACAACACTTTGTTTATATGAACATGAACACAGTTGCAATGCTTGGCAGGAAGGTTAGCTTGACCACTTTACATCTGCTTTATGTAAATTTTATAAGTTTTTATACTTTTTATATCAGATAATGTGACACTTATTCTTCTTCTGCACCTTTTTCTTACATGTGAACTCGAGCACCACATTTTCAACACTACTCTATGATAAAGTTAGCATTTAGCACATTTGATAGTTTGAAAAGTGTATCGTCTTTAAACACCCTCTTCAGATTTCCATTTTTACGATTTATTTTAAAGCTATGTCCTAACTCTTTTTCATATTTATATTAATATATATTCACTATTTGGCAACCATCTACGTTCGTACAGTAGCAAAAAAATGATAAAGAAGATTACAAAACTAATATTGATTGACAGATGTGACGTTAAACAGCATGCACCAGGCGTGATACAAGGTCCTCTAACATTGTTTCAGTGTGGACGTACATTTGTCCCCATGAAATGTCTCCGTTCTTTTTCAGTCGCTGCCTCCGCAAAGCTTCAGCAGCAGCTTCTTGTAATCTCCAGAAGTGTCACCCTGAAAAAAAAAGCACAAATGATCATGAGTATAAGGAAAGGACGGGCAACTGGCAGCCTGGGGGCCACTACTTCAACATCATGTTCACAGGAAACATGAATTACAACATACACAATGGTAATACAGGAAAGTTGCAGATTAAATCTGTGGTAACGGTTTCTTCAAAGGTTTTTTATGAAATAATATCAATGCATTTGGAACAAAGGGAAGTAAAATGAACTTAAACAACCATCAGTAACCAGTAATTTATGACTGCTACCTTGACCATGGTACTTTTGTAAAATAAATCTTATTACCTCCGCCAAGGAGGAGGAGATGTTGGTAATGGGCCAACTTAAAAATGATTAAGATTATGGTGGTGATACATATATTTGTCTGGATGGAAAAAAATGCCAAAATTAGAAAAAAAATCCCACAAATAATGGGCGAAATTTTAAAAAATTATATCTCTGCCATTTCTTAACAGACTGGCTTCCAGTTTTACAGGATAATATGGGGTCCACGTCTCTATCATCAAGGTAAATATTTATCTTGATCCAATTCAGATGACGTCACAAAAAAACATTGAACTTTATAATGGGAAATCCCACTGACGACATTTAATAATTCATATAAAATCAAAACATTAAGTGATGTTCCCCAAACTTGTTGTGCTCATACAGGATAACAGCCTCCATGGATGTGCTGAGTTTGGTCTGGATCCTGGCTCTATTCTGGATCTGGTGATCCAGAACTGTATCTTTTACAGGGGTTGTGGAAAAGCCACGTCAGGGACTGAGCTGCTTGGCGGAGTTCTGCGCTCTCTGAGTGCTTTTCTAGTTGTCATTTGGAATTAGTGGTAAAAAGAAAAGAGTAAAATAAATAAACTAAAGAAAAACAGTATAATTTAGTTTATTACTTTGAAAAAACTGCCTTTAATTGGCCAAACTTTTATGTTTAGCTCATTAAATTCAGCTTTACTTTTTATTTTTTGAGTTTGAAATACAAACATAAACTCTTATAAAGCTAAATATTCATTCAATGTGGCCCACGTGGTAACCAAAGTTACCCCTCCCTGGTCTGAGGTAACCATGAGTGAACTGTGATGGGGACGCTGATTCAGAGGGACTTACTGAGATGTCAGTGTACAGTGATTTCCCGTAAGACTGCACGTACGCCTGCCTGATGTCCAACATGTCAGTCTCAGAGCGGGACACCATGATACGGATGAGGGTCCTGTCCTTGGTTCCTGCTCCCTGTCATCGTGTCCACATGCGACATTTTAGCGTTGAGTCAGTTTATTCATGTCTGATCATTAAAATGACAAAACCTGTACCTTCATGGCCTTGTGGAGCCTCTCTGCAAAGTAGGACGGGGTGTGCTTGATGCATTTCACTGGAACAAAAGAGAGCAAGTGAGTCCTGAAAAATCAGCAGCTGAAGACTAATGAAGACCACACCGGGTGCCACTCCAGTCAGCTAAGAACAGGCTCATCAAAATCAAACAGAACTTTGGAGAAATGTTGCCTGATCTGATGAGTCTTTATTTCTTTTCTTTTTTTTTTTTATAAATCATTTTATAAGGGAAGAGAACAAGGGGAAAAAAAGGGATACATCACATAACAGCAAACATCCTCCCCCTCTTTTCCTTTTAAAGAACAAATAACAACAAACAAACAAACAAACAAAACAGTCTCTGTGCAAGGTAAGCCAGAAGTGAAAAAAATAATAACAAATAATTAAAAAAAAAGCTAACTATGAAATGTCAAATATTCACAACCACTTCAGCAAAACATACTATGGTAATAAAGGGCAAAAAGTTAAAAAAGATAAAATATTGATAATTACAATCGGACCTGATAAATTAAAAAAAGATTGAAAACAGAGAAAAGTGATGAAAATAAATTGTGAATATTAAGTTAAGCAAAAGAGAGTAGCTGTAAGCATTAAAGAAAATAAGTGAAGGAGTGAATGAATTAAGTAAACTTAGGGAAAATAAAATGAAAATAGAATAAATCTAAATAAAATAAATGTATTTATTTCAAGAAAATATACATACATTAAGGAGGGTATCAACCCAGAAAGAAGGTTGGTAGAGAGTTAAAATAGTTCAATTTTCTTTAGAATTTGTTCGAGCAGCCCTTTACAGTTAGACTAATCTTTTCTAGTTTAAGAAAAAGGACATTACGTCTTTTAGCCACAGAGATATAGATGGGGGCTTCAGACATTTCCGAAGAAGTAAAATGCGACATCTAGCTAATGACGAAGTTCTCTGTAGTTCAGTGGCCTCCACAGTCACCTGATCTCAATCCAATGAGGCAACTTTTGGGTGTGGTGGAGCAGGGGTTTTCACTGTAGATGTGCAGCAGACAAATCTGCAGGAACTGTGTGATGCTGTCTTTTCAATATAGATCAAAATCTCTGAAATGTTTCAGCACCTTGTTGAATCGATGCCAAGAAGAACTGAGACTATGGAAAGCTGTTTGGGCATAAAACTGATATCACTGGTATCAACCGTAGTTCAGCTCACTAGCTCCCAGATTTGGAGTACTTGTACTTAATTTTGGTCAACTAGTGCACAAGTACATGCACTGTGCTCCTAGTAGTAGACAATTTGTATTATTAGTACTACTAGTACTAGTACTCAAAGCTTTACTGGTAGTAATAATAACACAAAATTGTCTACTAGTCAGTGATTTTCCTTTACTAGTAAGGTCTACTCACACACTAGTGCAACAAAAACCTTTACTAGTAAAACAAAATTTTTGTTTGCAGGTACTACTAGTAGTTTTAGTCTACTAGTAGTATAAGTAAAGCCAAAGGTTCACTAGTAGTACTAGCAGAGCTAATGCAAATAAAGTAGGAGGGATTATAACCAAACCCAGCACTCTGATTGGTTGTAATATTTTCTAAAGCCAATGGGAAGCCTGAATTATCTTTTCCCCGCCCCCTTCTTAGCATATAAGGCTCACTTGTAGTACTAGTGACATTTTTTGCTTCACTAGTAAAGTCTACTTGCAGACTAGTTGACCATAATTGAGTATATGTACTCCAAATTTGAGTACTAGTAGAGCTGAACTACAGCTGATATAACTGATATAATTTTATGCCCAAACGGCTTACCATACAAGACAGCTCTGAGGGAAAAAGGGGTCCAACCTGGTACTAGCAACATGAGTGAATACCCTCTTAAAGCTCTGTATTCATAGAAGACTTCTTGCCATGATTTTCCCTCTCCAAGAATGCACCAACCCTAAAAGCTGCTCAATGACGCATTTTTGGGTCCCCACCCTTAACCTATCTAAGGACTATTAAAGCTTAAACCATCCCTCTCTTTGAATTGATCAACTATCAAAATGTATTCAGGTCAAACAGCAGAGAGTCAGCATCTGCAAATCTCTCTTTCTTCCCCCTTCCAGGAAAGTTTTGATGAGGGATTCTGATAAATACTTTAAGCTTCAACATGTGTTTGGAAAGACCCTTTAATTTGGTCAAAGTCTGGAAAAAAGACTCAAAGCACGTACCCACAGCCACCATGCCAGACTCCACATTTCCAGACATTTCCCTGCAGATGCTCTTCTCAATGTCTCTGCCGCACATCTGCTGGTACTCCTGGAACACTGAGGCAGACGAGAGCCACAGGAGGGACAGCATTAGTCATAATATTTATACATACACAGGGGAATTATGAGCTCAGATGTGTAAATGCAGCTTTAAGAAGAACCTGCTCTGAGGTGAGGCTTGCTGCGAGCACACAGAATGGCGTTGAACTGAGACTCATCCGTCCCGACTTTATTCTCCCCGGCCGCGTACAGTTTCTGTCACCCACACAGTCGAACACGTTAGAAAAACTACATGACGGGGCTTGTTTACTACTTAAGAAGAATGCTACAACAGTTGATAAACTTCAGCAGATACCTGGGCGTCCTGTTTGGCCAGAGAGATGTCGACTGTCTCCCTCTCATCGCGGTTTCCCTTGAAAGAGCGAGACGAGAAGTGCTCATAAAAACACTGAGTGTGGGCGTGGGGGTATCTGGGTGCTCCACTTTCCCCGAGCGTTTTTTATGAATCAGAGGTTAAAAATGCAGCAGGTACCTGACTGAGAGAGATCAGCAGTCGGCGGAAGTGACCTGACGTGTCGCTGCTGATGGCGTCCTCCAGGCTCTTCCCGTACTCTGAGACAAAAGCACAGATTTTAGGGAAATGTGTTTATTTGCATCCACTTTGCATAGACGCTCCTCTCTTAAATCTGCTGTTCATACATGTTCAAATGGGCGGTGTAATCCAAAACATGGACTTTAACCAGCTTTTGCTCTCCCCTTAACAATGCACTAACCCTACTGTCAGACCTGCCTTTCGGACCAACAGCGCTGTCATATTTATATTAATATTATAAATATTGTTCATGTTAATAGTGCTAATTATTATTTTGGCAGATTTTTCAAGAGTCAAACTCTAAAGATGAAGAACTAAGATCACAAAATTATGTAGACAGCCAGTATCTATATATTTTTTTATTTTATTTTTATTTATATTTATTTTATATTTATGTATATTTTTGTTTATATCTATCGTTTTTATATGTTATTCTATTTACTTTTCAAACTGTTACTGGAATCCTAATTTCCCTGAGGGAGTTTCCCAAAGGGATAAATAAAGTTCTGTCTAGTCTAATCTAATCTAATCTAATCTAATCTAATCTAATCTAATCTAATCTAATCTAATCTATTTGCAACACTCAGGGAAAAGCCCACTCTGTTATATTGGGAGGCATTACAGCTTTGACCAGTGATGGGCCACATTGAAATCCTCAGTATCATTGGTAGAGTGCAAGAAAAACATACATACTTGATTCAGTGGTATTTCATCAACATATATGTGGTTAAACAGATATGCAATTAACAATACTTAATATAATAATTACACAGAATTCAATCTAGGTTAAGATATTTTTATGCAAGTAACGGAGCATCTATTGGTTATAAAAGTAGATTTTTTCTTACAATAATTTTTCACAGAAACAATCACAGGCATTTATGGCTCTATTTTCCTGGAAATATTGCTATTTTGTATGCCATGACTACAGATTGTGACAGGTTTTCTTTGTAAGAATACATTTTTTTATATCACAAGCCAAATTCACTGGGCCTTCATGCAACGAGGTTCTACTACATTTACATCAAGAGAAATTCACGAGGCCATAATCCTATTAAAGGACATATAAATCTCTGAAAAGCAAAATAAGATCTCTAAAGGTGCGTTCACACCGAATGCGACTTTGCAACCAAGATCGTGTCGCAAACCCAAGTCCCGTCGCCTCTCCATAGCTCATTTTTTCCGCCGTCGCCGTTGCTCAGTGATGTCACACCCGCTTGAGTTTTACCCCGCGATCATATCATATATCATATAGTAGGACATATTAGCTGACATTATTCCAACTGTATCCTTTTCACTCACCTACCAACCACAAAACACTGCAGCTGATGGCCCTACAGCAGCATCTTCGTGGACCGGAATAAAAACAGTCTGTCACTGCTGTCAATCACGCACTCACACAACGCTGATTGGCTCTCACGGCGCGACATCGCCTGAAAAGTTCAAATATTTCAACTTTGGACGCGGAGCACGGCGATCTGCTCCGCGTCCAAAGTGACCCCAGAGCTCCCATCTGCAACAACAGGGGCGCCGCCCCCATGTCTCCAAAGATGCGACCAAGTCGCCCTGAACGCATCCGTCGCATCGCGTGAGATCTGGTCGCGCGTGGTCGTGGCTGTACATTGACTCTGCATGGAGATTGGCCGCTGAGGCCGCTGAGGCCGCTAGAGTCGCGTTCGGTGTGAACGCACCTTTAAACTTATGATAATTATAATACTTTCAGGCAGGAAAAACTTTTTTGGTGAACCCACTTTTTCTTTTTTGTTTCATTTATGAAAATGTCCCTACAGTTTTAGTGTTTATTGTTTTGTTAGCTTTTACGGAAGAGGAAAACCTTTGTTCTTTCTCCTAAAAATACTTGACTCAAACACATAAAATCCCCAAATCAGTACTCACCAGATTTGTAGATTCTGTTTATTTCTTGGATCTCTGAATTAGAGCGTGATGACAGAATCTCAATCAGACAGGCTTCATCTGTTCCTGCGCCCTGAAAAAAAGAGAATCGTTAGTTTGACAGGAAAGGATTCAACAGGTCTGAACTCGTCAGGCTTTTCATCAGATTAATTTTCCTTTATATTTCTTTGGCATGTTGAGTCACAGAATTCACTAAAAAATAAAAGATGTGCTCAAACAACATCTCTAATTTCCAACCTTAATGGCCTCTCTGAGCTCAGATGCATCAAAGTGTGAAGGGGTCTTCAACATCGCCAGGACCAGATTCTCAAAGTTTCCAGTCAGCTCAGACTTCAGATCATGGACTAGATCCTTGGAGGGGAAAAGGGAAACAACAAAACCTCAATGTCAGCATGGACGGAGTAAATATTCAGGTCACTGAGAGACAGCTGAAGGCAAAATAAAGTAAAAGAACATCATGAAGAATGAAGTAACTCACCTTTCCATAGGTGGTTTTATAGGCAGCAACCATTGGCACCCTCTGCTTGTTGCTGCGGCTTCCCAGCAGTTCGATTATGGCATTTTCATCAGTGCCTGTGTGAGAAAGACGAGAAACAACGTTGTTTGTTTACTGGAAATACTTTGAATGAGTTTATCTTACTCAAATGAACACGACTCCATAACCAAACGAACACAGGTCACCTACCAAAACCCTTCATGGCTTTCCGGAGAACTTCAACATCCCTCAGTGGATCAGCCCCTGGGAAGTCTTTGATTGAACCCCTGAAACCTTTCTGTATGAACAGGAAAAATTAAATATTAGAGAATAAAAAGCATCAGAGAATGACCATCTGGTTGCCAGAATCAGCCTCTGTTAAGCCTATTTGGCTGTAATTAGTGACTGATAATTAATCTCTAAAGTAAAACCAATAAATGGCCTGATTGTGATTGAAAGTCTGACCTGACGAGGGGCCCCTCACATGTATGATGAGCAAATATAAACTGATTTGGTGTGTAATGGTAATTATCTCCTTTCAAAACTGTCATGATTCGGACATTTTCCATTTTTGGTATCTAACTCGACTCCACCCTGCACAGCTTGGATACCATCCACTTAAGATTTGAGATTTATTCAATTACTTTTTTAAATGGGACAGTATGCATAAATGAACATTTACATGTAAATACTTGGAATTATAGCCAAGTGGTTGATTTCCATCTCCAGTCCCACTGACAGGTTGGTGTCGACACAAAATACAAAAAGAAACATCAATGATAGTAATGGTAGTGGTGAAAATATCGATTTTTCTGGCAGATATTGCGATTTCATTTCAATTCATGATTTTCTTCAAATCAAGCTTCAGTGATATAGTCACTATGTTTACAGTATAGATAACAGTAGGGAAATCAGTGATCAAAAGCGCTTAACACATTATTCATCATCTAATATTGATGATAAAAAAAATCTGTTATTATTATTTGTTGTGTTGTTAATTCTCCTCTTCTTGCTTTTATTTTTCTTTTTTTTCATTGCTTTGGTTTAATATATCTCATATCATTGAGATGTGATTGGAAATTACGTTTAAAAAAACTTAAAAAGGGGATCACGCTGGAAGTTTGCTTGCCAGCCATTGTACTTTTGTCTATCATGTGTGAGTCCAAACAAAGTTTAAAGAAAATAAATAATAAAATGTATTTGATTACTTAGTTTTTTGATTAAAAAAACAGCTAAAGAAGAGCAATCAGTGCATGTTTGTCTAAGAGGAAGCATTAAGCAGCATAAGCATGGACACTTTTAGCATGAAGACAGACTTACTGGAATAGCAGGTGCCTGGGGGTTGGATGGCACGCCGCCTCCATACGCAGGCATGGAGGGGTTCGTGGCGGGGGCTCCGGGGTAACTTGGCATTGGCTGCTGGCCTGGTGCTGGCCCCCCTGGGTATCCCTGCGGGGCCCCCCCTGGCTGCAGAGAGGGGACAGCTGTAAGTCCAAGGCCACAAACTTCACAGAGTTAATGAGTTTTATTAGTAAAGCTGGTGAAGATAAGGAGATCTAAGCTAACGGAGATTTAGCTTAAGACAGGCCATATGCTATGAACGAGCTGATAAGATGAGGAGGTATGTACCGCTCCATAGCCGCTTGGTGCTGCACCCCAACCTCCACCTGCAAGGGAGATATCAACAGAACATCACAAACATGTTTATTTGTTTATACTAAGTTATTAAAGACACTGCACTTGGATACTGAACCAGATTGTTCCAAAAACTATTGTGGTTGGTAGAACTGTCTTTAGGGTTATAAGTAAACATGGCCACTTCATTGGGTAGACCTGTTCAACTACTCTTTATGCACATAGCTAACCAGCCAATCACATGGCAGTAACTCAGTGCATATAGGCAAGTAGAGATGGTCAAGACGACCTGCTGAAGTGCAAATCGAGCATCAGAATAGAGAAGAAAGATGATTTAAGTGACTTTGAATGGGGCACACCTCTTGGTGCTAGACCAGCTGATCTAAGTATTTTAGGAACAGCTGATCTGCGGGGATTTCCACGGAAAGCCATCTCTTAAGGTTTAGTGATTGTATTTAAATTGATGGTTATGATTCACAAACTCCCAAAGGTTGGAAAACTTTACAAAAGCTTCACTCTGATGAGTAAGAATTCAACAGATTATATCAGACAACGCTGGGAAAAAGAAGCCAATATCAGCATCTCAGAAGATGCATGGCTTCAAATCTGGGAAATGCAGCCCACTTCCACGAATTCTTTCTTCTGGAGCGATTTCTGCTGGAAGATTAGAATAAGATTCTTTGTTACCCCAAATCAGAAATTAAAATTAAGTGGCGCTCAGTCTGTTTGCTGGGGGGTTGTGGAGCAGGTTCGGCAGATTATGTACGTGTTTTTTGATCTTGTCCGTACTTGAAAATGTTTGGATGGGAGTGGAGCAGCTTATTTCAGAAATCTTCGACAGGACAATTGATTTCTGTTTTGCATCCCTGTTTCTTGGGAAAATTCCTGAAGGTGTCAATAGAGGATACGCACATCTTTTGAAGATATTCCTGGCGGCAATTAAAAAAGCAATTACTAAATGTTGGCTTCAGAAGAATCCTCCCATCGTGAAACTTCTTATAAATATTATAAACTCTATTCTCAGCATGGAGAAAATTACTTTTTCTTTGCGACTCCAAAAAAGGAGTCGCAAAGGAGAGGAATAATAGAAAAAATGGGATTTGCTCAATTCGAACACATACAAAGACTCTTGACTCCTACTGTGTATGCATACTGTTCTCTGTCTTCATTTCTTCTATATTTCTGTAAAAAATGAAAAAAAGAAAGTACAAAAAAAAGAAAATAGAAAGTACCTGGCAATTCTTTAATCAAAGAATGTCTTTAATGCCAGATGTCAAGGGAAAATGAGTAGAGTAACTCAAGGTGATAGAAAGGCAACAGTAACTCAAATAAGCACTGGCTGGAGCTATGGTTTGCAGAAGACTATTTCTGAATGCACAAAACATTAAATCTTGAAGTAGATGGGCTACAACAGCAGAAGACTATGAAAGCAGGAATCCATCCTGCCTTGAATGAACAGTCCAGGCTGGTGGTGGTGGTGTGATAGTGTGGGGGATATATTCTCGGCATACTTTAGGCTCCGTAGTGCCAACAGAGCATGGTTTAACTGCCACAGCCTACCTGCGTATCATTGCTGACCATGTCCATGCCGATAGCGTGCCATGTCACAGCTCTCAGATCAGCTTGAACTGGTGTCTTGAGCATGACAATGAGTTGACTGTGCTACATTGGCCTCCATAGTCACCAGATTTTAATACAATACAGCACCTTTGTGACGTGGTGGAACGGGAGGTTCTCGACTTAAAAGTACAGCTGACAAATCTGCAGCAACTGTGTGATGCTATCATATCAGTATGGACCAAAATCTGCGAGATATGTTTCCAGCACCTTGCTGAATCTATGACACAAAATTAAGGCAGCTCTGATGGCAAAAAGGGGAACAGCCTGGTACTAGCAAGGTGTACCTAATAAAGTGGCTAGTGAGTGAATATATTGATTAAGTATTAAATTATATTAAGGTCAAACTGCAGAGCTATCACCTGCAAATTAATTATTTCTACCTCCTTTCTAGAAATTTCGTACGAGCGATTTGATATATACCAGGCAGTGACTATGCGCAGCAATAATGTACCTAATAAAGTGGCCAGTATTCAGCAGAATATGTACATTTTTTATTAGAGTCACAATAATGCCTGCATATTAACTTCAATATTATACTACAAGTAAAACCATGTTGATATATTTTTTGATATCACATCAACAAAAAAATAGAAATCTAATAATAACAATAATAATTTATCTATTTATATATATATAAAATATTTATTAATATTATTTATAATAATAATAATTTCTTGTTTGACTTTTAATCAATCAATCAACCAATTAATAAAACTTTACTTTATTTACTGCTTTTCATAGAACATCTTGCAGCAAAAAGTGCTTTACATAAAAATAAATTAAAAATGAAAAAATTATAATTAATAATTAAATTAAATAAAAAGTAGAAGATTGAATGAAAATACAAGACCCTACCCACCCTTGCGATCCACATACAGCACACACACTCATTTAAGCATACACACAAAGACATTAAGAAGAGTTTCTAACAGAAAACACAATCAGAGGACTTCTGAAACGTGACCTTGAATTAAAAATGAGGAAACATAGGAGCTAAGACCAAAGTAATAATGATGAAAATAAATAAATAAATGAAATAAAAATTATGATAAGAAACTAGATTAAAAAATACTATAGGGAAAAATGAATAAACAAATAAATACAATAAAATTGTAAAATAATAACATGGTCAAATGAGATAGCCAAACACCAGATGCATCTGCTATAGTGGGATAATGAAAGAAAATCCATTAACGGAGAATATTTTTCTGAACAATAAATCTGAACTAAAATGGAGAAATAAACAGATTAAGAGGATTTAAATAGACAAAGAAATAAAAAGAGGAAAAAATAATAATAATTGCATTGAATGTTTTAAGGAGTTCATCTTGGAGCCTCACCTGCTGGTGGCTGGGAGGGGTATCCCCCCGCTCCAGCCTGACCAGGGAATCCTCCGGCCTGAGGGTAGCCTCCAGGCGGAGCGGGGTAGCCGCCCGCCTGTGAAGGGAAGCCCCCTGGTGCTGGTGGGTAGCCGCCCGCTGCGGGAGGGAAGCCGCCGGCCTGAGGTGGGTATGCCCCTGCCGGAGGGGGGTATCCTCCTGCTTGTTGGGGGAAGCCTCCAGCCTGTGGAGGGTAGCCACCGCCTGCTGGTGGGGGGTATCCGCCTGGTGCTGGTGGGTATCCTCCGCCTGCCTGAGGTGGATATGCACCGGGGTTGGGCGGGTAGCCACCTCCCTGTTGTTGGTATCCACCAGACTGAGGGGGGTATCCGGGGTAGCTCATCTTTGATTAAGGCCTGGAGGCAACAGGAGATGAGGCTTGTTACTTTTGTATTTTAAGAATCTTAAAAGAACTACTTTTTCACTTTAAAAACTGCTAACAAATTTGCAGCTTCTTTCACCCATTTTAAAAAGCAAATGCCAGACATTTCAAGACCAAAAATGAAACCCACTCTTAGCTCTAAAGAACAAACAGCAATCAACACTGATGTAATTTATCAAACTTTTATTCAATCATGTTCCAAAAAGTTGATTAGTTAAAGTCATTTTCCTATTGTCCAGTGTTAATTTTGTTGAATAATTATTTTCACCACAGTTATTGTCAACAACCTTTTTCCCCTGATGAAAACTAGACTATAACTAAAAAAAAAAGTGCACATGGACAAAAACTAAAACTAAATTAACTGTCATTTTCATCAACAAATAAAAACTAGACGAAAATGTTTCACAGAGACTTAATCCTATCAGACCTAACTTTATCATATAGAAAGTAGGGACAAGTTAGGCATAAATCCAATCACAGCTGCCTTAGCTTGGTGGTGGTGGGATAAGTTGTGGAGTGATCCAATCAGAGCTGCTCTCTTTATGAATTGATATATTCATGTAGAGCAGGTTCACAGTTTGTTGTCAGTTCTGGTATAGTAACTGAGATGCTCTGCCAGGTAGCCTAAATAAAGGTGACTGCATTTCACACAAAAGTTCAATTTGTTTCTGTTCATTTATACATTCAGACTTTACTAGCATTCAATAAAGGGTTATTAGATGTTTGATTTTATCCAAGTGTAAAACATGACTCCAGAAATTCAAGGAAACATAAAAAATGCCTTACCCTTTACACTTCATATTTTAGTCGAATAAAATGCTGTGAAATTTGGTCAACTAAAACCAGACTAAAATTAAAATAATTTAGATGAATAAATTATGACTTAAACTTAAAGGTATTTTAGGCAAAAGACTATAACTAAAACTAAATTAAAAAGTGCTGTCAAAATCAACACTGCTATTGTCCCAAAGCCATCCTGCTAAATATTTATATAACAGAATATTAAATTAAACCACGGAAATATTTCACTAATCCATCCGGGAAAGAGCCGTGTTTTCAGGGGCAGAAACCTTCAAAAACAACAGCAGCTTCTGATCGGAGGATCGTTCGGCTCGTCACACTCATCACAGACCAACCATATCAAGCAACTCTGCTACATATGGCGTAGCATTCGTAGCGGCTAACGGCTAACAGTTAGCCGTTAGCTTAGACTACTTTAGATTATCGTCATTAAATTATACCACACAGATGTATAATTAAACACTTATATGTGACACGAACCTCGTCAAAGACAATCCCTACCAAGTTTTCCCGGTAAACTTCTGAGGAGAGGGTATTTCGCCGAGTATCACTGAGTAACCATGACGACCACAGACTAACCGGCATGTCCGCGGAGGATTTCCGCATTGTCTCCGAGTTTCCCAGCAGTGATCCCCGGTCAGGAGAAGAGCAAAAACATGATTTCTCGTAAGACAAACTTCGAGTGACGTGCTTTGCGCCTCTTTTAAAGAAAAACTGAGCCCATTTCTGATAAAAAAAAAAAAACAAAAAACAAAAAAAAACGCAGTTATTGAGATCACTACAGAAGCCGCCATTGTTTTCAAACATACAGTCACTTCCTGATGTCGTCACGTCCGCAGCACCAGCCTCTCTTCTCTGATTGGGCCGTTCAGCATTTAGCAGAATGACGTCGTTGGACAATGGGGGTTGGCAAGACGGATATGCAGGATTTTAGACTCAGGCAGGTCCGACTGCTCTGCAAGGCTACAAAAGCAAACAAACTAAGACAAACACTGCAGAGCCCGAGCATAAGGGGCTTCTCTATTTGTAGTATTTATGGCTAAGACAAACACTGCAGAGCCCGAGCATAAGGGGCTTCTCTATTTGTAGTATTTATGGCTTAACTTGGTTCGAGTCTTCACGATTTTGGTTCTCCCTGCTTCATTATTTTACAGCCTGACACTCTGATGGTTCCTCTTTAAGGTCGGCGTGGTCATCATGGTATGGCTGCGTGAAAATGCGGTGACATCCTCACAACAAAAGAGGAAATAGAAGCGATAGAGCCTCCAAAGTCCAAAATATATGTTGTACTTTGATAAGAATATTACAGCCTTCAATTTAATTTCAAATAAAGAAAACTTTAAAGTTTTGTGACACGTTTTTAATGAGGCATAACATGATTTATGTAATTGTATTATGTTTCTAATCTGCAATTTATTCTTTGGCGTGAAAAAGGTTTTTATTTGATTATTATTATTAAAGTAATTTATTTATTCATCTATCTATCTGAGGATTGACTGATCCATCCATCAATTCTTATTTATTAATATTTTAAATATTTTTTAAAAGATCTCATATTTCTTTGTTTATCCATTGATCTATTAATTTACTGATTTATTGATGTATTATTATTGCAAATATCTGTCGTGATTTTTTTTGGCAATATGTTTCAAACTGGCATGCCAATAAAGTTTATTTGAACTGAATTTAATTGAAAAAAAATCATAAATCAAGGTTTGGCTGGCAAAAGGGGCACGTTGGCACAGCAGGTAGTGTGCATGCCTCACAGTGAGAAGGTTGCTGGTTTGAACTGTTTGTCAGGCAGGGCCTTTCTTTGTGGAGTCTGCATGTTCTCCCTGTGCACGCGTGGGTTCTCTCCGGGGACTCCAGCTTCCTCCCACAGACCAAAAATATGCTCGTTAGGTTGATTTGTGACTCTAAATTGCCCTTAGGTATGAGTGTGAGCGGGAATGTTTTTCTGTCTCTCTATGTGGCCCTGTGATTGGTACTGGGTATAATCTTTGATGGAAAACCAAAACAATTGAGTTGAGTCAAGCGCAGTCAATATACCATAGTGAAAAAAACAATACATATGGAGTAAGGATGGGCGATATGGCCTTATAATAAAATCTCTGCTTCAGGGTCTGGGTTAGTTGTGCTACATGCAAGACGTGACTGCAAGCCTCTGATTGGACCACGATAAACTTGATGGATAAAACTTGATGGATAAAACTTGCGTTCAATCACCTCCCAGCTTTTCTTGAAAGGTTCTGCCCTTTACAATTACTTTCTTTATGATGCTGCCCAGATGGATGTTAATAAAAACATATAAATATGTGAAAGTCAATCTGGTGTGGTCAATTAACAAGTCAGAGATGCATAATAAGAATACTTCTCCAAATGTTGGTGTTTTCTACTCTTTGTTTGATATCACAGCCGTTAAGACTGGATGTTTCATCAGCTTTGTTTTGTGTAAAAACAAGCAAAGTTTCAGACCACTTCTGTTTCCTGTTATTCCCACATTTGACTTCTCTGTAACTGCTTCTGCTGAAAACCCCTGATGGTTTTAAGCAGAAAATCATCAGGGCTCTTGTGGGACAGAACAAAGTTGAGAGAAGTGATAGTGAAAATGTTAGGCATAAAGTAGTAGTAGATTAGTAGATTTCACAGCGACATGTTCTTGCAAAAACACTCAGAACTATTTTTACGTCCTTTGATACTTGAGTATTTTTAAACTGATCAATTTGCCTTTGTAACAGTAATATTTGACCAAAGGCCTCACTGAATAGCATTACTATCTGGCCTGGTACAAACACAAACGTATTTTCCACGTTTGTTGTGACATAACCTTGTAAGGGGTCGTAAATACATAAACAGCACTGAAATAAAACACTTGACCCCTACCCACAACTGCAACAAGTTAATAATTGAGTAGCCACTTCACACCGTGACCTCACTGGAGTTTCCTGCAATTAAATTTAAGGCTCGATTATGACTGCAAAAACCTTCCATCTACTTGTTTGGATCATACCAAGACAAGAAAATGATCATTTTTTTAATGAAGGCGAGGCTTAATTTATGTGACTTCATTATGTCTGTAATCTGTAATTTATTATTTATTTTGAACGTGAAAAAAAATGTTTTATTCTATTATCATAATTAAAGTTATTTATTTATTCATCTATCCGTCTATGGATTGACTGATTCATCTATTAATTATTTTTATTATTTTTAATAATTTTAAAATAATATATTTGTTTATTTATTGATCTATTAATTTAGTGACTTATTGATTTATTATTATTGCATATATGTTGTGAATTTGTTTTGCGATATGTCTGTCGTGCCAATAAAGCTCATTTGTGCGGAAATGAATTGAACAAAAATTGTAAATCAAGTTTTTGTTGTGACTTCAGCAGGTAGTGCACATGCTTCACAGTAAGAAGGTTGCTGGTTCAAATCCCCTGTTGGTCAGGGCATCTTTGTGTGGAGTTTGCATGTTCTCCCTGTGCATGTGTGCTTGTTTCGACCATATGAAGACGATTACAGCGCAGTCGTCCTTTTAGACGGAGTCGGGGATTTCCTTCGTCTTTCTGGCCAAAACATTTTGGGTGTAGAGCAACTGTTTTGGGTCTTCTGTGTCATCCCATAGCTGAGTAAAGTAGTATTTACAGCTGCAGCTCTGAGAGTTTTTGTCTTCGTTTACATATGAACAAGAAAAATGACTGAGGACGTTCAATGACCACAGGCACCTGAATGCTCTCTGTCAAACAGCCCCTTGTTGACATGGACATACTTTTTTGATCAATATTTACAAGTACAAATATGATTCATCTGTAAAATATGTTAGTTATGCTAATGTTACAGAGGGTTAATGTGGTTTAAACAAAGACACACTGTGTTAAAGGTGAAGGTCTGTAGGGCTGGGCAATACATCAACATATTTTCAAAGAAGATATTGGTAATACGATATAATTTAAAGACACATAATTTGTAGCGTTGTAAAAAACTGAAATGTGAGTCTCTATTTCGCTTACTACTCTTGACTCTCTTCTCTTCTCTTTGTCCTACTCACCTTATTCCCTCTCCGAAACTTAAGAAAACTCAAAAACCCCTCTCTCACGCCCTTACTCACAACAACAGCGACAACATGGATGACTCCAAAAAGGAGTTAGTTGGCTTGATTATAGGGGGACAGTTCACAGCAGACCACAGAGGTGCAGTATAAAAAGTGCTTTACAAAACTTTATGCCACAACCCAAAGTGTGAAGTCTTCGCAGCCCCCTGCACCAAAACAATGCACACTGCATGTTTCATTATCCCACACTGAGCTTCATTAAAGAAAAGGTACAAGTGTGATATCTCAGAGGCAATGGCTACCATATTGTCAAAGACATGGTCCCCAACACAGTTTTGAACAGGACAGCTTTATTCAGCTGCTAAAATCCATTAACTCAATATACTAGTAGCCAGGTTAATTTAATGTTAACAGTTTGGTTGTTTGCACAGCCATGTGCGTTTGGTTTTGCAGAAAATGAACTTTTTTTCTATCTTATTCATTCATTATTTACTTATCATTTTTAACCTCACTTAAATATTTATTTAGTTCATGTCTTTCTTGAATTTGTGAACTGGCAGTTTGTTTTCATGCCATTTTTAATATACCTGCTGACATATACTTGTTTCACATCTCATTTAATTCGTGTAGATTTGACTTAAACTGAATATGTTTTAATTTTTCTTTACGGAAGTATACATCTTGATATATGTTAAATAATTCGATTCAGCCATATAATATCTTTATATACATTTTGGTCCTTACTGCCCAGCCCAGGTGTTTGTGTGTTGACACTTCTCTGTCAGTTTCCAGCCTCCATCTTGCGACCCTTTAAGACACTCATGAGGCTTTCAAGTACTCTCGTAATTTACAATTTTTCACATTAAAGCCATACATTTGCGACAAATTTGAGGAATTAAAAAGTTGTAAAAACCAAATTCATATGTATTCACCATTAAAATAACTCGAGCAGTTACCAACATCAATAAAATAAAACGTTTGCGAGCTGCAGTAATGTTTTTTCCCCAAGTACTACTCATTCAAACGATAAACAGGGGCTTTAAACATGTCACAAACATTTGAATAAATCCTGGCAGCAATCGACAAGCTATACATTACTATTATTTTTATATTTTGCATTTATTTATAGATTATGAAACTAGAGCGCTTATCTACGTGCTGTACATTCTGTACCTATTTTTCGGGGGGCTTTTGAAGGCAGCAGACCCTCTAATCCCAAGCATCATGGGCCTATTTCCAAAACTTGCTAACTAGCTGTTATGCTACGATTTCCCACTGTTTCTCAATAAATTTACACACAAAGTGCGTAACCAGGGTTGTGCTCTGTATCTAAATGTATAAAAATTTCATTTTTATATATAAGTACCATGTTATCTTCCTTGCATCCATGAGCCTGCGGCGGTCCTTTAACGTTACGTAACACCATCGACCCAAGTTCGGTGAAGAAGCTAGCATCCATTTTGAAGACACGTACAGATTAACGGTACAAACATCCAATGAAAGTATCAGGGGGTTGTTAAGAAGTGCAAAATGAAGGTTTAGTGTGTTATTTTCCGCTGTGTTATCGCTACCGTTACAAGCTCTACATCGGTGTAGCGGCGTTTAAGACTGACCGTGTTGACTGGTGACTCCTAGTAGCTGCCGTTGTTAAAAAGTTGCTGTAACACATATTACCTGTTTGAATATTCATAAGAGACATCCCCCATGAGTATATGTTGTCCTAAATTAAAAGTAAACTTAACAGAAAGTCATCTGTTTGGACTTCTTTTGTCCCCACCAGTTGTAGCTACGACAACCACCGGCGCATACGGCCGAGAGTCGCCAGTTGACACGGTCACTCTCCCCACCGTAACACCAGCTGTCTATTTTATTGGGCGAGGCTAATTTCCTACATTCCACAAACAGGGAAACGGGCTGCAAACACCTGAACTTTTACTGACACAGTACTACCATGCACTTCTAGCTTGCTGCACTATTATTTGGATAATTTAAGAGTATTTGGCGTCCAGATTAAAAAGGTTAGAGTAACTTACGTGCGAGTCACGGAGTTCAGATCCAGGAAGAGACGAACAGGGGGGAAGCGGAGAGAGCGGCCCGGAGGTGGGTGGATCCTCAACATTGTTTCCGTCCTGCAGTCACAATAACCTTTGCTCGACTGTTATGGGGCAGAGTGGATGATGTTGTTGACTCAGTGGGCTGTGCTGGTGTGTTATTCTCGCCACAGGGAACACTGGAGTATTTGTCTGCAGTGATAGGATGGATTTCCAAGGTTAAGTAAGAGCCACAGCATTGTCATGTGGGGCAACTTGTCATTTAACAAGTAAAGGAAATAATGACATGATTTGTCGCAATATTTTATGTTGCTGTATAAACACTATATTTCATCCACATTATCTGGACACTCCTTTTAACCATGAATCATATAACTCTTGGTTGTCGATTTTATTGTCAATTTTGTCAGATGCTCTTGACCTATAAAAAGCTAAAAATATGTTTCGTATCCGAACCACCTGTTTCTGCTTGCAAAAGAATGTTGTAAAAGTCATATAAAGTCATTCTACCTACATTAAAGTAAAAAATAAAAACTAAAAATGCTCTGAGAGCACAAACCTCCACCAAGGCATTTCTAACATTTTTAGTTGAGTTATTATTTAAAATGAGGAAAACTGCCCTATTGTGCAATGTTGTGGTTGACTGATTACATCATGTCTTTGGTATCTATTAAGCAAAATTTTGTTTTAAGTTGAATGAAGAAATTAAAATACAATCTCTGTAGAGAATTAGGTGCAGCTCTTTTTTCCCTCCCCCTTGGAAACGCTCTGGTCTGATTTTTAGGGGAATTATCTTTAAAGAGGCAGATCACATTTGCGAACTGAGAGTTTAGAAAAAGATGTTTTGCTCCCCAAATCCCCTCTTACAACAATAAAAGTAGGGATTCACAATATTATCAGATCAATATCAGTATTGGCAGATATGAAAATCTTTGCCAATATTTACAGTCGATATTTTGACCATACAAATAGGCCATAAAAATCCCATATGTTTGCTGTAATATCGGCAAAATGCACTTGTACCATGACTGTTTACCTCATTATCATGCGATGTCTACTTTTATGAATCAAAAGTGTAATTTATCAAAGAATAACATTTTGTTTTTCTAGCTTTGCATCTGTTTCTAACACAAATGGACTGCAATCATGGAAAAAACAGGTCAGTTTTAGTCAAACAGAGACTTTGTGCCCTTGACACAAAATATCCAGCAATAATGAGTATAAAGATATCTACATATCAGCATGAGAAAAAATCCAATATCATGCATCCTTAATTAAAAAAAAAAAAATCTGGATCTGCGTCCATATTTGGATTACCATCAAAATTAAATTGATATGTCCTTGGCCCATTTCTGATCTATCCTGAAAGTTTTAATTCAGTTCTTTTCATGACTGTCCTGTGCACAAACTGACAAACACTGACAAAATTATAACCTTAATGGTGGAAATAAAAATTACTCAATCCACATCCTTATTTGCATAACCATAAAAATCTTATCACTTCTCTCTTGTTCCATGACCAACATTTCCTGAAAATCTCATCAAGACAATCTCATTGAGATTTTTTTTAAAATTATCAGCAAAAATGTGGAAACGGTCCTATCTTGCAATTTTAACAGATCTTTTTTTAAAATGACCCACATCTGTATTTGGTTCAACACAAAAATCTAATCACTTCTTTTCTGTGCCATGACCAACATTCCCTGAATCATCAGAGTCCGTTGACAGCTTTTATGGATGTCAGCAGACTCTGGACTGACAGACAGACAAACAAATAAGTAAATCGACAAATGTCATTAAAAAGTTCCTTGGCAAAAGTAATGAATAAATACAATTCTGATTATTCACACAAAAAGTTAGACCCTCAAGATCAACACGTCAATTTCCAGGGAAAAGTTCCAACAACTGCAGTTCCCTTTGTGGCCACTAGAGGCTCGCACCAAAAGTGAGTCATCCCCTTTAGATTCCCACATTAATAAAAACACAACTGTGCAACTAAAAATAACATTAAATTATAATAATATAATTTTTCCCTTTTTGCACATTTATTGTAAATTAATTTCCAAACATGTTAAAATATAAAATTTGAGGTGTTTTCTGCATTACTTTTGCATAATTAATGACATGTCCAGCTTTGGTAACAGGTGTCCACTTGCTGTCAGGTTTCACCTCAGCTAATGAGGTCACTGATCTTTGCCTCTCAGGTATCCTGCCTCTCCCAGGTAATGGTCAGGAAAACAAAGTGGTGTCATACTGTAGGACTTGAACCTTTAGTCCTGAAGCCAGAAAGTCACCATCACTTTATTATAGCTTTATCTGTTTCTGTTACAGCTTCTGCTGCCTTAAGATTCAACGTGTGTGTTCAGAAATTGTCCTGTTCAAAGCAGTTACTGTTGCCTTCCTGCCATCTCTGGCATCAAAATGGCATTTTGGCCACTCACTGGTTATTTTCTCACCTTTGGACCATTCTCTGTAAACCCTCGAGAAGGTTGTATGTAAAAAAAAATCCCAGTAGATCAGCAGTTCCTGAATTACTCAGACCAGCCCATCTGGTGCAAACTGATAAGCTATTTGTGATAAGGAGCAGTTACACAAGTGTACCTAATAAGTGGCCAGTGGGAGTATATTTCAGACTGGGAGAAAAGGGTGTTTAATGTGATTGCTAATCAAGTATTTCAGGAACTGCTGATCTACCGGGATTTTCAAACACAGCCATCTCTAGGGTTTGCAGAAAATGGTCCAAAAAGAGACAACATACTCATCATATGTTTTGAGAAAAATATCAAATAAAGTACTAGTGCTGGGGCTCCATTTGCTTGATAATGGTGGTTGAATAATTCCAAAAGCAGGGTCCTTTGCTGAGGAAGCAAATACGCTTCAGTATTATACTTGAGCATCAAACATAAACACTAGATGGCAGCAGATCGCTAAGAGTTAAGATGTGCCTGACATTCAACAACACACCTAATAAATGAAAAATGAATAAAATAAACTTCAAAATCAGTGTCACGAGTGCCATTAGTTGTTTTTAATCAATCCAGTTATTATATCTGGGGTACTACAATATTAAAACACTGTTTTGAATGGCCTGATTGTGCAGGACTTTCATTTATTCATAATAACTGTACCTCAGAAATATTATAGTAGGGTTAATAAAGACACGAGAAAGAAATTATTCCATTTTGTGTTGATTTAAATGTGGAAGTGGATCCAAGATTGTTTTACCTTTGCCAAAGATGTTGTGTTTTTACAATTTTTTGTTTGTTAAAAGGATAAATCAAAAAGCTATGATCCGAATTTGATGACATTTTCAGAATAGGTATGAAATGGTTCGATTTTAGCACTAACTTTGCAAGATAGGGCAGTTTTTACATTTTACGTTTTTTTTTCCTTAGATGTTTTACTTTTCCCCAAAAAATGTGACCAAGTTTCGTAGATTTTTGACTTCATTTTCTTTAAATCATGACTTTAATCTCAGAATTCTGACCTTATTCCCCCAGAATTTTTAGATAAAAATCAGAATTTTGTTTTTTTTTTCCTTTAAATTTTGACATTATTCTTATATTCTGACTTTTTCAGTGAATTCAAAGATTCGAGCCAGAATTCTGGTTGATATCATAGAATTGAGAATTTTTCGTAGGATTTTGACTTTTTCATTGAAGTCTGATCCCCTCGTCCCTATTTTTTCTAAACTTCATACGTTTATCTCAGATTACAGATTAGTTTTCTTAGAATTCTATCTATAATCTCAAAATTCTGTCTTGTTCCTTAAAAATTTTACTTTTTTCAATGAATCCTTCCTTTCCCCTTTAATTCTGGCTATTTTTCATTTCATTTCTACTCTTCCTGGATTTCAGTCTTAAATCTCGGAATTATACGTTTCTCGCAGACTAGAGGAACTGTTTTACCCTGTGCTTTGGTCAGTGTCTCTCGTCCTTTCCGTTCCTCTCTAGTATTGTGTTGTATGTTAGATTTCAGACTGTCAGGTCTTGCAGCTCCATCTAAACTCTGAATCGGACCTCCTTCTCCGTGACGCAGCGCACCGCTCTCCCTCAGCGCTGCCTCCAGCTCTGCCTCCTTCCCTCTCCTCTCATTCAGGCTCTTGCCCTCCCCCCTGTTTAATCCGTTTTGTGGGGGTCCTCCAGGACTCCCCAGGTGAACTCGAGGCCCACACCCATCCAGCCGAGGCGAGGGGATGACTGAGAGGAGCTGTCTTCTTCCTCAAACCCCGGCAGATCTGACGGCGCTGCCCTCTCCAAACTCAGCATGATGTCCGCTATAGAAGCTGGTACCCCCGTGTACCAACCCGCACAGCTGCTCAACTGGGTCTACATGTCCCTGCAGGACTCCCAGACCGGAGGGTTTGATGCGTTCAAAGCCGAATCGGACACTTCAGCTCAGGACGTGAACATCTCCAAGCGCAGCGTCGCTGATCTGAGCTCCAACTACATCAACAACTTCTTCCATCTGAGGAGTGAGGTAACTTTTGAGCAGCTCTCTGCATGAATATTCTCCTCACAGGATCCCTCCGGGTTATTTCTGCTGTGTGTACACTAAACCTCACCTGCATACCTTCACGGGTCGCCCTGTGGTGGGTGGGTGGTATATGAATATGGGTTTTGTGCCCGGTATAGTGCCCGAGTGTTCAGACTGTGCTGGTGTGCAGCTGGAGGAGGGATGGCAGGTAGAGGAAGAGCCCTCACGGGGTTTAATAATGTCACAGTTCACCCCAGCTGGCCTCTGCTCGGTCAGAGGGGTATGCACAGTGGTACAGTGGGGTTTGGTGGAGCTTAAATTAAATTAGCCTGAAGAAATGAATGGAAAATGGAAATGAAACTTGGCCTGCTTTCACACGTACCCTAAAGACTGAAGGAGATTCCCAAAATTCAAGGTGAGCTGCATGTGTGACAGACATATTTTAATCCAACTGTCTTTGAATGGAGCGTCCACATATGGACATTATTTCTTTTTTTCTGTATATCATTGATGCTCTGAGAGTGGGTTTCAATGTTTATATCTCACAGCAATTGCAACTGAAGCATTGATATAAGGTAAAAAGTATTAGTTAATGGTCATAATTCAAAAAAGTACATAAAATGAAAAAATGGAGTACCTCAAGGTTCCATACTGAGACCTTTGTTATTTCCATATTACCAAGTATAATAGGTTCTACTAAAAGGGGTTTATAAGTATAGCAGCTTAAATTTGTGCAATTTTTAGCAATATTGTAAAAGCAAAACTATTTTTTATCATTGGAGTTCAGAAAAGTTAAGTCAAAATTTGATATCTTGAGGTTTCACATGAGGACTTCATGATATTCACTCTTCAGAGGCATCAAAGTCTATTACTATTTTTTTTTTATTTCAAATTTGGCATTAATATGATTTAAAAAACATTGATCAATCATTGGAATTTATAAAGCACAGATAATCAAAACCAGGTACCTCAAGGCTCCATATAAGGATGTTCATTATTTCTTATTACCTGTATACCATTGATACCTTGAGAGGAAGTATGGATGTTTTTATCTCACAGACATTGCAAATGAGGCATTGATAAAGGGCAAAAATATCAACCAATATATCAAATTAAAAAAGGACATGGGATTCCTCAAGGCTCAATACTGGGACTTTTGTTATTTCCATATTACCATGTGCAATGGGTTCTATTAAAAGGGGTTGAAAAGTATTGCTGCTTAAAATGTCTGCAATTAATGTAGAGTTGTAAAAAGTTCATTAAATAAAAAATGGAGTACCTCTAGGCCCCATCATAGGACCTTCATTATCTTATATCTGTATAGCATATATTTCATAGCAGGGGTTAAATATGTCTGTATCTCAATACTTGTGCAAATATATCATAACTATGAAGGCTAAAATTGTATTTATCATTAGTTATAAAACATAAAAAAGCATAAAATAAAAAATGTGGCACCTGTAGACTCCATATTACAACCTTTATCATTTCTAAACAACCACACACCAGAGGATATATAAAGCTGGGGTGAAGGATGTCACACCTCACAACTTGTGAGCCCTTAGTAATACTATAAATGCAAAAAACTATATTTATTGCTACTCATAATCGAAAAAGTCCATATACCGAAAAGAAAATGGGGCACTCCAAAGCTCCATATTAGGCCTGCCTCTTTTCCTTTATAACTATGCACCATAGTTTCAGTAAAGAGGGTGCTGATAAAGTTTGTTTATCTCAGCAGTGAAGGTGTGCCAACCTTTATTTTCTGAAGAACTCAAAAGAGTTCCAGCAACACTTGTGGTTCAGGAAACGAGTCATCAGGGTCCCGGTGAAGCCACAAACGGGAAAGTGTTGGTCTAATAAAGTCATTTCCTGACCTGTAAGTGTTGCCTTTATTAAAACTCTTTTATTCTCCAAGCACCTTGAAAGTTGGTGAAGTTGGGCCAGAACATCTGACTTTAACCTTTTTTCTATTTACATGAAGTAAACTGCAGCTGAAAGTCAGATAAAGTGAAACTTGATTTAAATATTTGCCTGGAAAGTGATCAATTTGCTCATCTTTCAATAAAAATGACAACATTAACATGTGAACCTTAAGAAATGGATCCATCAAAACAGCAATCTTGCATAACACATGCCAAAAGCATGCTTCAGTTGGATGTCTTCTGCACATCACTGTACTGCACGCATACACTTGATCACAATTGTCCATCTGTGATGCCATCAGAGTGAACAGTCGTCGTCTTCAGGCGGTCCCTCATGTTCGCCCTGCGGTGCCATAGCACCCGTCTCCTCCAGAGGCACAATGATGATGATTGTGCCGAGCCAATCGAATGAGTTGGAAGAATACACGACAAAGACGTTTTGTTCCGATGAGGAAATGGACACTATTGGCCCCACAGTGTAAACGCAGTATAGGCAGCACATCTGCAGAAATTACATAATGATGGCGACTGTCAGAACGACAAAACAAGAGAATCAATCAGAGTGATGGACTGACACGCTGGCTCAGATGCTCTTTCATCGTATGCTCACAACAATCATGTTTTGTGTTCGGTGAAATGAGGGATGCTCTGTGTAGATCTAAAATAAAGCGCTGATTGATTGATTGGTTTAGCAACACAAAACACACTGAAGTTCTATCAACCACATTCCTTACATGCCAATCAGACAATGCATTAGGCAGATGCTACTGCCTCGGTGTAAAGAACAGACATGAGCCATTTCGTAAAACAAACGTGTCAAAATTTAAGCAATAATATACTTTCTATCAAGAAGTTTCAGTGTTTGTTTTTCATCTCATAAAGAAATGTCGTCCATAGATTAGATTAGATAGAACTTTATAAATCCCTTTGGAAGACTCCCTCAGGGAAATTAAGATTCTAGCAGAATCATTATATAGCAGATATAAAGATGTATAAATAAAGATAGATATTAATAAAATATATAAACAAATATAAAGAAAGTTATAGCTACAGGCTGGCTACTGAGCTTTCCTGTCCTCAGTCTTCCTGTTTCTCCTCGTCCCCCCAAGTAGGAGTTGTACAATCTGATGGTCTGAGGGACAAAAGAGTTTTTCAGTCTGTTTGTCCTGCACTTGGGAAGGACAGTCGTAAAAAAACTGTCACCTCCTGCTGTCATCACACTCGTACCGCCCACCTCATCCTGCACTAAAGGACGCTGATTGAGTTACGTGTCGCTCTGGCACAAGCACAATCGTTGTGGATTGGAGCTTGGCAAGATGGATCTGCAGAAAATTGGCTGCAAAGACATAACCTCATTGGTGGATGTAATAAACTTTATTCAAACATGGATGCTGTGGTGATAATTATGCCTGTGCTGCACTAGAAGGCTCACAAGCTAGCAGCATATTTATTTCAAAGCAAATATGCTGCAAAGTTTGGTTCCAGTGTTAATTTTGACAACACTTTTAATTTAGTTTTAGTCTTTTACCTAAAATATCTTTCAATTTTATTCATAATTTAGTCATCTAAATTGTTATAATTTTAGTCTAGTTTAAGTTTATGGAATTTCACAACATTTTAGTCGACAAAATCTAGTGTAAATTTAGTCGACTAAAATATGAAGTGTAAAGGGTAAGGCATTTTTTACATTTCCTTGAATTTCTGAAGTCATGTTTTACACTTGGATAAAATGAAACATCTAATAACCCTTTACTGAATGCTAGTAAAGTCTGAATGTATAAATGAACAGAAACAAATTGAACTTTTGTGTGAAATGCAGTCACCTTTATTTAGGCTACCTGGCAGAGCATCTCAGTTACAATACCAGAACTGACAACAAACAGTGAACCTGCTCTACATGAATATATCAACTCATAAAGAGAGGAGCTCTGATTGGATCGCTCCACAACTTATCCCACCACCACCAAAAAGCTAAGGTAGATGGCATCCAACCTTTCCACACAATCAAAGTAGCTGTGATTGGATATATTACTAACTTGTTCCTACTTTCTACATGACCAAATTAGGTCTGACCGGATTAAGTCTCTGTCAAACATTTTCGTCTAGTTTTTATTTGTTGACGAAAATGTCAGTTAATTTAGTTTTTGTTCATGTGCACTTGTTTTTATTAGTCACTGTCGAACTATGATGAAAATAGTTAGTCGACAAAATCAACATTGTTGGGGTCCCCTCTAAAAATTGGTCAGGAGCCCTTAAATGAAGTTGCAAACTGTCAGACTAAAATAGCTTCAGTTTCTTTATATTCAACAGTCAGGAGTCAACAGTGGAAAAATAGATGAGCCTCCTATTGTTGAGATATTTGACGCAGGATATACTTGTGAGATTTGTAGCTCCAACTGGCAGTCTGAAAGCTCTGATTTGCTTGCCAAAGTGAAAACACGTATGCACCACCGCTGTCAAACAAATAAAGTGAAGCCAATGTGAAACAGCCCTTAGACTTCGTTGACACTTCCAGCAGAATTATAACAAGCCCTCTCACTCTGCATGGGTATAGCAAAAAGGATAATTCTGAGAGACTGGAAATCTACTCCTCCTCCCGCTTATAGGAACCATACACATTAACTGTTTCTTCAGTCAAAACTGTTAAAATTCACAGAATATCAAACAGCACAAATCATTTTCAAAGCAAAAAATAATCAACTACCAGGAAATATTAAGGGCATGTTTAGGCAGAGAGAGGGAAAATATCACTGAAGGGGATTGTTTTATTTTAAGAATGTAAAAGTGAGAACTAAAAGGAAAAGCTTTTGAGTATCTGTGTACGGTGTCAAACTTTGGAAATGTCTGAGGGATGAATTGAAACAATGTCCAAACATAGAGCAGTTTAAGAAAAAGTAAGATTACTATTTGTGTTATTATATGATTACTATTTGGTTTATTTTGTTTATGTGTGACTACTTTTATTATTATTAGCATTATTATTTGGAAGTGGAGTAATTACTGCCTACTTGTGTAAGGTTAAGCTGTGGGACCAGATTAGTTTCGGCTTCCTCCTACTCCTTTTTGAATATGCAAATGACAAATTTATTTTGCGCTTTGGTTGTTGTTGTTTTTATTTTATCTACCTTGAAGAAATACGGTGCACCATGTCCAACACACATCCAAAGTTTCTTCAGGTCTGGGGACCATTTATTGATTATATTAGGACTGATAGAAGTTAATTTGTAATTAGGAAGAAAAGGCCAATATGTTACTTATTTATTTTCCTTCTCAATGCTTGCAAGCAGCAAACTATAGAATAGAGATGGATCAGGGGCACTTTTTAACATGCGCAATTTTGAACATGATTGGACAGTTATTTAGATATGAACCTGAGTTTTAACTTCACCTAAAGGTGCAACTCAGTTCCTAATCATTTATCCTCTCCATCTTTGTTGTTTCCCCGCTGACAGGCTTTAAACAACAACTTCTACAAGAGCTCCTCGCCCTACGGGTCCCTCAACAATATCGTGGATGGCCTGAGCTCTCTGGCAGACCATTTCTCAGACCTCACCCTGTCCCCCGAGACACGGAAATCCAGCAAGAGGCCGCCACCCAACTACCTGTGCCACCTTTGCTTCAACAAAGGACACTACATCAAAGACTGCCCTCAGGTGAGCCAGTCAGTGAAGCACAGATTCACATGGACAGGAGCATTAAAACATGTGACTATCTCAGGACCTAAGGTGTTCTGAATTAAACATGATAAAGAAAATCACGAGGGTAAATTCTCCCTTAGTTGTTTGCAGGCTCTATCACCATGTTTTTAATTTTAGTGGTGCTAAACCTTTAAATTCCAGTCCGAATCTGATGTTTGTGTTCCTTTTTCAGTGTGAAATAGACTCCTCAGCACATATTTGAGTTAGATGTGCCACCACAGGTTGGTAATGAGCAGCAGATGCCAGATTGGATCTCAGAGCCGGCCTTAATGAAAGATGATAGGTTCCTCTGTGGAGTTAGGCACGACCTCCACTCCAAACACCAGAGAAATATGACCACCACTTCATGCACAGCTGCAGCTCACCATTGATCACGTACAGGGGGGAAATGCCTGACATTTGTTAGGTATAATGGGTATAATCAGATGACTGATGGACAGGATGTGTTCAAGGAGAAGGTTGAAATTCCAATTAGCAGGTAATTATTTACTGCTCAATTATACGACAGTAAAGTAAAATGTTATGTCCTTGTTATTGGGAAGAAGGGAGTGACAACTTTTATGCTTGGTTGTCGAATGTGGAGAAAAATAAGTTGCTGTTGCAGCAGATCTAATAAATATGTGACTTTTGGAGTGAATGTTCAGTGGATGTTGCACTCCCTCCCCTCTTTCCCACCCCCTTCCTCAGTGTTCAGACAGTTTAACCGTTTGTTGGCCTGTTCTCCAACATTGTTTGGTTCCTATTTTTTTAAAGTATTTAGACCAAACAGTATATTTTCTTTGGCTTTGAAAGTCCATTGGTCCTCCTTAAATTGTTCTCTTTTCACAAAACTCTGCCGTTACATAGAGTGTCATTGATGCTGTGGGACTTTCTCTCTCTACCACACCATGTCAGGGCCTATGGTTGAAGAGGAAGGGGCACATGTTGAAAATAAACATGTATGAAACATGTTTTGGCCCTTCACTGTGCTGTCAGTGTGAGTACAGAGCTGAGAACAACAAACGCAAAGAGAGTTTCACTTCACTCTTTGTTGTAGAGAGTCATTACCCAACCACATATTTAGTGAGGATGTATTTAAAAGTTGCCAAGTTAATGTTTTATCTGTTGCACACGCTTTATTAGGTACACCTAGTTAATTTGTCAGCTGCATATCAGTGATGCAAATCTTTAGCTCCATAACATCCAAACAGTGCTCTTTTGGGTCAATATCTGGTGACTGTGGAGGCCACTGGAGTACAGTCATTGTCAAGTTCAAGAAACCAGTTTGAGATGATCAGAGCTTTGTGATATGGAGCGTTATCCTGCTGGAAGATGGTACATTGTGGTCATAAAGGGATGGACATGGTCAGCAGCAATAGTCAGCTAGGCTGTGGGATTTAAATGATGCTCAGTTGGTACTAAAGGGCCCGAAGTTTGCCAAGAAAATCTCCCTCACACCATCACACCAGAAGCAGCCTGAACTCTTGATACAGGGCAGGATGGATCCATGCTGTCGTGATGTTCAGGCAAAATTCTGATTCTACCTCCTGAATGTTGCAGCAGAAATTGAGATTCATCAAACCAGGCAACAATTACTTCAATCTTATATATTTCAGTTTTGGTTGGACTGTGCAAGTTTTAGCCTAACGACATAACTCGGAGCAACACAACAAAAACTGAGGCAAAGCAACAAAAGATGAAGCAAAAAAAATGTGAAAGCAAAAACAACTAAAGCTGAAGCAAAAGCAACACAACAAAACTGAAGTGAAACAACAAAAGCTCAAGCAACACAACAAAATCCAAAGCAACGCCACAAAAGCTGAGCAACACAACAAAAGCTGAAGCAACACAACAAAAGTCGAAGCAAAGCAACAAATGCTGAGGCAAAACAACAAAAGTGATGCAGATCAACAAGAACTGAAGCAATAAAGCAAAAGCTGAAGCAAAACAACAAAAGCTGAAGCAACACAACAAAAGCCAAAGCAAAGCAACAAACGCTGAAGCAAAACAACAAAAAAGAGACAAAGCAACAAAAGCCAAAGCAAAACAACAAAAGATGAGGCAAAGCAACAGAAGCTGAGGCACAATCACAAAAGCCAAAGCAACATGACAAAAACTGAAGAAACACAACAAAAAAAGTCTCTTTGGACTTTTTTTTTGACTATTTCTCTTGTTGTGTTGCTTCAGCTTTAGTTGTTGTGATGACACTTCAGAGACACTGTACAAAAGGGGGTCTTACCCAATAGCAAGGTGTACCTAATAAAGTGACCAGTGAGTGTAAACGTCAGTGCCTTTAATGCTGAGTAGATGTCAGTCGTATGCAAAGCTCAGTTGATTATGATATTCAGAGGCGTTTCCTTCCCTGAGAAATAAACATTAGCATCCATATATCTGCAGATTAGATCCCAGCCTGCACTGGAGCTGCAGACAGAAATCAAAGAAAGTCAGTGAGATGAGAGGAGAAGCTCACAGGAAGTGGATGCAGGGCCTTTGACAGCCTCTCTCTGGTAGAGAGGGGCCCATGTCAGCTCTAGAAATCTGCCTCTTTGATAAAGAAACACACGGCTCGTCGGTGGGAGCCTGAGGTGATGAGGAATGATGAAAAGTGTCAGTTGGGGAGGGGGTCTGTTTTGGTTTTTGGGCCTCAGCCGTACTTTCAAGCGTTAGATATGCTGTCCGCACAGTGCTCTGAGCGCCGTAAACATCCTGTTGACAGCATAGTGGAGAGTTGGGTTACTTGCTTGACAAAAAGGTTAAGACGTCAGAGGATTACTCAGAGATATTTACGATTCGTCTGTGCAGCCACGCCTCTTGCAATGTGCAAAATCTGGAAAGCATTTCTGCTGGCTGGCTCTCTCCCGCTCCTGCTCTTCTTTAGGGGGATGATGTCAGATTTTATCATGTGTTGCTAATATTTCAAACCCAAAGCAATTATTACGGAGCCGATGGTATGACAAAAGGCCTCTTCAGCTGGAGCTGAGCTGACGGTCCTTCTGAAGCTGGAACTAATGAACAAACTGCTTTTTGTTCTGGATGGCTGGAATCTGAGGCATTTTTAGCTCCAGATAACTCAAATACATACTGATGGTGGTGCGCTGTTGGCGCCAGGCTATTGGTCTGCAGAGATGTTGCTTTACATCCAACTCTGCCTACAGATGATCATCATATGCTGCTATGAATGTAAAGTTATTCCCTAGATACAAGTCAGATTTTGGGCCTTTTGCAGATTTGGCTCTTAGCTTTCAGTGATTTCACTGTTAAAAGATTTGATGTAGACTTAAAGGTGTGGCCCATCGTGTCTCACAGTCGATGACCAGGCCCCTGGTGCATGATACAGAGTTACTCAGATGTTTGGTTAACTTAAATCACAAGGTGTTTGCTATCCTTATCATACAGACTCCAATTCCAATGAAGTTAGGACATTGTGTAAAATTTAAATTAAAACAGCTTACATTGATTTGAAAATCCTTTTCGACATATATTCAATTGAGTACACTCCAAAGACAAGATATTTCATGTTCAAACTGATCAACTTTATAGCTTTTTGCAAATATTCACTCATTTTGAAATTAATGCCTGCAACATGTTCCAAAAAGCAGGGACAAGGGCATGTTTCACACTGTGTCACCAACTTTCCTGTGAATGAGACTACATAAGCATTTATGAATCAAGGACAATACAATACAATACAGTACAGTGTAATTACAATAGCAGTTGAAGCCAGTGGCGTCATTAGGCCTATTTTAGGGGGGGCTGAACCCCCCTAAAATATTCTTCAGCCCCACTGAATAATTTGGGATTGTTCTATTATTATTATTATTATTATTACAAAAAAGTGCCTACAAATTTGATATAAAGTTGCTATAATATTAGTTTAAATAAAAAAAATCATATAACCTTAAATTATTCTCTTAAATATAATAATAAATCTGTCAGTTTCCCTTCACTTTGTAGAGCGAGCCCTATCAGTGCGCCGATATCCAGTCATGTAGAGAACGCCCACATCACTAAAAGTCCAGTCCACATTTTCCCACCAACCTTGCTTGACCTTGCTTGACCTTGCTTGCGCTCTCGGTAAATGCAGCGTGTGTGTACCGGTGTTCTGCCATTTTTAGCTGCCCATCAAAAATTGCTATTTTGTGGTTCTGCGCATACGCCCTACGTCTTCACTCTCTCTTGGTTAGGTTTAGGGTTAGGGTTGACAAGGCAGCAAAATGTGTCAGAACACCTGTGTTACAGAAAAATCTGTGACCCGTTAGAATTTGTGACTCCAGGGGAAGGTGTTTCCGTGGCATGTGGTTCCTTTTTGGTAAGGAACCTTCCTAACTGAAGAAATGACCCGTAAGCATTTCAGCGTCGGCCATGAATTCTCCAAAAGTTAAGGAAAGGAGGGTCGTTGCTTCCTTTATTTTCTCCTTTAGCTTAGGAAACACTGGACCATTCTTTACGAAAGGAAAGGAGAAAGGAGCGCCCCATAATGCCTTGCGGCGGGTGACATACATAAAAATGGCACTCGTGAACGTTTACGGAAACTTATGAAGGAGAAAGTTTTGTGGGACTATAAAGATATGTAAACGTTTTTGACAGGCATAGAGAAAGAGATATCCTTCAAAAATATATACATTATTTAATTTCCTTTTTAATCATTTTTAAATTTGTGGACAGATAAACAATTACATGTTATAATTTATAAAGCACTTACTTTAAAGCATTTCTTTTTCTTCATAACTGCCTACAATGTGGATGAATAATACACATACAACTGTGGTACTTGTTTCCTATATTAATATTATATATTAATTACCACATTTCCATCTAAATTTATAAAGTAAATCATGCCAATAATAAAATAGAACCATGGAGTCTCTAATAACGTTTATTAAAAAACAATCAGTTAAAAGACAAATGAGGCATTTTACAATACTTCAAATATAATAACAAATTTAAACAATGTTCACAATGATATATGTGAATGAAACAGGGAGAACAGTGCTTCTGAAACATTCTGGTGTGTTAGCAGACTTCAGGTTTTAGTGCCCTGTCAAAGATGTCCACATTTATAAATGCTCTCACCTAACCTCACAGCTGTGAGCAGAAAACACACACTGCATGACCAAAGGTCAAAACACCTGTCACAGGTAAATCCTCGGATCATGGATTGTTCATATTAACAGGTCAAACCGACACAAAACAATGCTGTGAGGTAAAGCAGATGACAAAGACACTTCTTGTAGTTCATTTTCGGAACATTGTAGTTCGTCATGGCTTATCTACGTCACAAGAAATCGTCATTGCATAAATATGACACCAAAGTGAAAGTGCAGTTGAATTCCTCTTTTACCACAGTTCTCCTTCTTCCTGACCTCAGCCTAACGCTTACCCTAACCCTAATGTGCTTTCGGACAGAGCAATCGAACATTTTACAGAACATTAAGCGAGTGTCTTGGGTTGTTTACGCTGTTCACATAAGTATTCTTCTTCTCCTGCCACTCTTGCCAAATTTTTCTACTGAAACAAGCAACCTGATCGATAAAAACAAGCCCAAAACAAAGGACCTCCAGCTATTATTTTGTAATGCGATATATTACTTTTTAAAAGAGAAATCTACATAAAGGGTTTTAATTTTCATCTACTTTACATTTCCATTTCACAGTGACATTTTTGTTTTATTTGGCTCTTAATTTACTTCTTCAACATCCTTTTTGGAGGTGGAACATCCTTTTCTTTATACAGAAGTGAAGGGAGCGGCTACTGTTATTTATAACTCTGTTATTGCTGTCTAACCTTGATTTTTGTAACCAAACAGACATAGTCAGGCTTTTATCTAAGTTTTATGTTGATCCTCGACAGCTTTATTACGGTGAAAACAGTTATAGCTACATTAGCAATAAATTTAATTCCTGCTGTAAGGATTTCTTTTTGGTGGAAACATCACTTTTGCCTCTTTTTACAGTAAAATTTACATTTGTGTTTAGAGAGGGACAAAATAACTTCTAAATTGAGTTTATTTTGATAGTAGAGTGAGCATCATATCCCTGTTGGGTTTGGGGGCACAACAAGCCCAATAAGCGACTGCACTTCTGGAACAAGCCAAAAAAACGCAACCTGCAACTGCCAATATTTACAAACAACTTTTAAAAAAGAAGCCCAAAGTCGCTTACAACAAGCAGACCTGGCAACTACAGCAATAGTGCAGTAGTGCATGCGCCGTGTGCAACAGTGTGTTTGGAGGTGGACGCAATGACCAGGAAACTGTACTTGTACTGCACTTCCGCTGTACTTGTGTTTTGCTTTATTGAGGGGAGCTGGGAGATAATCGGGGGGATTTCATACAGACAGAAAAGCAAGCCCAAACAAGCAACTACAAGGTGAAAAACAAGCCCAAAAAAACGCAACCCGCGACTCACGAGATTTACAAGCGACTTAGGAGAAAAACAAGCTCAAAGTCGCTTATAATAGGCGGACTTGGCAACGCTGTCTTCTGCTCCTCTGAGTTGCTGTGGGACTAACAAACGCATGCCACAGAAACAGCGCCCCCTGGAGTCACAAATTCTGATGGGTCACAGAGCCGACTGCAGCCATCAGTCAAGAATGGATGTAAGAAAGTTTTCCAGAAAAGTAAGTATTCATCACTGCTGGTAGTAACAATGAGCTCCAGCCCCCTGCTAACAGCAGATGGTCCATGTAATTAATGAACCAAATGCTCCCTGTTTGACAAATAAAAGCCTAGCGTGCACACTGGACATCTTTGCGCACGTCTTACCTTTTGTTGTTTTGTGGTCAAAGGTCACACTCCAGCTCTAAAAGCTGGCTAGTGAGTCTGAAATGCATTGTGAAGGTCCTGGCCGTTTATAGAGCGAAGAGTGCAGTCTTTCTTACCATATTCTGTCTTTGGGGTGACTTCCTTCTGGAGCATCAGTTGTGTTTCTCACTTTACACTCAGCTCATTCACATATGATTATTATCATAATAATAACACACTAACAATAGTCACTCCACCATCCGTATTGATCTGTAGGAGTCAGGGCAGAGGAGCTCAGGGAGAAAGAGGGGAGAGACCTCTGCTGGAAAGGTGAGTCTAAGGATTTCACAGGACGAAGACATTTGTGATGAATTTAATGGACCTCAATATGAATAATATGAATATGAAACATTTCAGTCAAGAAAGACTTTTTTAACTTTAGTTTTTATTGAGGAGTGTGATGATTAGAAAGTGGAGAAAGCCAAGATATATATAGCCAAATTAGCCTCACCCAAATATTTCCAAGAGTACCTCGATGTTATTTTAATTCAAGTAATTAAGTAATATTTTTCAGGGTTTGAATTTATGGATCGTGGCTGCATAAATGATAGGTTCATCCTGAGGTTTCCTGCATCATGTATTGTACATGATATAAAAACAATTTTTGATGGATCAAGCTTCAAATACAATCCACTAGTGCAGTGGTTCCCAACCTGTGGGGGGAGGCCCATAAATGGTTCTCAGAGCTGTTTTTAGTGGACAGTTTATAAATCAGGTGAAAATATGTCTTCAGTCTATGGAGGCTCTAAGAGGACAAACATCCATCATCCTCATATATGAAAGTACTTTGTGCACTGATGTGTGAATCCATCTTTGAAAAAGAAAGAAATGGTCTTGGAGAGACTTTTTTGTTCACATTTTTACATGCAGATGGGCACTTTTTCCTTTACTATTTTCAACAAAGAAAGGCTTGGTTTCATAGAGGCTCTTTGTTTTTAAATGCACATCTTTAATGATTGAAGTAGGTGGCTGTAAATACACTATGGTAGGTTTTAAAATGTTAAATATATCAAGCTTGTTCTCAACATTCCGTCTTGTGATTTTGCAAATACATTGCAGTCTAGTGTACAAACAGTATGAATTAACTTTAAGAATACTTTGAATTTTATTCAAGTATATAAATTGTATGCTACAATTAAAATACTTACCAAACTTACAAGTATACTTAAAGTATAACAAGTAAACTAGTAAAATAGTATAAAATAGTATTTTTTAGTTCATAAAAGTATACCCAAAGTATACATCAATAAACTAAAATGTAGACTAGAAGTGGTACACTGCAATGTGGACTAGTACACTTGTAGTATATAGATAACTGTACTTATTGTATACTTGAAAGTGTACTTTTGTAAACTTAAAATGACCTTATAAAGTATACTTAAAGTATACTTTTATAAACTTATAAATGTTCCAATTTAGTCCAACAAAGTATTACGTGTTTTTGTTGTTAATGTTGTAAACATACACTTACTGTTAACCTATGTTGTACTGAAAACAGTAAAAATAGACTGAAATAGTTATAATAGATCATTTCTAAATCTTTGTTAGCTGTTTGTGAAATTTTGTGGTCATGCACTATGTTTGCTCACATCCTGTGCGTCTCCTGGGGGCAAAGCCACCCCGGTCCTTAAAACCTAGTGGCGCTCCTGGTTGAAGCTTTGTAGGTGGAATTCTTTCTCTTTCTTACTTGATACTCAACAGCTGTAGCTCTGTGGTCGTATTTTGCGCTTCATAATGCGCCACACATTTTCAATGGGAGACCGGTCTGGACTGCAGCAGGTCAGTCTAGTACCTGCACTCTTTCACTCTGAAGCCACGCTGTTGTAACACGAGCAGAATGTGACTTGATATTGTCTTGTTAAAATGAGCAGGAATGCCACTTGGATGGCAGCATGTTGCTCCAAAACCTGTATGTACCTTTCAGCAGTAATGGAGCCATCACAGATGTGCAGGTTACCCATGCCATGGGCACTAACACCCCCCCATACCATCACAGATGCTGTCTTTTGACCTTTGCCCTCATAACAGTCTGGATGGTCCTTTTCCTCTTTAGCCCGGAGGACACCACGTCCATGATGTCCAAAAACAGTCTGAAATGTGGACTCAGACCACAGCAGACTTTTCCACTTTGCCTCAGTCCATCTCAGATGAGCTCGGCCCAGAGGAGCCGGCGGTGTTTCTGGGTGTTGTTGATATTTGTCTTTGTCTTTGCATGGTAGAGTTTGACCTTGACCTTGTAGATGTAGAGATGAACTGTGTTAACTGACAGTGGTTTTCTGAAGTGTTCCTGAGCCCACGTGCTGATATCCTTTACAGAATGATGCTGAGTTTAAATGCAGTGGAGTTATGAACAGAGGGAATAAAGGTCACAGGCATTCAGTGTTGATTTCAGCCTTGTCGATTACGTGCAGAGGTTTCTCTGATTCTCTGAATCTTTTGATGATATTATGGACTGTAGATGATGACATCCCTGAATTGTTTACAATTAGTTTTTAAGTATTTGCTCATGCTGTTGTTCACAAAGTGTTGACCCTTGCCCCATCATTGCTTATAAATGACTGAGCCTTTCGGGGATGCCCTCTCACATATGTCCACATATTACAGGCATTAAATTCAGAATAAATTATTGGATTCGAAAAAAAGAAAAGAAAAAGTTTATCAGTTTGAACATTAGATATCTTTGTAGTGTATTTCATTGAGTATAGGTCAAAAAGGATTTACAAGTCATTGCTGTTTTTTTATATTTTACACAACGTCCCAGCTTCATTGGAATTAGGGTTCGTACAAACTGAAAATATAATGCCTTCAGAGAAACAGATACCAGTTAAGTTAGCTGTATGATAATAATGTTTTGAAACTGGTGTTAAAGGTGTTAAACTTCGTAGTTATACAGTTAATAACAAAACCAAGTACCGTCAGTCTCTGAGAATTTTCTCTCCCAAAATCCTGAACACCTTTCACCCCTTAACCCGGGGTCAATTCTTTCTGATGACCCCTCTCTCATTAAGTATCTGAACCTGGTTACTGTAAAGAGAAAACACAAGTGACAGTGTGCTGACAGCATGGTGTATGGTGGGAAGAGCCTGGGCTAAATAAGGAGGGCATTGTCTCTGCAGAGGGGCTGTGGAGCGAGAGGTCAGGAAGTCAGGCTGCATTGTTCCCTGAGCTCTGCCTGGCTGCAGTCATCTCCGTCTCTCTCTGTCTCTGTCTGTGCACAGGACTGTCAGACGACTGTTTAAAGCACCAGAGAGCATCCAGAGCGTGTTTTTGGAAACAGAGGGTTGACACAGGAAGAGGGTGTATGTCTGTGCAGGCAGAGTTTAATCAAGTTTGAATGAAGGGAAAATGTGTGCTGTGATAATGACTTTGGACTGAGGAACTTTTGATAGGATCAAGGTCTGCAGAGGGGTTTCCCTGCTTTAAAGCTACTCTTTGAAGGCCGAAACCTAAAGCAGGGTTTTTTATAGTTGAAGGTTATTCAAGCTGTACAGTAAGACCCTCTTTATTCAGTGATTTGATAACCTTACTTAGATTTCATCAGTTTAAATTACGGAAAAAGTTTGACATTTGGCCAATTAGTCTGGACATAACCTTTGATAAACTGTGTTTTTGGAGAATATTTAGAGTAATGATTTGGTAATTGTGAATAAACATCTTGTGTTCTGCTGATAAAGAGCCCTTTGTACATTGCCAGTAGCCGCCTTAAATGTCTCGTTCCCCTGTAAATAAAATCTAGAAGGTTCTTTGAACATCAGTGATGGTTAACATACACCAGCAGTCATCAAACAGTGAATACATGAACCTGAGTGAAGGCAACACATGAGCTCTGAAAGTGAATGTTTTCTTTTTGTACAGATTATTTTTTGGGCATTTATTGGCTAAAGAGAGAGACAGTGGATAGGCTTGTAAAGTGGGAGGACACTCTGCAACAGGCCACAGGCTGGATACGAACTCGGGCTGGCAGAAATATGTATATTGGACGTGCCTGGTTGCTTCCCACTCTGCCAAACCAGCACCCCAAAGTGAATGTTTCCTAAACTTTTGGGCAAAGCCAACCTAAGGCCTTGTTTCTGGGTCTTTATGCTCCATACTAAGTTGTAGTCTCCCAGCTGTGGCTTTCGACATTAGAGATTGATCCTCTCCTTTATCTAAATCTTTTCTAAAACTATAACAGAATTTTATAATAAAGCTGTAAAAAGAAAAATCAGAAAAGACATGCACATCCCTTGCTGGGTGCTTGGCCTGAAAAGAAAAAATTAAGAAAAACAAAGAGGTCCGTACATCAAAAATCCCCCTTAGAAGGACTTTAATGAACAACAAGTGGCGTTTGGAGCTACACCGCTCTCCCTCAGACTAACAAACTGTTTGTGAACCATCATCTTGACTTTGCAAAGACGCGTGACCCAGCACAGCTGAAACCCATCACATTCTGATTTGGGACTTAAAAGAAAGGCAAAAATATAAATTGGCGTTACCTCCTGTTTTTTTTTCACTGAACCCACAGTATATTATGCATTAAAAAAATGCACAGTATATTTTGTGGATTTTCTGCATTAAAAAAATAAGCCGTTTGAAGGTTTTCTGGATCAACAATATCAAATACATGACACTCCTGATATTTAAAGCAGTTCTGGCTCAATAAATGCTTCAGCATGTTGCTGTTGTTTTCTAACCTTGCAGTGCAGTTGGATCCCCCTTATTCAATGTCTGTAATCAGAATGAGTGACAAAAATGAAAGCATTTCTTGATAGACATGATATTTTGCTTTACTTCTGACATGTTTTGGCGAGGGCTTGTTTACTAAGTGAGTCACTTTTGGTCTAAACTCTGCAGCAGTAGCACCAACCTACTAAATAATCTGATTGGCCTGTAATGATCGTTATTGATGGAACAATCGTCTAATAGACAGCCAGATTTGCTTTAAAAGGTTCTGCCCATTCCCAAACACTTTCTAATGACTGTTCCCAAACTGGAGGCCTGGAGTCTATCCCAGCTGACATTGGAGCTGGAGCACACCCTAAACCGCTCGCCAGCCAATTGCAAGGCCACATAGAGAGACGGACAACAACTCATGCTCACACCCATACCTAAGGGCAATGTAGAGTCACCAGTTGACCAAATGAGCATGTTTTTGGTCTGTAGGAGGAAGGCGGAGTGCCCGGAGAGAACCCATGCATGCACAGGGAGAACAAGCAAACTCCACACAGAAAGGCCCAGTGGACTAATGAAAGATATTGAACCTTCCAGCTGGTGTGTCAGGTTAATGTAATGCTGCTTGTTTAACATGAGCCAGAAATACAAAATAAAATGGTGGAGCATGAGTCTCAAACCTCAGGTCCAGTCGAGTCTGAAGTCTTTAAGGGGTGAGTCAGAGTCTAGTCTGAAGTCAAAGTCTCAAAATCTAGTCTTTTGCTGTTGGCGAGTCTCATTTCAGGCTGCTACCACCTTCATTACAACTCCCTCAACTCCTTTGTTGTTGTTCATGCTGACTGCCTCTCTTGAAAGCGTAACATCGCTGTTTTGAGAGGTTCGTGGAACTAATTGAAAGCTGAGCAGAAACACGAGTGAAATTAATGCCAAGTTGGGAAGAGTTCTCCATAATTATCCTTAATCTGATGTAAAATGGTGGACCAACTGTAAAATATGCTTCAAAACATTGACATAAAATACTTAAACAATGTTTTTTGATACATATTTTGGGCCCTTTGTCACTGTTTCGTTGTGCACATCAGTGTTTATTTTGACAGCACTTTTTAATTTAGTTTTAGTCTTTTACCTAAAATATATTTTAGTTTTAGTCATAATTTAGTCATCTAAATTGTTTTAATTTTGGTCTAGTTTTAGTTGATGAAATTTCACAACATTTTAGTCGATGAAATCTAACTATAAAATTAGTCGACTAAAATATGAAGTGTAAAGTGTAAGGCACACGTGTTTCTTTGAATTTCTGAAGTCATGTTTTACACTTGGATAAAATGAAACATCTAATAACCCTTTATCGAATGCTAGTAAAGTTTGAATGTATAAATAACAGAAATTGAACTTTTGTGTGAAATGCAGTCACCTTTATTTAGGCTACCTGGCAGAGCATCTCAGTTACAATACCAGAACTGACAACAAACAGTGAACCTGCTCTACATGAATATATCAATTCATAAAGAGAGGAGCTCTGATTGGATCGCTCCACAACTTATCCCACCACCACCAAGCTAAGGCAGCTGTGATTGGATGTCCCTCTTAACTCATCCAACCTTTCCACACAACCAAAGCAGCTGTGATTGGATATATTCCTAACTTGTCTCTACTTTCTACATGACCAAATTAGGTCTGATTGGATTAAGTCTCTGCCAGACATTTTCATCTAGTTTTTATTTGTTGAGGAAAATGTCAGTTAATTTAGTTTTGATTTTTGTCCATGTGCACTTGTTTTTATTAGTTACTGTCCAGTTTTCGTCAGGGGAAAAAAGGTTGTTGACGAAGACTATGATGAAAATAATCAGTCAACAAAATTACCACTGGTGCACATGCATGCATTCAGCTCTGTTACAAACACTCTCTGCATGGTTTAGATTGTACAGCTTGTACTCATATGTGGGAAAATGTCTTGTTTCATGATAAACAGATAGTAAACTCATCCCCTCCAACAGCCATATTTTCAGTTGTGTAACTTAAATCCGCCCCGAGTGCACAGAGCGATGTAAAGCCAGATTTTAGGGCCTGCAGCAGATAAGCTTGGCCCAGATCCCTGTGTCCTGGTGAGAGAGGCCCAGGAGGTTGGCTGCCTCCCTCTGCCATCATCTGGAAACCATCAGGATAAACAATGGACTTCTCCAAATCCCCCCCTCCCCTCTCGCTCATTCACTCTCCATACCCCCACGAGACATTCATCCTGGAGAACGCAGCAACACGGAGCCCTTTGGACACCATGTGGTCGATTACTCCACACTAACAAACCCGCAGCTCTCTCTCCCTCGGTGGGTTTAATTTGTATCAGACCCCCAAAGCATCAGGGAGAAGCCCAGCTGTTACCAAAGCCAAACAGCAAACTCATGCCCGCTCTGAAATCCACAGTAAACGCTCTCTCATTTCGGGCTCCCGTGTCTGCTTTATAGTTTTATTATGTTGTGAAATCAGTCATGTCCAAGAGTGTTTATGACAACAAAATGATTCCTTTGATGACCTCAGTTGTGGCCAATTGGTGGTCTTCTGTGTTGAATCAGTTGTGAGTGTTACAAGGCATTTTAAGACTCTATATGAAGATGGACAGTGCAACAGCTGCCTTGGAGTGAAGCCAAAGTCTTTATTTAATGCTCTCTCTGCTGACTTCCTGCCGTGTAAGTAATAATCCTCTCCCATGTTAACATATGTGACGTACAGAACAACACCACATGATGTACTTTATTGTCCAAATGGGGAGTTTTGTAAGAGATTCCAAGACCTACACATGTGTTTCTGCCTCTAAAGTAGACTTAGTCTTTTTGTTTTATACCTAGATTGTTTTGGGTATTTATTTGAATATTTATCAACACAAATTGATCCCTGTTTCAGTTCAATTAAATGCACCAAGCTCACCTGAGAGAGATGTTTGCAGTGAGTAAATCACTCACCCAGTTGGCACAAACAAATATAGATAGATAGATAGATAGATAAATAGATAGATAGACACTTAATTATCCTTCACAGGAAATTGTAATTGTTACAGCAGCTGTGCATTCATTCATTCACTCATTGTAACAACATAAAAAATAAAAGCAGATCAAATACAAAATACATGTTAAAAAGTGAGATAGAAAAGATTCTAAATAATTTAAAAGCTATGACTGGAGTAGTAAAGTGCTGGAGTATTGCACATGAATGGGACAGGGTAATTGAGCTATTGCTTATTGCTTATTATCAAATATCTTTGGTTAATAAAATGTGTGCTTTAAAATCGATCGAGTTTGATTTTTGGGCGACAGTCACACCGACACACCGGATGGACCACTCAAATTTATTTCACTAGTCTATCTGGGAAAGGGCCCATAGAAAGTGTTTGGGAATGGGCAGAGGCTTTCAAAAGCAAATCCAGCAGGTGATTGGACAATCGTTCTGTCAATCACATTCATTATAGGCCAATTAGATAATGTAGTAGGCAGGCAATACTGCCTTGGTGTAAAATAGAAAAAATAAAACTTGAGCAAAAATACCCTTTCTATTAAGAAATGCTTTAAGTGGGGTTTTTTGTCATTTAATAAAGAAATGTAGTCAAGATCTGGCTAAACTGCTACTGAAGCTGTGGGCATCTATGCTAATGTCTGTGGATTAGCATAGCAAGATGGATCTGCAGACATTGAATCCGGCAGATCCAGCTGCACTGCAAGGTTAGCCCTAACTTCCAATGTTAATAAACCCTTAAAAAATCCTGGATCACCACCAAAATCTAATCACTTCTTTCTTGTGCCATGAACAACATTCTGGGAAGTTTTCATCAACATATGCCTAAAATACACAGAAGGCTAATGAGCTAGTAGTATATTTTGCCTAAAGCGGGGTACACACATAAAGATTATTGAGCTGTTTTTGTCCCAACTTTCCCTCTTCCTGACCAAGGACGGCAAACTCCAGATTATTTTATGTTTTATAAGATTATCCTGTAAGATTATCCTGTGGTCTGAGGTGTGTTAAGAGTGAATTTATCCTGATAATCGGTTCAGGAACTGGTCGTGGCCAACAATCGTAAATATTAAACTTCAATATTTACGACCAAAACTCTTCATGTGTGTGGGGAAAGCAGACGACTCCCGAGTCATGACTTCGTAAATTGTGACGTGAATGTAGCCAATCAAGAAGCGAGCTGACTGAGGAGCAAGGAAGCAGGCGTGAATAAAAACAAGCATGGCCGACCTGAAACATAAAGATCATCGGACCTCAGAATTGGAGGACCAGCTCACATGCTCACGCTGTCTCCAGGATTTTTTAGTTCAGGACTTTTCAGTCAAAAATAGTCCCAAGACCACCATCATCCCCTCTTCTCGTATGTTCTCTTCTGTGTTGTGTTTATTGCTATGTTTCTTCTTCTTCGTTTTTGTTTGATCACATGAGATTTCTGTCTTGGAGGACTAGATTCTAGATCGGTGGTGGGACAGAATGATTATGTGTGTGTTGTGCTGTGTTGAGATTACTGGAGCACACCACACACAATACAATCCAAACTGTTCAATGCCTGATTTTTTATCTTTGTGTGGGGTCTCTAACAGAAAAAAAAAAAAATCTCAGGTTTAAAATCCTTATGTGTGGACCCTGCTTAACGTAGAGTTTCTCAAGTTTGGGCCCTGATTTGAAATGGTCACAAGTCTGTTTTTATGAAGTCCCAAACTGTCAGACTAAAATAGTTTCAGTTTCTTTATATTCAACAGTCAGGACGTGATAGTGTAGAAATCACCCTCATCCCTCTTCCTTCCCGTTACATCTGAAGCAGGAGAACTATAATCGCCAACAACCACGTCCTCCTCTTCAACAAACCTGACTTTATCTGTAAAACATGCAACCACAACAAAACCTGAGCCCACAAACATCCCCCTCCTATATGTTCAGTCTGTCCGAGCAGATGACGGCCCCTGTTTTTCAAAGGCCGTCTATCTCCCTTACATTCCTGGGTCTCCTCTATCTGACCCATCCTCCTCAGCAGATGATCCGGCCAAAAACAACACACAGCACGCCGATGACAGATAGGACGTTTATCAGCAGGGGAAACAAAAGGACCAAAGCAGAAGTTATCAGGAAGTGTTGCTGGAGATTCACCAGCTCTGCTGTGACGTATTTCACACTCCCAGAAACACTGTCCTCTGTTAAAAGCTTTATGTGTCTGTATTTAATTTTCACGAAGACATCAGCAGGAAAATTTGCTTAACTAATGTATGATTGAAATCTTAATATAACAGATTTGAACCAATGATCTGACTGGACATGAGGGCTGATATACAGTATAACATCACTGAGACTTATCAAAGTTCATTAGTTGCCGTGATGACAGAGTTTTTAATGTGAATCCCAGTTCCACTGAAGTTGGGACGCTTTGTAAAATGTAAATAAAAACAGAATACGATGATTAACAAAACCTTTTCGACCTATATTCAAATAAATACTAAGTCAAGATAAACAGATAAACTAAATAACAAAATATTCTCTCATTTTGAATTCGATGAAAAGGCTCAGTCATTCACAAGTTAGGATGGGGCGAGGTTCACCGCTTTGTGAAGAACTGTGCGAGCAAATAGTCAAACAGTTTAAGAACAACATTTCTCAATGTACAAGTGCAAGGAATTTAGGGATTTCATCATCTACAGTTCATAATATCATCCAAGGATTCAGAAAATCTGGAGATATCTCTGCACATAACCTTTTTTTCCCTGAATGCCTGTGACCTTTGATCCCTCGGGCAGCACTGCATTATAATCCAGCATCATTCTGTAAAGGATATCACCACATGGGCTCAGGAACACTTCAGAAAACCCTGTCAGCTAACACAGTTCATCTCTACATCTACAAGGTCAAGGTCAAACTCTACCATGCAAAGCCAAAGCCATATAGCAACAACACCAAGAGCCCGAGCTCATCTGAGATGGACTGAGGCCCTGTTTACACGACAATGAAAACTGCCAGAAACGGAGAGTTTTCGTTGTGTTTGCGCCTTCCGTTTACACGAGAACGGTACTCGGAGTGTCTGAATCTGCAAACTTTTGAAACCAGGGTCCAGAGTGAAAAGTTTTGAAATTGTTTTGGTATCTGTCTCTGCGTAAACAGGAATCAGCGTTTTCAGGGAAAAAGATAATGCACGGCGCATGCGCAGTACTCTTTCGGATAAAGGTTGCGCGTGCACCTACGAACAACATGTGTGCTGCTAGCTGTGCTCAGTTTGATATCCAGATAAAAAACTCTTACATCTTCATGGGTCCACGCGCCATTGTTGTTTGTGAAAAGTTTTTCCTCTCTGGAAAGCGTACTCGTGTTGTAACACTGCTGTTTCTCTACAAACCTACATTGCCAACTACTGGTCTGGCATGCACGCTGCAGCGTTTTCAGTCATTCTCGTGGCTCTGTGTCAATGCTTATTGTTTTCACATCATCTCCGTGTGAATGAGGAGGGCTTTTGAAAATGCAAAGAAAAAACCTTTCCGTTTCTGGTGACAATGTTGTCGTGTAAACGGAGCCTGAGGCAAAGTGGAAAAGTCTGCTGTGGTCTGAGTCCACATTTCAGACTGTTTTTGGACATCATGGACGTGGCCTCCTCCGGGCTAAAGAGGAAAAGGACCATCCAGACTGTTATCAGAGCAAAGGTCAAAAGACAGCATCTGTGATGGTATGGGGGGGTGTTAGTGCCCATGGCATAGGTAACCTGCACATCTTTGAAGGCTCCATTAATGCTGAAGGGTACATACAGGTTTAGGAGCAACATGTTTCCATCCATCTTTTCAGGGACGTCCCTGCTTATTTCAGAAAGACAATGAAGACACATTCTGTCCAGACCCGTCTCCCTTTGAAAGTGTGTAGCAATATGAGGCACAAAATACTACAACAGAGCAACTGAAGTCATACATCAAGCAAAAATGTGAAAGAATTCCACCTACAAAGCTTCAACAGTTAGTGTCCTCTGCTCACAAACACTTACTGAGTGTTGTTATAGGGAAAACATGCCTCTGTCCCAGCTCTTTTAGAACATGTTGCAGGCATAGAATTCAGAAGTAGCCAGGATCGATCAGGTTTAACTACCTCTGATGGTCAATATGCCTTAGAAAATAGGAAATTGACTTAAAAAATCAAATTATCAGGCAAAAGTGATATAACTGGACCATTAAGCCAGTTTTTTGTCCTGCACTCAGATTCTCAATGATGTGGGGTTACTACAGTGCATTCACTCAAACTTTCGTGCCTCAGTGTCCGTTAGTTTGGGGTCAGGGGTGTATTTCCATTTGTCGGCTTGTCACTGTCACATCTTCGAGGGCACCGGTGGAAACTCCAGCCTGTGCCATGGCCTCTGCTGGCCTTTTGGGCTCCAGACTTTGGGTCCAGTTTGTTTTGCTTGCTCTGCAGAGCGAAAGCTGTTTCCTCCCTCAGGAAGATGATGCTCTGTGTGCTCTCCCCCGACCCCCCACAGTGCCTCATGGTGGCTGAACGCTGAAAACACAGGCGTCAGTGTCCATCATAGACCCAACATTAAACAAGCCCTGGGAAACAGAGCATGCTGGGAATTAATAAATGAGCTGTGAGAGTTGTGACCCCGACACATGTTCCTGCTGTGGAATCAAAACAACACTGTGGCGCTTCTTCTTCGGTCTTCGTTTGGGCCTGGCCTACTTTCCTGCTGAGGTGCGGCTAATTTGAAGCAGCCTCCTCAGGACGATCCAGCTCTGATGGGTTTGGGATTTTGTCGTGTTATACAAGCTCGGAGTTCATCTGGGTTTTATTTCCTCTCTGCTATGATCCATGCGTCCGGATTGGTGGGTCAGGGCCAGCTGGGAGGGATGACTCAGAGCCTGAGGTATTTGTCCTGTAGCAGGGAGGCCTCTCCCATTGGTCCCCCCCCCACCCACCACAGGCCAGGGCCTCCTTTATGGTCCCACGGGAGCACAGCTGGAGGGAGGGAAAGCTGAGACTCCCTCTCCTCTGTCCAACAAATAAATTACACCTAACCAGAACAATATTTCCAACTTACTCAGAAAACAACATGAAATCTTCTCGGTTTTGTTCTCTGATGTTTGGTGGCCCGAAAGCATCAATCCCAAATATGAAATAAAACTATATATTTAAGTGGAAAACATTAATTACAGCAATATTTTCTATGGAAAAGAGCTGTAACTGGCCGTAATTGACTCCCTAAAACTTTCATCAGAATCACAAAATGTATTTTAAAGGAACAATAAACGAAAATAACCAGTAACAACTCTGTTACTCGCTTTTAAGAAGTAGAAACTGGCAGAAATGTAGTGTTTTGCTTATTAAATTAAGTGTATGATTTATGATTTGTGCCCCTCAATGCTGTTTTTTGATATGTTACTTTGTTTATGCTCTGTTGATCTCTGGATGTGCAGTGTCTATGAGTTTCTGAAAAGCACTTTTGAAATCAAATTTATTATTTTATCAGTATTATTATCAAGTATTTCTAATTGTATTTGAGTCAAAATATGTACATCTTGGTATAATACCTCTTTTTTGTTCCTCTCATTAAACTAAAAGTAACTTTAATTGTTAAAATGAGTGCAGACTTCAGTTCTCACAGTGCAGCCCTCTGGCAATGAGGACAAAACTAATGCGGCCCTCGTGCTAACAAAAAGTGCCTTTCTAAGAAAATGCATGACACCAAATTTTATTTAAACACCAAATAATCTAAACCTTTCTATGTTTGACTATAATTTAAGCAGTTTTATTAGACTTTGTCTTAGTCGTAAGATGAAAATGAACATTTGAGTTTTAGTCATATTTAGTCGTTTTTGCCCTTCACGTAGGAGTCATTTAAATTATGTTTTTAGTCCTAAGACGTGTAACCACAGGTCAGTGATATGATGTTTTTATGTTTTCTCTATTCCAGGCTCGACCCAAAGGTGAAGGCCTGACCCCGTATCAGGGAAAGAAGCGTTGTTTCGGTGAATACAAATGTCCAAAATGTAAGAGGAAGTGGATGAGCGGGAACTCCTGGGCCAACATGGGACAAGAATGTATCAAGTGCCACATCAACGTTTATCCTCATAAACAGGTAACAGTACAACTTTGGATGCGCGTTATTATTGGTAGGATATCGGTATCAGCTGATATACTGACATTTTTGCAGGTATTTACAGCAGATAAATCAGCCATTCATGTCCCATATATCTGCAGTCAGCCAAGTTTCCAGCTGAAGCTAAGACATGTTTGTTGCACATATAACCTGAGGATTTCCCAGCGACTGTAAAAGAACGTAACCTATTAATTTCTTTCTGCTACAAGTTAAACGTTTAATTGCCTTAAAATGGGAGATTCAGAGACCTACCTCTGGCCAATGGATTACAGAGCTGTCATCTAATTTGGCACTGGAAAAACTGACTTACATGGCAAGAGGAAAGATTTAAGGACTTTTACAAGATGTGGTCTTCTCTCCTAACCTTCATGAATAACCCAAATGTGAAAATGCTTAGAACTGGACACGGACTGTTGCAACCACCTGTATGACCTTAAAATGGCTTATTACTAGTTCTGTGGCTAAAGTATTAGTATTGTGAAGCGGAAACAGAGATAAAGAGGATGACCGAATTATGATGCGTTCTGTAGATGTGTTTGTATGAATATTAATGTTCACTAAAAGGTACACTGTTACTGATTTTGTAAACTTAGTAGTACTTAACTGTAATATCTACAGCTACCCACTGTAACAAATCTATACAGTAAATTACTTTAAATTGTAAAAGACTGTGGAAAAACATACTGATTTCTGTAGAAGTAACAGCATTTTACCACAAAATCTAAAATAACCTACTCTAAAATGTCTATACAGTAAATTAATGAAAAGGGTAATACATCAAAGGAAAATTTACTTTTCCCCCAGGGAAATTGACCAATACCAGGCAAGATTTCTTGCCTATCTATCTAGTTAAAGATGTAGGAATATAAACTAAAAAAAGCAAGTTCACTAAAAACTCGTATAAAATACTGTAATGATACTGTAAATGAAAAAAACAGTAAGAATGCTTTTTTTTGATAATACAGTCATTATGCTGTAGATTGAAAGACAGTCATGATACCCTAAATCTATGATAGTTGATAGTTGACGACATCACATCAGGAAGATGGAAAAGAAGAGGGCAGATAGAGGACGGGTAAAAGACAAAAATAAATACATAATATGAAAGCATAAAAATAATAATAAAAAAGGGAGTATATTAAAGCAAGAAAAGATGGTAAAAACAGGACTAAAACAATGAGGACCCGGTGAGGAGACGGCATCACATCAGGAAGATGGAAAAGAAGAGGGCAGAAAGAGAACGGGTAAAAGACAAAAATAAATACATAAAATGAAAGCATAAAAATTATAATAAAAAAGGGAGTATATTAAAAAAAGAAAAGATAGTAAAAACAGGACTAAAACGATGAGGACCCAGTGAGGAGACGACATCACATCAGGAAGATGGAAAAGAAGAGGGCAGATAGAGGACGGGTTAAAGAAAAAAATAAATACATAAAACGAAAGCATAAAAATAATAAAAAAAGGGAGTATATTAAAACAAGAAAAGGTGGTAAAAACAGGACTAAAACGATGAGGACCCGGTGAGGAGAGTAAGAACAGAAGAGTTTAAAAATATTTAAATAGGTTATTGTAAAATAATTGTCTAGATAAAATAAATAGCTAATATGGATGATAAACAAGTATGTAAGCAATAAAATGATCATGTAAAAGCAAGTCTAAAAAGTGTTTTAAGATGTGATTTAAAATGTAAAATATATCATGCACATGCTGATATTATTAATATTTTATTTTATTTATCGTAGATCTTTTTGAGGGTGGGTTAGAAGGGTTTCTGTTTTTTGTTTTGAGCGTCATATTGTGTTTAAGAATAAATGTTCATTAAAATGGAAAATTAGCAAACAAATTATGGAAAAAAAATATATCGGCAAAGTACACAAATGTGCCATAATGCTTCCCCTCATCATCACCACATTGCCATGAATCTTTGATATCGCAAAGTAATTTTTTGTTTTGTTTGTTTTTGTTTCAGCGGCCTCTGGAGAAACCAGACGGTCTGGACGTTTCCGACCAGAGCAAAGAGCATCCACAGCACCTGTGTGAGAAATGTAAAGTCCTCGGCTATTACTGCCGCCGCGACCAGTAACAGTCCACGTGCCTCTAAATTACTCTGAAGATTTATGAAGAAGGGATCATTAAATATGAACAACTAAATATAAACTATGAAGGGCTTGTTTTCACTGTCAGTCAAAAGATTTTCTCTGAGACTGTGACTCTCAGTTTTCTCATTTCAGACAAATATTGTTAATTATGTGAATTTACTCGACTTTTGAAGAGTTCTAACAAAGAACGAGGAATCTTACAACTGTGAATAAGTTTGTTTCTCTGTGACGTCGTTCTTCATGTTCGTTCACCGCGTATTCGAGTGAAGGTTTTAACATGTTTGTATATTCCAGGAATAACTTAAATAATGTTTTCTGTATAAATATGCAACAAGTCTTTACTAAAAAATGGATATGCAGCATAAGTGTATATCTGCAGCTCTGCATTGTTATCTGTATTATCAGTACTGGAGGGTACATAATTTTGAATATATTTTTAAACAGTTACTTCTTTATTACATTGTTGAGGGAAAATATTAGCCAACTAACAGATCTTCTATATTCTGTATACAGCGTGTGCCTATTATCCTACAGATAGTAGACCAAAACAACCCCCTTCTGCCTCTTCGCCTCCCCCACCCCTCATTCTGTTTTTGAGATTAGTTTCCCATGAATATTTAGTAAGGAGATATTTAAAATATCCTAACTTAATGTTAAAAAAATGCCATATTAATCTTTTATTTGAATACACGATCTGTTTTCCTTGCGTTCCATCAGTGTGAAGATAGAGCTGAGAACAACAAACCCACAGGGAAGATTTAACTCTTTTTGGCAGACACTAAAATGTATATTATGTATTGGAGGGGACCATTTAAAGCCATATTTTACCTCTGTTTGATTAGTGTGAACACAAAGCTGAGAACAACAAACCCAAAGGGAGTTTGTCTTCACTCTGTTGTAGAAAGCCATTAATAAATGTCATTACTTAGAATATATATTAATGTTTGAAATACTCCATAATGCACCTTCAAGGTCCTCTTCATAAGATGTTTTTTCTAAATTGTGAACAAATGCAGAACTCAGTCTGTGGAGGTTTACAGCAGTTTTACTGCGGCACCAAGTGCTAAAAACACCACCAAAGTGCTTTTATAACGGTGATGATGTCACAAAACTAAAAAGAAACACATAGTAAAAGGATGCATCTCTCCGGGCACTCCAGCTTCCTCCCACAGACCAAAAACATGCTCATTAGTTTGATTGGTGACTCCAAGTTGCCCTTAGGTATGAGTGTGAGCATGAATGGTTGTCTCTCTCTATGCGGCCCTGTTATTGGCTGGCAGCCTCTCACCCAATGTCAGTAGAGATAGGCTCCAGCCCCTCCAGCACCTCGACAGGGATGTTTAATGGATGGATGGATGTTTAATGGATATGGAGCAGAAATCATGAATATTAAAGCTACTTTGAGGACTTTCTTCCTCATTGTTAGGAGTCCAATGTCCAAACTCAAATTCCAATGGAGTTGGGAAGTTGTGTTAAACGTAATGAAACAGAATACGATGATTTGCAAATCCTTTATTCAGTTTAATACACCACACAGAGAAGATGTTATGTTCAAACTGGTAAACTTCATTGTTTTTTTGCACAAACTCACTCATTTCTAATTTGATGTTTGTTCTTTTATTTTAAGTATTTCAAAACTCCTCCTGGTGGCCTTAAAACACGTAATAAGACTGAAACGCCATTTAATGTGCCTTCATTTTCGTTCCCTGAGGCTGATGTTTGGTCTCGATTAGAAGGTTTTGTATTAAATTGTTTAAACACATTATTCACTCTGTCTCATTGTTTTTCTTCTTCTCTGGAAATAGTTTTTGTCTGCTGTAAGAATGAATAAAAGCTTAAGAAGGCTGTTATTAAATCATCCGTTTTGCATTTGCAGTTTGGTTTAGGGAGGGTCCTCGCAGAGCTGTACGCCTGACAGCTGATAAAACCCACTCCTCTCAACATGAGCTGATCCAGATGTTCCACATTTCTGATTCCCACATAACATAAAACATCAGAATCTCCATCTCTCAGTATTATTCCAACATCTGGTGTAAAACATAATCAGATCTGGACTCGAGCCCACCCCCCTCAAAAAGACACATTCTCCCTCTGCAGGGCTGGATATGTCTGACACCGAACACCTTCATCCTTCAGCAGAGCAAATACTGAGCAGAGGACCATCATCAGTCAACTGAGGCTGATGAGGAAAACAGAGAGTGACGCAACCGTGATCTCATTCACCCAGATGGTGATAAAAGACCCCCTCCCCAATAAAGGACCCTCCTCTGACTGTAACAGCTTCATGTCAGACTGTTCCTCCAGAAAAGAGCAGTAAGAATCACTAAATCAAGTTACAGAGAACCAACAAATCCACCTTCAAGACAATCCAAATCATGGACAAAGTTAAAAATAATCAGTTGCCAAAAAGTATTCAAAAGTTTTTCCATCTTAGGAAGTGTAAACATAATCTCATGTTGAAAATCAAGCAGTCAGGACTAAAATGAGACTATTCTGCATATCAACAAAAGGAGTTCATCTGTGGAACAGCTGCAGTAAAGAAATAAAAACATGTACAACAATATGTAGGTTAAAAAACATGTTCAGAAACACCAGGTTAGGATGGTATGAAGTAAAAGACAAAGGTGTGCTTTGAAATAGAGTGTAGATAAAATTGATTTGTACTGTGGGTAATGTTTAGATGTTCTGATACATTTTTGCTGTTAGCTGTATTAAGCCGTATTATTTGATGTTTCTTTGAGTGCCTGAGACTTAAATATTTTAGGTCATTTTGGAAAAGAGGGGTAGGACTGGACAAGTTGTGTACTTTATCCTACACCCTTTTCGAACAGAAAAAAGGACTCATTGTGAAAAGTCTATACTGATCTTGATCTACTGTATCATTCTGTTTTGTCTTCCAGTGTATATATATATATGTATATATATATATATATATATATATATATATATATATATATATATATATATATATATATATATATATATATATATATATATATATATATATATATATATTTTCTTCCTCATTTTCAAGATGTTTGAAATAAAAAAAACAACAACTTTCCATTCAGGCAGAATCTCTGCACTCAAGTAGATTTAATGAAACTTACAGAGACCACAGAGAAGGTTCTGATTTTAGTCCATGTTGACATGATAGCATCACAGTTGCTGAACAGGTCAATTGGAAACAGGTGAGTGTCATGATTGGGAATCAAAGCATCATCACAGAACGGCTGAGGCGAGGTTCACCACTGAGTGAACAACTAGTCCAACAGTTTAAGAGGAATGTTTCTCAATGGACAATGGCAAGGAATTTAGGGAATTCATCATCTACAGCCCATAAAATCACCAAAAGATTCAGAGAATCCAGAGACAGGCTAAAGACCAACATTGAATGCCATGACCTTTGATCCCTCAGGCAGCACTGCATTAAAAACCTGCATCATCCTGTAAAGGATATCAGCATGTGGGCTCAGAGACACTTCAGAAAACCATTGTCAGTGAACACAGTTCATCTCTGCATCTACAAGGTCAAGGTCAAACTCTACCATGCAAAGACAAAGACAAATATCAACAACACAAAGAAACACCGCCAGCTTCTCTGGGCCGAGCTCATCTGAGATGGACTGAGGCAAAGTGGAAAAGTCTGCTGTGGTCTGAGTCCACATTTCAGACTGTTTTTGGACATCATGGACGTGGTGTCCTCTAAGCTAAAGAGGAAAAGGACCATCCAGACTGTTATCAGAGCAAAGGTCAAAGGACAGCATCTGTGATGGTATGGGGGGGTGTTAGTGCCCATGGCATGGGAAACCTGCACATCTGTGAAGGCTCCATTACTGCTGAAAGGTACAGACAGGTTGGCTTTGTAGGAAAAGAGTGCAGGTACTAGATTGAACTGAAGCACAAAATGACAATGGAGACCCTGAACTGTTGAGCTACAGAAGTTGTACATCAAGTAAGAATGAGAAAGAATTTCACCAACAAAGCTTCAACAATTAGAGCCCTCAGTTTTTAATGAGTCTTGTTAAAAGGAAAAGTGATATAAAACTGAGGTAAACATGCCCCTGCCCCAGCTTTTTTTGATGCAGCAGGCTTCAAATTCAAAATAAGTGAATATTTGTAATGAAACAATGAAGTTTATCAGTTTGAACATTAAAAATCTTGTCTTCGTAGAGTATTGAATTGAATATCGGTCAAAAAGGTTTTTTCAGAATCATTATATTTTTATTATGTTTTTAACATCCCTTCATCATTTAAATTGGAGTTTGTTAAATGATTTCATAATACATTAAAAATAACCATCAAAAGTCCAGATACTTAGAAAAATGCCTTTATTTCCCTGATAAATGCTTCTGTTCCAAAACAGTTCAGTGTAGGTTAATGAATTACAGCTCTATCTCACAATCAACAGTCCTGTAATTCTTATTCAAATATTTCACATTTTACAGTCTGACATGGTCAAGTGCGTTTGTTGTTACCTGAAGAATCACAGATGGTTAGTACCAAACAGATTTAAGGTTGTGACTGCAGTATGGAGGGGTGTTTCTCTGCTCCACGACTGAAGACAAAGCCTCTTTCACTTTGACGAGACCCCGTCCTCAGCTCTCATGGAGTCTACTTGAGCTCTCCACAGTCTGTGATACTGATCCTCTTGGAGGTTCGCCCGGACCGTGAACCATAAGACTCCACTTTCTTGACCACGTCCATCCCCTCCTTCACGCTGCCAAAGACAACATGTCTGCCATCCAGCCTAAATGAAGAGAGAGGGGGTTTATTATCTTTGACCCTGAACAGAGACGAGATCCACGGTGCTTTTTCAGACTATCACATAAATCATCACTTTCATGACAAGATATCATCAGCTTCACCCACTATTGTGTCCCCAACAGGGTGTGAAAAACCTCTGTGAAGGTATTTTAATAAAGATGGGAATGAAACATATAATACTCCCTACTTATAGCAAACATCTATGTCAAAATAACAAACCAGAGCTCTACATTCTGCTGTTTTTAAAGACTGAGGCTGAATTACAAACATTCAGATGTGCTTGGATTAATGCAATTTTAAGTGATTTTATTTCTGTAGAACGGCTGTTACGGTAATAACTAGAGGATCTTATTTCAACAGACATATAATAAAAGGTCTTAATAACAAGCGGTGCATGTTATCCTAATGTGAACTAGAAATTCTTCAACCTTTGCCAAGGCATTTCTAACATAGTCGGGCAAGTTATGGTAAAAAAAATGTGGAAAACTGCCCTCTCTTATACTGTTGAGGATGATTTAAAAAGAATTCCTGGATCTACATCCAGCTTCAGATCACCAACAAAATCGAATTACCTGTTCCTAGTGCCATGACCAGCATTCCTTGAAAATATCATGAAAGTGTCTTGAGAACTTACAGAGTTATAAGCAAAAATGAGGAAAACTGCCCTGTCTTACACAGTTTACAAATCCTTAAAAAAATGTCCCAGGTCTAAATCTTACACATTATTACTGCAATCACACGAGAAAATAAATAATTCACTGTTTTTTTCTGAAATAACCAGATGATTTTATAATAAGTTTTGCTGTGTCAGCTTTTGTTCAGCTTTCCTCTGAGTTCAAGATTACAGCTCTGTGTGGATCTCCAAAAGGAAAATCAAGAAGCCTTTTAAAAAGTGTAAATAATGAAATAATTTATTATGACGACAGCTGTAATAAAACTGAAGAAGTTGTTTTAAGACATACCATTCTGTTTTTTCGGTGCAGATGAAGAACTGGGATCCGTTAGTGTTTGGTCCAGCGTTGGCCATCGACAAGATACCTTATAAAGTAATAATTAACACAGCATTAGTTTTTAGATGTTGCTTTAAAATGCAGAAAACACAGGACGTTTGACACATCACAGCAGAAAAAGCACAGAAGGTCCTGATCCTGCGAGCGGCTCTTTACTGTCATGTTTCACTGAAACTCTGTGATAGAACAAACTCGTATATACTGTCAGAATATCAATAACACGTGTGACTCTCTAATCAGGAGCATGTTGAGGGAAACTTCTCCACCTAAACATCCAGTTTGTTCAGATGATGCTTCGCTTTAAGGCAGCGCGGCACGATGCTGCCACCTGGTGGTGAAATAAGTCACTAACAGTCAGCAGTGAGCTTGGATTTTATATTTGGCATTTCCCTCTTACGAACCCATTAACACGTGCCAGTGTGGTCATTGTTGTGACGACCAGCTGACAAAACATCATCCAGATGCTCGGTCTGCTTCTCATCCGACAGATTTTCATCTTCGGTGCGTCACGGCTTTGCACCAGCCCAAGTATTCTCACACTCTGCTGTGATAAAACTCATCATAGTCTGCAGAGATGTTTACTAACCAAGTCTAATGAGGTCTCATTTCTTTTCTTTTTATTAAAATTCTTAATTAAGTATAAAGAATTAAATACAACATGGGAGAGGTAAAGTGTGCACATAAAATCAACCAAAGATACACCATAAAAAGTCTTGAGGTGGAAAGGTAGAGAAAAAAAAAAACAAAAAAAACACAACCACATTGTAGTTTGCTAAGATTATATAGTACCAATAATTCTTCAAATCTTCACCTCCACAAAATCTGTCCGAATGGGTTTGACATATTTAACCCAGTTGGCCCACAGTTCAGCAAAAACATCTTTTTGCTGAAAAACGTGAACAAAAAGTTAACCTTTCCATAGCAAAAATATCATTAACAAGTTTAATCCACTTTTGTATTGTGGGGAGTTCAGGAAGTAACCAACGTCTACTTATAGCATTTTTACAGGTGAAATTTCCTTTTTCTAATCTAGAAAAACAGATTTCGGGGCTTCTGATAAATAAATATGAACTATTATTGTGTCCAATGTAAATGGCTAATGCGTATTATATCACCCCAGAAAAACTGAATAAAATCTGTCCTAATATTCAGATATTTGTCCTAAGTGTTAAGAGGAAAAGGGAGCGCTGTTCCAGTGTGTTTGGGAATGCTGAAAAGTTCCATCATTTGGGAGAACGAGATGTGGGCCATTTCCAAGACGGTAGTAAGAACGTTCCTCTGCAAGCCAAACTCTGCATCCTGGTATATTTCCTGAAAACCTGGTCGTCAGTTGTAAACAATGAGTAATGGTTGATTTTGGGCTTCTACAAACTAATAGACCGGTTGCTCGCTGTAAAGTTATGGTTGAAGGAAATTCCTACATATCTTGCGTTGGAGAGACTTACATAGATTGACAGAGTGAAAAGAAAACAGTTTGTTAAAGTATGGGAACCTTTTTGGAATTTTTTGAGGATGAGAATGTTGTTATAACTTGAGGTCTTCAAGTTACCACTGCTGCTGATGTTTCAGATTTTTTATTCTGTTACTACCGTTTTATTTGTATTTTTAAAAAAAATTTGTTCATTTTTCTCTTCTTTCGATCTTTTGATAGTTTTGTTGTGCAGTACATTTATGGGTCAGTGACAAGAGTTTGCATTACGAGAAATTCAAAAGTGTTTTAATAAATTGTTTTAAAAGCTTGCATCAGGTTTGCAAAAATGTATATTTTGTATTTCTCTTGGTTTCATGTAATTTTAAATAGCTTTTGAACCAATTTTTACAAAAGGAAAGATGGATTGCCAATGAAAATGTCAAGTGGTGTAACTACAACAAAAGGAGAAAATATTAAATATTTATTTCCACCTAGGGTGTATGCAAGTGTACTTATAAAAATATTTACTTAATTTAAATGTATCACTTGAAAAAACATTTTATTAGGATCTTTTTAAAATAGTTACATGCGTTTTTGCAATATAGAGCAGGACAAATACTGCAAACCCTTGGCATTTTCTAGATAACATTTGAAAAATTCTGTATAAACTGATAAAAAAATGTTAGTACATTGCTTCATGATCTTCTTACACAAATCAACAAATTGGCTCCTTGAATGTTGGTTACACCGCGTTGACAATTTAGAAAGTTGACTTGACAGTCACAATTCCCCAAATTAGTTATAATATTCAGAAAAACGGAGTTCCGTTTATTTTCTTCATTGTTAAACAAGACAAATGTAGGATTATGCCAAACTAATTGATTACGTGTTTTATTGAGAATTTCACTATTTTTGTGTTTGGTACCAAGTTTTTATGGTTACACCACACAGACATTTTTACCATTATCCCTAAAAATTATCTAAAAATTGATCAAATCCAGAAATTTTAGACTAGGTCTTTAAAAAAATGAATGCATTCAAGTTTGTGAGCTTTTTTTCCCAAATATTTACCTTTTAAATTTAACTAAACCACTGGAACACGAAAAAAGTCACGTCATTGACCCTTATAACATTATTGCTATTGCTGTGGTCATTGTTATTTGTATGTCTTTCTTTTGTGTAAAACTTAATAAAATATTATTTTTTAAGAGCTGTTGTGTGTAATATTCTAGAGAAAGAATCTAAAACCATGTTCTCTCATGTCTGCAGACTGTTTGCCTGACATGAGCTGTTATCAGTAAAGAACAAACAAAGAGTTTCTCCACGGTGTTTACCGGGTCCAGTGTGCTTCAGTTTGAAGTTCTCGTCTGGAAACTTCCATCCATAGATCGACTTTCCTCCGGTCCCGTTGTGGTTCGTGAAATCTCCACCCTGAGAGCAAACAGATTACTCTAAGTCCTGACGGTGTGAACAGAAAAGGGCAGAAATAAAGATGGAGGCAGGCTCACCTGGCACATGAACTGAGGGATCACCCTGTGGAAAATGGATCCTTTGTAACCAAAGCCGTGTTCGCCCGTGCACAGCGCTCGGAAGTTTTCTACGGCAGAGATTTATGGTCATGATCTCACTGCGGTTTGAGGCCGACAACAATATGTGGCAAGAATAAAAAATAAAGACAAAAGGCTGCAGCTAGAGATCGTTTTTCATGCTCGTACGAGACTCTAATGTTTACTTTAAAGACAGTTCAGGGCTAGCTGTTGAAATCTTTTAACATTAATATTTGAGATTAAAAACACATTATTGAAATGTTAAAGACAAAAACAAAGGAGTCTTCACTTGCTGCTGAAATCAAAATTTCAGGTCGATGGAGCAGCAGGATCTGCCTGAAGCTCGATTATGAGGCTTAAAAACAGGAAAATGATCAAAGTTAAAGCAAACAAATCTAAAAATACAGAAAACAACTTTATTTACCTATTCACTATGTTCACTTCCTGATGTACATTTTGTATCTACGCCACATCTGTTAAGAGTTATTTTCATTTACATATTTCATTTTAACTGCATTCTCCTTTTTTATTTATTTTTTGTAACTTCTCTTGCACCAAAGAAAACAACTGCTGGAGTCAAATTCCATGTATTTGTCCCATATTTGCAATAAAAACGATTCTGATTCTGATGTAAATAAAATAAAACAAGACATCAGGTTTTTTTTTTTTTAAATAATATCAGAATTAAAAGGAAAAAGCTTTGCCCAAAGCTGCCACAGTAAACACGAGAGCACAGTTAAAAATGCACAAAACCAAAGGACACATATAAGTAATTCATTCTTGCAAATGTTTCGAGGCAAAGCAACACATCTGTTTTTAAAGGTGCTACATAAATGAAGTTTTTGTTGTTATAAGAGGGAAAGTCAGTTTAGCTTGGGAACATATTCTGATAGCATGAAGGCAAAACATGATTTATGAAGTCTTTTTGGTCACTTTTTTGAGAGGGAAAAAAAGTCAGTAAAACTCGTAAATCGAGTTTTGCGGGAGAAAAAATCGGGGATTTTTTTATTCGGTCATATCGCCCAGCCCTAGTTGTAACTGATGCGGTTTCTTAATTTTGATCTAAATAAAGAAAATAAAGAAAATAAAGAACACTGAGTTCTTACCTGCAGTTTTGGGCACCACCTCCGCGTTGAGCTGCAGACAGAGACAGAAGCTCAGGGTCAAACAGAGGTCAGGAGAACAGCTCTGTCTCTGCCACATTAAACTCTCTAAATTATTATTTAATTAAATAAACATGTCTGTGCCCCCTTACCTCAAAGGTGACCCTGCCCAGCGGCTGGTTGTCCGCAGCCAGGTCGAAGTAGACCACCGGGTTGTTGTTGGCCGCCGCGGGGCCGCTGCTGTAGAGCCGCGCGGCCGTGAGGGCCAGAGAGCAGAACCGGACCCGGTTCGACAGGATCAGCATGATGTCTACGCAGGAACCGAGGCTCAGAGGCAGCAGGAGGACCGGGGGAGTCACGCGGACACACGGAGGAGCAGGAAGTGATTCTTATGTAACCGGAAGCACCTCCTGGTCACGTTCTCGCGAGACTTCAGGGGATTCAGTCCGGGACTTCAACACAGTTTGGATTTTAGAGGAAAGGAGAAAAACGCTGTTGCAAAAAACAGAAAACTCTAAAAACTATGAGTCTATGCTCCCACTTAATGTATTTTTTTTATTTGACTTTTACTTGTGACTTTTGGCATATTTTTGGGCATTTTTTTTTATCCTTTTTGTTGTATGTTTGTTTGCTAGGTTTGACATACAGTGTGATTTTAAGATTGATTAAAGAAAAATAGGAGTTTAATCCCCTGACACAATCAGAGTTTGTAATGTAATATGTAAATAAAAGTTTAAAAAAGGAGCAAAATACTGACGGTTCTTGCCAATAAAAATCTTATTCAAACAAAGTGTGAGACGTTTCTCTCAGATTTTTTACACAGATATTACCCGGTGAATTCCTTTTTTTCTACATCTTAAATCTTTTCCTAAACAAGTTAGACATAACATTAGATCTCAAGACTGAGCATGTTATTCGGCTTCTTTAAAGATGAGATTTTTTAACAAGTATTTTATTAATCTTATAATTTGACTTGCTAAATTCTATATCCACACCAGCAAATTCTCAAAACAGAAACCCCAAATTAACGTCTTCAACCCTTATGAAAATTCTTATCTTGAAACTCTCAATTATTGTACAAATACTAAAGTCATTAAGACAAAAGCTTTCTGCAGAACTCTAAAGCTATGATTCATAAATATTAATTAAGATGTCAATGTGTTGATCTATTTCTCTTTCCTTTTCTATCTACTGCACTTTTGAAGATGTGAGTTTAGCGTTGAACTCTTGAAAACTACAATGAAGGTGCACAAAAGACAGGATGACAGCGGCGTACAGGTATCATCTGAATACATATTTATTAGATAAATATTAGGTTGTCACATCATCTAACTACATACAGTTCTGCAAGACTAAAAATCACAATTAGTTCCTTTATTTTCTGACCAGTTTAGAATATGAAATGATTGTACATACAATGTACACAATAGAGACAATGGCCACATTGCATGAATCACCGTAGATTGTGTCAGTTTCTCCAACTGTCCATGATATCAAAAATTGTACAAACTATGGATTCGGTTACAATCTTCTGGACCCGTCCCCTCTCTAACTCCGTCTTTGACCCCCGACCCCTCCCTCTTTGTAACCTTTTTTATTTTTTAGCTTTAGCACCTCAGAGTATGCAGGTGACGGACTAGAACACTTAAGCTAAATATTACATGTAAAACAGAGGCGTCCTGATAACAAAAGAGGTGAAAGTATATTACAGAGAGGGGGGAACAGAACAGGGGGGTACCCACAGACACCGACCGACGAGTTTCCATGTTCAGCCACTTCCAGAAGAGGGTCGCAAGCTTTTTATTCTTCTAAAGAAACAATGCACATTCCCAGGGAAAATGAATACATTTCTGTTCACATGTCTCTATTTCATTTACATATATACAGGCATCCTCGGGACGTTCCATCGAGCTTCACCTCAACATCGTTTCCAGGACAGGACGATGACCAGGACGTGCCCTTCCTCTCGGTTTTTGTCAAGTTTATTCTGTTAATCCTCCCACAGAAATGGCCCTTTGTTGTGATTGTGCAACTACAGATTCAGGGTGCTGCCTTTGACACAAAAACATGAAATAATGAAGGATTTATCAGACAGAAAAGTGGCAGTGAAATGTTTCGATTTGATGTCTCTTTAACCCTTTTCACACATGCTCAAAACTGATCATTTCCTGAATTTGCCTGGAAGTGCTACGTGAAGCAACTTTCACACATGCAGTCCTTACATCAAGTTTTCCAACAGTTTGTTTCTCAGTTGATGGAGGAAGGGGGAAGTGCACTGTACTTGGGGGCTGGCAGGAAAATGTCAGAGTAAATCATAGGTTAAAAAAGCCTTTTTGCATTGACACACGCAGCTTAATCTGGCATTTTAGGAAAATTTAGGGAGGTGTAAATGGAATTTGTGAAGAACGAAAGCAGTGAAGCAGAGTTTTTCACCCAGAATTAACCCTGATTTTTACTTTCTAGCCACCCTCTTTTTTGTGTGTGTGACCAAGCAAGTCCCTGAACTTTCTTGGTAAGTTGAAAATGACTTTGAAAGCACAAATATGCTAGAAAAAAACCCTAATTTGCCTGGTTGTGCTAAGTGTAGCCTATTTCACACATGAAGCCCTGACATTTTCTTGGTAGCCATCAAGTTTTCCAACAGTTTGCTTTTTAATAAATATCCCGATAGCCAATATCCCGAGTAGCTGACAGGAAAAATTCAGGGTAAAGCTCAGGTTAAAAAAAGCCTGCTATTTGCAATGACACACAGCTCACCCTGGCAAAATCAGGAGCAAGCAAGTCAGAGAACTTTCTTGGTATACTGAAAATAACTGCAAATGCACAAATATGCTGGTAATTTTCTTAAATTATATAGTGTAAATGTGAACAGAAAGAACACAGGCGCTGATCTTCAATTTTCCTGCTGTGCGGGACAAGTGTGAACAAGCAATCAGGAATACCCCATCCCTGACCCCTTTATTGACAAACAGAGATTCTTTGGAATAATTCTAAAAAAAAATTACCGTGAAATTCTTTTGAAAATTTCAAGGCTGAATTAATTAACAGGGGCTACATCTTCACAACAACCCTTAAAATTTAACACAGGGGAGCTGAATATGTCTGTGCAAAATGTCTGGGGTTTTAGATTCAAGCTTTAACCTGAAACTTTCCTGCACATTTCCTTGTATATTTTAATTTTCCAAAAAGTTTAGGGCTTAAAGTGTGAAAAAAGCTAGACTTGAGCATCACATGTTGTTACTAACTGCAGGTTTTTTCCATCATAAATAATTCCTGCTTGACCCATTTTTTACATATACCTTCCCCATCCCTACTTTTACAGGCAGGAACACTTCAGGACATCCACCTGCTGTGAGGGTGAAGTGAACAGGTAAATCAGTATAATTTGGACAGGTTATCCTGAACTCTCCAGGAAAAGTTGAAGGTCGCTTGAATGCACAGAGCAATCAATGCACAAAAACCCTGAAAATGCTCTGAATTTGCCAGAATGATCTGCATGTGTAAAGGCAAACATCAGCTACTTCTGTAAACAAGCAAGATAGAATTTTGGGGGAAATGTTTCCATAATTATCAGAGTTGCATTTGTGAAAAAGGTGAAACAAGTACAGAAACCTTCCAAATTTTCTGCATTAACTTTGGTGAACAGCAGAATCTCAAGGTTACATGTGTGAAAGTGGCTAATTGTACAAAAAAGCCTAAAAATGTCCCAACTTAATCTGTCTAAGAAGTAAAATTTCAGGGTTACAGATGTGAAAAGGGCTACACATGCGCTAAAACCCTCAAATTTTCTGAATTAACCTTTGTGGGCGGATAAATCTCGGGGCTGCATGTGTGAAAAGAGCTTTTGTGGCATAAAAATGAGGCGTCAGTGAGCTGATCTGGAACAACAAACATTTTCTTACATGAAGGTTTAAAAACTCGGCACAATGCAACAGCTGAAAGAAATTGGATTTCTAGCCTTACAGATCAATAAGAAAATAAAAGTACAAAATAATTTACCAAAAAAACAAACAAAGACGGGGATAAAAACACAAATGGTCTGGTGCTTTTGACATTTTCTATAACAAAAATATAAACAATATGGTGGACTTCTTAAAGTATGTTGTGATATATCTTTAAAATACCACTGTGTATTGACATCTATGATACACACAGCTCTTCTTACAGCTGAGTCAAACACATCAAACAAAATCAGACATTAATGATCCAGTCCGGTCCGAACGTGACAGGAAGTATTGCTTTAAAACTGAAACATGATGCGACACAGTCCGCTTGAGCTGGAAGAGGAAGTAGTTGATTGGATGGGGAAGTATAAAAACACAACACCCGTCTGGAAATGGCGGGAGTGCACGGCGAGGAAACGTGACGGAGAAGCACGACGACCCGGAGGAGAGATAGCTTATGAGGCGCTTGAGCCGATTTCCCGGCCGCTTACAGACAAAGTCAGTGGTTTGATGGGAGCTTTGTTTTTGGGAGCGTAATGTTTGGGTTCGATTGGACGACCGACGATCGAAGGACAAACATGATCAAGATGATACAAAAATATTCACAATGATATTTACAGTACGATAGCATTTCTTAAAAAATAATACATTTGCATACTGAAACAGCACTCTTCTCAAGAAGTGAATAAAACAAACATGGCAGAAAAAAAAGAGTTTTACCAACACTGCTCCAGAAACACGTGACCAGCAGTGAAGGTCAACGGTTCGAGTCCGACCTCACGTCTCTAAAACCACGTTATCACACTCACACACTTGCACACTTTCACCAAGCAAACACAAACACCGTTCCCTCCCTCTCACTTTGGTGACGTTGAACAGTTACTACAGAAGCCTGGAGGGGACACACTTCATGAGTTTGACTCTGTTTTCTGTAAAATCAGTCATCTTGATTTTAATATTTCTTTACTTTAGCTTCTCTGGTGTGCATTAGTCTTTAAATCCTCTTGACATCCCACCTCCTATCATCACAATTACGGTGGAATATAATATTAGACAGACCTCTGCTGAGTGTTTATTTGATGGGTGGTTGTAAGAAGATGATAATTATCATTATTTATGTATATGTAAATATCTTTCGTCAATCATTCAATGTAAAGCACCTTGAACTGCAACTGAATTTGTATGAACTGTGATGTATAAATAAAGTTTGTCTGATTAACTGATCTTGACTTATTTATTAAAGTATCTTAGGACAACAGTGATTACTTCCCTACAAAAATGAGCTCAATTCTGTTATTTTCTGTTTTTCATGTGATAACAAGAACAATGAGGTTATTAAAGTCTTAGCTTCTCTACTCCAGAACAACAAAGCTTGTTTTCTCACGATAACATATCATGCCCACAAGGATGGGCATCAACAGCTTTGTTAGCTCGATGCTAACATATAATAAAATCGCCTTTTACAGATTTCACAGTTTGAGCGTTTGATCGCTCCAATTTAAGCTTTGAACCATCTGATGCTGCCTTTAAATGGCACTCATGGAGTTACCATAGGAGATAACCATTGCTAGGGTGCAGGTCTGATTTGTCCAGTAAGGGGGGATTGCCTCGTCTCTGATGGCAGATTTTAATCTGCAGTGGGGATAAGTTTCATTCCAACTCCTTCTCTGACTCAAAGGCATATATTAGTCTAATGTTATAAACTTAGACCTTTGAATATTAAGATCAAATCAATAAAACTAATATAAAAAATGAAAAACACATATATGTTTTTTCTTTTTTGACAAGGATAAAACTCAGATGAACTCTTGAGGTTTTAACAGTACTGACTATTGAAATATTTGTAAATAAAAAGCCACCCATGTAGTTCAGGCTATCAAACATTATCATTATCACATTATCTACCTATTTTTATACTTTATTTTTTCCTCCTGACCCTTATTTTTAATTTTATTCTAATTATATGTTGATTGTTTTTGCACAGTCAAATTCCTTGTTTGTGCAAATGTACTTGGCAATAAATACCAATTCTGATTCTGAAATAGTTGAGCTCTTACGATAACAATTAAAAATGTATTTATTGTCAAAGAAAGACAGAGTAACAAACAAACACGGATGTTTGTCCAATCAGGGCTTCTGTAGTTTCCAAAAGAATCACGGATTGTTTAATTATGCAGCAACAGAAAGAAAAACACAAACACAACAACAAACCCCATGAACACACTAACGTCAGCGTTATCCCTTCACTGTTAGTGTTAAATAAATGAGACGAAAACCAAAAACATTCAGAAAAAGGAGCGATGGAGACAGAAGCTGAGAAAACCACACCATCCTCTTGGAACAGCACGAGACGAGGGCTTGGCACACATGCACTTTGTAGACTACTCAAACGGCACATCATTTAACAGGGACAGAGGTGCAACGGTGCAAACACTGGAGGAAGTGGCAGCAGGAAGCAGAACACGGCGGGGGGCTCCGATCGTTCAGTTTGTACCTTTCTTTAAAACCGCTCCTCTGATCAGGAGGATGATGAATATACAACATGTCGAAGTGCAGTTATAGAAAATTTTGTGTTCAAATGGGGCCAAAATGTTCCCTGCTCAGGGAAACCTCTGACAAAAATATGTTTGTATCAAATTGTGGAAAAAGTGGAAGCCAATTTTCCCCAAAAACGGTTTTAAAATGTCGCCAAAATGGGTTAAAAAAGGCTCCGTCAAGGACAGATGTTTTGTTTATCCTTTTCTTGTAAAACTTGTTTTTTGCATTGCCTAAATCTCTTGTGCTTTTAAATGATGCGTGATGGACGAACAGCAGCAGTCGGGGAATGAAGCTGTGGCCTCTCGGATCGGACTAACGACATGGACAGAACGCACACTGGCCAGATAGCGCAGGGTTTTTTTTAGGTATTTTTTATACAGTGAATTCCTTTTTCTTCTCAAAAAGGAAACAAAAACATGAATAAAAAATGCTACAACACGTTCCTAATGTGCACACAAACACCTTTGTGTAAAAAAAATCAACTCGAGTATAGCTGCACAGTTTCGAAAGTTTTCGCCACGAAGTTTCCCGTCGTGTCTTTGAGTTTGAGCCTTTTTCAGTCACTCTGCGCTGGCCGATGAAAACTGTACAAGAGGAAGAAGAGAAAGGGAGTGCATCTTTGTGTTTCTCAAGTACTCCAACTGCAGGCGCTCAGAACAAAAACCAGTCCATGTGTTTCTGCGGCGCCTCAGTTGTTTTCGAAGAGCGATAGAAGGTCGTCGTTGCTATTGCTGGGGAGGTCCGGAGGGTCCAGGTACGACAGCAGCTCGTCCGGGTTCGCCAGCTCTGGAAGCAGCTAAAGGAAAAAAAAGAGGAATATAAATTAAAACTAGGGTGACCATATGTCCTCTTTTGCCCAGACATGTGCTCCTTTTTTAAAATTATGTCCGAAGGGATTTTATAAAATGTCCTAAAATGACAAAGCTGTCACCGGTGACAGAAAAAGACATGCATGATTCACACTACCATAACTCCTTGAGCATTCATGCTATCCAAATAATTCAAACTGATTCTGAAAGCTGAGAAGCGGAGCTTTACAGTACATTACGGTAAGAGCTGGATTGCCTGAGGGGGAGGGACGGGAAGTGAGCTGAATGAGAGCAGAGAGGGGATTCAGAGACAAATATGTGAGTCATTTATTGGTGATTTATCAGTATTTTCTGTGTAAATAATGTAAAAAAAAATATTGTAATTAATGAAACTAGTATCATTCTTGAGTGTTTCCTTGAAGTTCTTTTGCCGTATTTTCGCCTTGTTCATCTTTTTTGTTGTCTTTTTCATCATAGTTCGTGTTTTATGGATTTCATAAATAGTTAAATAATATAATAATAAATAAATATTAAAGGGCATTTTCTGACACATTTGTTGACAAAAAAAAAAAAATACAGGCGGCCATTTATATTCATAGTAGTAAAAGGGTTTATATTTACAGTATAATAAAGCGCTGCACTGGACCACTGACATTATTCCAGTGTATGCTGCATACATCACGACACAACATAAGATGCTGAGGGTCCTCTTTTAGGTTTTCAGAATATGGTCACCCTAGTTAAAACTTGAGCTGAGCATCAGGACTCACGTCTAAAGATGGCTCCGGCATGTCCGACCCCGCCTGGCTGTCCAAACTGCTGGAGGGGTTAAAGGCCAGGTCGTGTGGATGGTTGTTGGGACCGGGTTGCTGCTGCTGCTGCTGCTGTTGTTGCTGTTGTTGCTGTTGTTGTTGCTGTTGTTGTGGAGGGGGCGGAGCTTGTCGTGACGGCTGAGGAGGCCCGCTGTGGTGTAGCTGCTGCCCTGATTGGCTCCCAGGGTGTGGAGAGGCGTGTAGGCTCTGCTGCAACGGACCGTGAGACGGGTCGTTGGCGGCTGAGTGAGGTATCTGAGGAGAGAAGGGGTAAAATATTTAGATAATTTTTCTAATATTTTAAACAAATCTATACCTGATATTGTTAGATTCTTCAGATGATTGGTGGATTAAGAATAATGAAGAGTAATACCAAAGTTTTCTACTATTCAGGTACTGTTCTCCGTAACTTTTCTGATACTGATAATGATATAAATTATGTCTTACAATGCTAACATAAATATAATTAAATCACACTGAAGGCCCCGAAATGTGTGGCAAAGCCCCTGATGTTTGCAGAATCTACTCCTGCCCTTTAACACTGCATCACGAGATGTATTAAATTGTCATTTATTTTAAATGACGACAGTTTTCACCCACTTCGCCATTTCTTTTATACTCTTTTGATACCTCTATTTTCACTTCGTTGGGGCTGTTCCTGTCAAGTTTGGTTGTGCTGTACACTGCGATGTTGTTCTGTGCCAATGTTTATTTATTTGTTTGTAGTTGTTGTTGGATGGCTGTCACTGTAGACCAAATTTCCCCCGGAGGGACAATAAAGCTCTGAACTGATCTGAACTGTATTCTCAGTCTGTCTCACATTTAGAGAAGGCCTCTTTAGTCTACTTTATGGTAATTGGTCAGTTCAGTGCTGAGCCATGTTGTCAACAACTCTGCATTCATTCATTCAATCTAAAGTCTCAGCTCTACACTGGGCTTGCCACTAAAAAAATGAATGTGTTCATTGGCTTTGTTGGTGGTGAAAGCCAAAGAGGAGTGGCTCACAGTGAGACAGATAAGAGCATAAATTTTAAATAAAATAAAATGAAAATGAAATGAAATGAAATGAAAAATTAAGTAGGCAGGTTGCAACAGGCAGAATCTTTAAGCAATATCAACTTCCTTATGAAGGAAAAATAAGTAAATTAAGTAGAAGTGAGACTATAAACAAGGCCAAGGAATTCATACTATAAACATTAACAATATTTACAACATGAATATAAATGACAGCACTGTTTGTCCAAAAGGAAAAGTTTGACATGAAGGTTATTTCACTGGGTAATATGTTCGCGTATTTATGTGTAAAACAGTGAAAAATGTTTATTCTCCAGGACCTGACGGAGCAGTGATACTAAGGGAGGAGGAGTTATAAAGTTTGATGATCACAGGCAGGAATGACTTCCTGTGGCGCCCTGGGTGCATCGTGTGGGGATGGGTCAGGCACTGAATGTGCTCCTGTGTTTGTCCAGCACACTGTGGAGGGGGTGGGAGGTGTTGTCCATGATGTCCTGCAGCCTGGACACCATCCTCCTCCGTCATAGAGTCCAGCTGCACCCCCACAACTTCACTGGCATTACGAATAAGTTTGTTGAGTCTGTTTGTGTACGCTACCCCGTGTACCCTGTAACCTCACTATCACATGCGTCACCAACTCACCCAAAAGTGTCAAACGAAGCCCAACAGCTTGAAAATCAGAGAGGCTAATATCTGAGGGATGTGTTGGGTACTTACTGAGTCTGGCATGTTGTGGGAGAGGGGCTTGTCTTGGTTCATCATGCTGCTGGGCAGGTCAGGCGGGTGAGACAGCTGAGGGCCGTGCATAAAATCATTCATCGACGTACCACCGGGCGTCACGTGAGGGAAGTCGAAGTTCCCGTGACCCTGGTAATTGTTGCCTGAAAGAAAAGTAAACATAAATCAATGTCTTGTGATTGATTTAAGCTGTTCTCATTTAATTAAAAATACCATTTGATGTGTTTTAAGTCTTCAGAATAGGATCTATGTTGGTTCTACCTTGGTTGCTGTATTCGCTGTTGTTGCCCCCCTGCTGTGACTGCAGTAAGGGGTACGGCGAGGGTCCAGGGCCGAGCTGAGCGATCATCTCCATCACATTGGGCATGATCATCTGACTTGGACTCATCGTCTTGAACCTCTTGGCCAGCGGTCCGTCTGGATCCTCCTTTATGTGGATTTCAGATTTGATCGCCACCGGCCGCCAACTACACGTCGGGTCGATGGTCACCTCCTCGAACTCCGAGCTGGTGAAATACGGATAAAATTAGGAGCAGAGAAGTACAGACAAACACATTTAGGGCTGTTTTTGGAGACATTTAACTTACTTCTGAATGGCATTTAAGATTCCCCACATGTACTGGTCCACTTCCAGTCCTTCTAACAACGCTGTTTTACTGAGGAGGGGAGAAAGACCCGGGTTAGAGTGTGACTAACGTTAGTGACTCTCACATCTATAAAGAGGGGAATATCTCAAAGCACTAAGGCAGGACAAACTCACTTGCATACAGGACATCGCCACGTTCCTCGCTCGCAGTTCAGCTGTAGATACGACTCTAAATCAAAACACTGAAACAGGAGAGAAGATCAGCTTTGGTCGAAAACTTGAACATTACACTCCCTCTCTGTTATTGAGTGCTAACCTGAACATGTTTGCAGTCATGCCCTCGCGCAGGAAGCTGTATTCGCCGGAAGGTGATTGGACACTTGAGGGAAACCTTGATAGCCGTCTGCTCCACGCCGTCCTCTCCGTTGAGTGTTGCGTTGCCCGATGACGCTGCTACGCTGCTGAAGTTTCTCTTTACTTTTGTACAGAAGGAGAAACGACAGTTTTTAAGCACAAACTCAGAGAGGGATGAAGGCATGAGGAGGCTAAATGGTGCTGCGTCTTGTACCTTTGGTGATGCAGTGCTCTGCAGGAAGAAGCCGTTTCTTCAGTAAACCCTGGAGCACAGAGCGGACCGAGGGCCTGTGGACCAGCTGCAGCACGAACAAGTGCGACTGCAGGAGAAGGAAATCATCGATATTAAACCTTACAGACAGGATAAGATTAATTTATTTAATTTTATTTGGAATCACACACAGTAGACAATGGTATAATGACCGGCAAACAAACCTCCAGCTTCTTCCCTAATCTCTCTGTTATTGTGTCATAATAATCCTAATATATTATAATATAATATAAAATATTATATTACGTTGTATTATTATAATATTATTAAGACATATTAAAATATAATATAATACCATAATAATGTTTTTATGTGTACTTTTATTTATATTTATTTATATTTTTGTTTATATCTATCTTTTGTTTATAGATCTTTTTATTTACTTTTTTAAACTGCTATTGGAATCCCTAATTTCCCTGAGGGAGTTTCCAAAAGGTATTAATAAAGTTCTATCTAATCTAATCTAAGCTAATCAAATAAAATAATTATTTTCATTATTCATTTTATCCTTGTATTGATTTAGAAATTGATTTTATGTATTTTTACTTACTTGTCTGGTTATAATTATTTATTTATATGATTTAATATTATTATTTATATTTTTATTACTTATTTGTTTTTTTTACTATTTTTTTCAGTCTAGTCCCAGTGCTCTCAGTTCAGAGGATGTTTATAGTTATTGGTTGTATTGTCTACTGTATATTATACTTTTCTTTTTTTAAAAAAAGAGAGCATATTGAAATGATTTCACTATACACTTTAATGTGAATTTTTAATGTCTGAAACTGCTCTAATAAGAACATTTGACAGCAAACAAACCTCCAGCATGAAGTATTTTTTAAATATAATTTCCAATCATATCTTAATGATATGAGATATATAAAACCAAAGCAACGAAAAAAAAAAAAAAATAAATAAATAAAGCAAGAAGAGGAAACTAAACAACACAAACTTACACTTAAAATTCAAACATGGGGTGTCTCTTATCTAATAAAACAGGAAATAGATTTTTTAAACAGGTCTCTGTAAAATAAATATGGGGCATTTAGGGAGGATGTAGATTTTCCGTTTTTCCCAAAATTCTTGAAATTTGTTCTTCTGAAGCTGTAATGAAAAGGTGATTAATTCCATTACATATATTTCATGGAAACTCATTTTCACTGAAGTTGCAGTGACAATATGTGATTGTTTTCACCCTGGATCTGACTATATCTTTCACCACAGGGAATGGCCTCCATCTATTCCTTTTCGTCCTGCTCCTTTCCTTTCCCACCCTCCTCTTCTGACTCTAAGCTCTTATTCAAGCAGGATCGAGGCAGCTAGCTGGCTTCTTTTTAGCCTGCTGTGCAGACAGCCACGCTAACCCCAAGTGAAAGGACCATGGCACCTGAAAAGGTGGTGAGATGGAAAACTCACCACCTTGTGACTCTGAAAATATCACTTTTAAGATGGAAAAGTTACATCCTGTTGCTTTAAGACTGAATATTCTCTGAAACAGTTTCCTGTACTCACACAGCAGCAGGCAGTGACCGTGATCTGGATCGTGTTCCTCCCGGGCTGGCACACGTGTTTCAAGTGCAGGGGTTTGTGGGAAGTCTTATTGTCGCCTCGCTCGATGGTGAGCGGTGTGGCGTTCACGCTGACTTGGACCGACGCCGGCCAGTTTGTGTTCATCTGTCGGTCTTCGTGGTGGTAGCACTTGAACTGCAGCTCCAGGTCCGATCTATGGACAGAGAAAAATACGAGTTCGTGACTGAGATTCTGATTAAACTCGAACAAGCTTTTCTTTGGAAGGGTCAAAGGTTGGGAATAGTTGAAGGAAACCCGCTGGTACCCAACATTGACTTCTTAAATGTGACTTATTACCAAGAATCGAACCACCACTGGCTTAAAGGTTAGGCTCCCCCACTTTAATCCAAGTTAGTCCCTTCATTTTACAAAGAAGAGCAATAGAAGAACAATTAGTAGTAGTTATAATTTAAAAGAATTTGAAATATCTAAAAAAAACAAGATTCAGAACTAAACTGAAGGAGCGCATCGGTACAGTGAGAGGAATCAGTTTATGAAACAATCTGAACAAAGAAACTAAATTGGAAGATATAGGTGATGAAATATCACTACAAGACTGGAAAGGGGTATGTGTGAAAGCTCAGAAACAAACAATTAACAGCAATCTGAAACTTATTCAATATAAATGGCTGATGCGTACATACATAACCCCAGTCAAATTGCACAAGTTTAATAATAACATCCCTGATACATGTATTAAATGCGTGTGTGAAAGTGAAATCCTTCTAGCAAGATGTTATTAATATGATTGATCAAATATTAGCTAAAAAGCTACCAATGGACCCCAAGCTTTTCCTTTTGAGTATATATCCTATTATCCCACACTTGCAGAGTAAAGAATCTAGATTTGTAGATATGAGTATATTACAAGCTAAACGCATCATTTCCCTGTATTGGAAAAATGTTGATGGACCAGGAATTGGAAGGTGGATTAAAGAGATGGCATTAAACATGACAATGGAAAAGATAACATGCATTATTAGACGAAAACAACATGTTTTTAATGACATCTGGAGACCTTTTATAAGTTTTCTAAGACATGATGCTAATGTTGGTCATTTGCTTCAGCAGGAGGAAGTTCTGAAAGAGTTGAATGTCCATGTAGTGTGATATAATGTTCTGTGAAATGTCCTTGAAATCCATCAGTGTTATAACTTTTTTCAGTATATATCTATATAATTGAAGTGAGAGTGCATATATGTATATGTATCTGTGGTAAATACTGTATACCATACCCAATATCGTATTGCTATCAACACTATTTTATTTATTTATTTATTTATTTTTGTAAGGGAAAGAGGAAATGGGAGGGAGAAGAGGGAGAGGGAAGAAAAGTTTGCTTTGTTGGATGTAAGGACATCTTACGGTTTGATCTGTTGTAACTTGCAAACAAAAAAACTAATAAACACATGTATAAAAAAAAAGAAACTAAATCGAATTTTATCTTTAAAAAAAGTATCAAAGTCAGTATGTTGAGTAAATACAGGAAACTGTGTTAATCTAAGTTTTACTATGTTTGTTTTGAGGCAAAACATGAATTAAAATGTGGTCTTTTTTGTTTGTTAGTTTGGTTGGTTGGTTGTTCTTGAAAATAGGAAATAATGAAATGTAAAAAGGCATGTTGGCCTGCAGCTCTTGTTAATTTGTATTATGTGTTTAGTTAATTAATGTCTTGTGAGAGAGGGGCAGACTCTATAAGATTTTTCTTCTTTCTGGTCCTTTTCATTCACATGTTTGAGATTTTTTTGTTTGTATTGAATGTTTTATTCAATGACAGAATGAAATAAAGTCCTAAACTAACTAACTAACGTTGCTTGTGGCCTCTTTCTCACATGTCATTTTAAATTCTTTCCTTAACTTTTTGGCTTAGTCGAGTGAGACAAAGGAAATGCGCTGTATTATTAAGATCATAAAGGTCAACAAAGTAAGGCCAGTCTCACCTCCACATGAGCGTCTGGTGCACCGAGGGCCGTAAATGGAAGACGTGGTTGCTGACAGCCAGGTTGTGCTCTAGCCTGAAGGGCTCCAGGACGACCCCGTCTCGCACTGGGAATGTCAACCGTAGCTCCTCGCTGTGGTTGGCTGCATGGTAATAGACAGGCCGTGGTCAGACTATGATGATCTAAGAAATAAAGGACTGAGTGTTTAGATTTCTGTTACGGACCTGGAGGGGGAGGGAGGGAGGTCATATTTGGTTTGATGTCTGGAGGGAAGGGCGGCTTCACGTCCTGGTTTGGCGACAGGTATGGAGGGATGTTACTTCCTGGGGTCATTGGGGGGGTGGGGTTGCCTGGCACTGGGGAGTGAGGGTAGTTTCCAACTGGTCTGGGCGGCTAAATGGAAGAAATCAACAAGTCAGTCAAATCTTGTTAGGATTTAAAAAAAAGGCTATAACAGCAGGATGAAAAATACTTCATAGACTTCACAGGACACCTCATGTTATGAACAAAATTGACCCTAATGGATCACCACTGTGCCTTAAATGTAAGTTAACGAGTGGGACATATATACACTGCTTCTGGAGCTGTCCAAGAATATGAAAGTTCTGTTTATGTGTATCAAAGGAAGTGTCAATGATACTGAAATCAATCTATCTATCTATCTATCTATCTATCTATCTATCTATCTATCTATCTATCTATCTTTTTGGCCAGAAAATGTATATTATTTAATTGGATTAGTGAGAAACCTACCACTGTTACTCAGCACTACAAAGACATTTTTAGAGTTTTTCTTATGGTAAGACTAAATGCCAAATAAAAAGGAAATGACGACACTTTTATAGAGATAATCCTCCAATGGATTAAGTGTCTAAGGATCTAAGTGAAATTATCCAGAGGGGAAACCCTGGCTTACATTTGTCAATAGGTTGGTGCACCCCCCACCTTTTTAAATTTTTTTTATTATTATTTATTTATTTATTTATTTATTTAATCTTCTTTTAATTTTCCTTTTATTTTCTACTTTATTTGAATTTAGCTTACTCATTTTCCCCCGTAGCTCAGACCGCTAATCAATGTTGTTTGCTTACATGCATTGTTGATATGTAAATTCAGAAAATAAAATAAAATCTGATTATTAAATAAAAAAATACTGACCCCGTTTATATTCCCCTGGTTGTACTGATATCCGCTCCCGGAGAAGTTGTTAGTTTGGCCGTTGAAGGGCGGCTCTTGCTGAAAAATGATAAAACAAACTTAACCAAAAGCAGCAGAAAACTTTTTATTTAATATCCTGCAAATGTTTCTGAAATCTCCAGCTGAGTGAATTCATCACTGCACCTTGTAGAACTGTCCCATGGCACCGCTGGGCGGCGGGTACTGGCCTTGCATTTGCTGCCCTGGCATCCTCTGGCCGGGGTAGTTGGGGGATGGCAGCGGCCTGGAGGCGTTGGGGGTGGGGTACTGCCCCTGCTGGTTGGGGAACTGGCTGTTTGGTCCATACTGCTGCCCACCGTAGTTTGGCTGTTGACCAAATGAGGATTTAGCTCCAATGTATAAGCACGATGTGCCTGAAGAGTGAGAATGTGCAGCCTCTTACCTCCCCTGGGTACGGCCTCTTAATGCCCTGCATGCCCATGCCCTGAGGCCGGGGTCCTGCGTAGCCTTGCTGGGGCATCCTTTGGCCGTGAGCTCCGAAAGGTCCCATACCTTGGCCCCTGGGTTGGTTCATTCCCATAGGGGGACCACTCATGTTGGATGCGTTCATGCCGGTGCCCATGTTTCCAGGGAGGGACGGAGGGCCGCGGGGTCCTGGCTGGTTCATGAACTGACTGTTGTACCCCTGGTTTGGTCCCATCTGGAAAGAGGAACTCATCTAGAAGATAGAAGTGGTTCAGATTAAGGCTGAGAGGTATTAATCAAGAATGTAGGGATGCACGATATTATTGGTTTGATATCGGTATTGGCCAATATCAGCCTAAAAAGTTAAGTATCATATTGGCAGCTATTGAAATTTTTGTAGATATTAACAGCCGATATATCCGCCACACATATCGGCCATGGATTGGCTTGAATATCAGCAAATTTCACGTTTTACTTTAATTTTTACCTCATGAGAAAACATACTTTATATGCAGACATACTGCAAAAAACTCAGATCATAGCAAGTTTATTTGTATAATTTCAAGTAAAAAATATCCACAGTACTTGCTAAAATTTCATATTCATTTGATTAGTCCAGATGGGTATCGTAATACAAGGAATAAAAACAATAATAAAGCACTGAATAACTCGTCATTATCAGAAAATATCTAACAATAAAGCAAGCAAAATTTAGATACCTGAGGGTCTTGAAATCAGGTACAGAAATCTACTTAAGATTGCACATCTTAGTTCCAAGACTTCGTACAAGCAAAATTCATCTTGCCACATTGGCAGATATTTTAACTTATTACAATCAATTCAGGTTTTTTTTTTGTTTTCAAATACTATATCAAGATGTGTAGCTGGACATGTCAGGCAATTATGGCTTACAGTATTACAGTAAGTCTTGTGAGATTTTTATAACTGAAATTGGATGAATAAACTCCCTTAGATTTGAGTTTTTGCAGTGCATTGCTAAACATTAGTCCAAGTACAAATCTCTGACTTAGATTTCAGGGAAATAAATTCAACTTTAGTTGAAACAAAAACAAAGATTCAAAACAGAGGCTAAAAATACTCAAATCTTCAAATAATGGCCTTCCATCAAAGCTAAATATGTGACTTGCCTTTATTTCACCTCAGCTAATTATTCACACTTAACATTTATTCAGCCCTGTCCAACAATGAGCCTCAATCCACTCAGACCTCGACTCTGTCTCAAGTATTCAAAAGCCAAATCTGTGAGCATAAAACCGACTTTTAAGAGCTGCATAATCTGCATGAAAGTAAAACCTAGATTAAAACAGACAGTGTCATTATTTGACAGGTCGTACCGGTCCATATTGGTTCATGTCCTTGTTCTGCGTTTCCTGCAGGGCAGCTACGGTCGCTGTGGCAGTGGCGGTTGCTGTGGCGGCAGCGGCAGCGACTGCAGCGGCGGCGGCGGCGGCAGCGGGCTGGGTGAAGTCTGACGGAGGACGGGAGTGTGGAGGGATGCCCATGCCTCCAGGGCCAGGGTTGGGTCCTCCAGTGTAACTGAAACAAAGGGTCTGGGATTAACTTAACTGATTCTTGGAGTTCAGTCTCTGAGTCTGTTTTAGTCGATCTTTTTCACCTACTTGCCACCGAAGCCCCCTCCTCCGGGGTAGTTGGGTCGTCCATACATGCCCTGCTGCATGTAGCTCTGGTTGGAGTTGCCTTTGTTGGGAAACTGCTGCTGTGGACCAGGGAACTGCGGAGAGTTCATCCCCGGGTTGTTGCCGGACATCCCGGAGCCCATTGGGTTGCCTCCAGGGTTCATGGGGTTGTTGTTGTTGGCCATGGGGTTCCCCAAAACCTGTTGGACCAAGACGTACAGAGAGATGACTGCATAAATTCATTAAGATCTAAATCAGTCTCCTCTACCTGCTGAGGTCTTTTGGAGTGAGGGGAGTGCTCCTGAGGAGGTTATGTGTCTGCCAGCGTATGTTTGTTTGCTAGCTAGATTACACAAAAACTACTGGGCAGATTTTGATGAAATTTTCAGGAGATGTTGGTAATGGCCCATCTTAAAAATGATCTGATTTTGGTGGTGATATGTATATTTGTCTGGATGCAAAAAAATCCCCCCCCAAAAAAAAAAATCTGTATGTTTACATTGGGCTGCATTTTTGAAAAATCATATCCACCATTTTTAACAAATTTCATTCCAGTTTCACAAGATAAAATGGGGTCCATGTCTCTGTCATTGAGGTAAATTTCATCTGGATCTGATCCAGATTGACGACACAAAGAAATATTGAACTTTATAATGGGAAGTCCCATTGACAACATTCAAAAAGTCATATAAAAACTAACTATTAAGTGATGTTCACTAAACTTGAAGGAGAGTTACTTCCGGTCCTGTTAGACTTTACAACCATCACTGCTCCCAGTGGTCCATACACACTAACTCACCATAAAACTGAGCAAATCTCCCAACCATGTGCAATATTCTCATGTGCAATTACTTTGTAAATATTTAAATAATTCTAATAGTGTAATATTTTAGTTTTTATATTTCTGGTCTTTATATTTATGATAATGCACATACTGTTTTCTAGGGCTGGGGATTGTTAAGAACCTCACGATCTGATTCGACCCGATTTCGATTCTTCAGGTTGTGATTGATTTATATGCTTCAATGTCGATTCAGTCAAATATTATAAGTAAATAATCATTTTCGTGCCCATGTGAACATATGTGGTTTGTCACGTCGCATTTTGAGCAACAAAACATCTGGAAATACAAATTTCCAAAATAATAATTTATTTGTGCATATGGAGTACAAAAGTAAAAAACACGACAAGCTTAATTCTATTCTATTCTACTCAAACAAAAAAAGACAACAGGGGCTGTGATATGAGTGAAAGAATTCGATCTCACCTGGCTCTGCGACGTGTTGGTGACGCCCCAGACTGTCGTGACCACGGACAAAGAGCCCGGCGGCTGATTGGTGTTCTGCTGCCAGGGGACGGAGTCATAGGGGAACGACCCATCTCTGCACAGGACATTAGAAAATACAGCATTTAAGTGAGAAACAATAACTCCAAACTACATTTGAGATCTATGTTTACAGAATGTTTTACTGATATTCTAAAATCAAAGTGTGATTGTGCAGAAAAGCTCAAACACTGTGATGTAATTATGAACCAAGTGGACTGAGGGTTGTGTTTTCTCCCTGTTGTCTGAGCCTCATGCAGTTATTCTGGCAGTTTGTCAGCCGCTGATCCATAAGGACCGTTGGGCTTCATGTGGAGAGGAAGGGCTTCCCTCGAGGGCCCGTCATTCTGTTTACACTCACACACAAGCCAAAATTCACATCGGTGCAAACACTGACCCGTGTGAGAGGCCGGGCTTCATGGAGCTCATTGGGGGCTGCATGGGCACTTTCCCTGGAGGCTCGTTCTGCCTGCTCTTCTGGTGACGGAGCAGCAGGAGGCGTCCCAGCTCCTCACACCACGAGGACAGGAGAGCTGGAGAGAGAGCAGAGGGAGAGAGTGATGAGCGCTGAGGGGCTCCTGTGAGGAATAATGGTGGAGGTCAACGGCTGTGTGCTGAAAAACGTGTTATTTTAGAAGAGGGGAACAGATCAGACGATAACTCAGGAAACAAAGCTGCTGGACAACTCTGAATGGAAATGGCAAAAGTCTAGCAATAACATACCAATTTAGCAACCTTTTAACAACATTTAATTCAATCATTTGATGCCACAAGACTAAAATAAATGCTTGAAATATGTTTTCAAGAGGTTAGTAAGCATGGTACAAACATAATTAAAAAGTAACCCAGTTTTCTTTATTTTTCTGCAGGTAGGGTAGATGTATATATATAATTACACCAATTTATTTATTTCAAATAGTTTTGTTATTCAGAAAAATATCTCTACTGGTGACCAAGATGATCTACCAAGTAGTCAAAGGGGAGACCCTAACCCTTTGACTTCCAAACTAAGAAATACATTTGCAACAAATTATTTGTTGGTAAAATTGTGTTCCTTCTTCTTCATTTAGCCACAGTTCAGGTTTTACTTTACAGATTCCCCAATCAGTAAGCAGATATGCAGGTTAACCTGCTGGTTGGCTTGCCCATTAAGGGTTATTATGGCCATGAATGGATTATGTAATTTCTGCAACAATTTTTTAGTTTTTCTCATATGAAAACATCACAGAGAGCAAAATTTTGATATTTAGCAGTTGACTCCATTTTCTGGAATCATAGATACATTTTTTATTGTCAAATTTATTTCCTTCAACTAAATTATGCATTGTTAGAGGATCTGGACATATGTGAAAATATTTTTTCTCACTCCAGTGTACGCTCTTACTATTAGATTCCTCAGGAGTTATGCGGCAATGATTCACTTCTGATTTTTCTAGTTTTCAAACAATTAAATTCATGTACAGCAGCGCAACCCAGTGGATATATATAAGTGTTACAAACACTATACAGAGAGGTAAATGAGGAAAAACAGAAAAAGATGGGCTTTCAGAGTTTAAATACAGTGGTGGTAAAAAGTCAACCGTGTGGTTACAATGCCAGTCAAAGGCTTAATGTTAGAAGATACAAAAAAAACATAAAAATGTAAACATTATATTGGCTGTAACATCTTACCATGGCTTCTTGGTTTTATTATAAAGTTTGCGATAAAACTTTGTGTTTGTTTTCATTGATTTTAATTTCTAATTTACTTTCAGCCAATATTAAAAACTGTTAAGGAGGTTACAGGAACAGCATGACAGGAACAATCACAGCTCCATTTTGTGGAAAAATTCATTTTATTTTAATTTTTCCTGGCAGATGTTGTTATGTTTCCTTGTGGATATTACTTTTTCATGTTTTAAATTGATTAATGGAAGTGGAGGGGGCCACATATGGCCGCCACTAATCCAATTAGTCAGTTATATTAGTGCGATAAGGTATTTTGGAACGGATGTTTGACAAACACGCTTGCTCAGATTTAACTTTTTGGCGTGTGAAATAAAAACGAGCAGCTCATTGCACACTTTTGTCCTGTAACAGCGCAGATGAACGTACATTACATGCCCTAACTTTTATGAATAACACCACAAGTAAAATTATCTTTCAATTAATGCATTATTTAAAGAGGGGATTGCTGTGTTAAATATTTGCCTCCATCCAGCTTGTTGTTGCAGTTCTTGGCCACTAGGGTTCACTCTGGCCTTGCAGATCAGACCCAAACCCTTCCCTAACATCCACCTTCCTCTCTACCTGCCTCCTTACCTACTGCTCTGTTAGGTAGCTACCACGGAGCGTATTTGATTGAATCATATGCTTTTCATCTGCAGTGCATGTTTTTGTACTGTGCCAACTACAAAAGACTCACTTCTCCTTTTTTCTCCCCTTCTCCCTCTCCGTCTCTCTCTCTCTCTGCAGCTTCAGTGGAGAAAAGGAATGTGGATTCAATCAAAGAGCGGGGCAGCCACCTCCTCTTATGATTCACAGCACTTCTAGGGCTGAGTGACTGAGGAGCGAGGGAGGGAGAAAGGGAAGGAGGGGAGGGCGGGTGGTGCGGTTTTTTCGTGCAAAAAGCCACGTCAATGTGACAGCAGACAGCACGGGGACGATCCACCCTGCTGCTGCCACATGCGAGAAGGATGAGGGAGAGATGGAGGCTAAGTGAGGCAGTAAGATGGGAGACATCAGGCTAATGGGGCTGACGGGAGGGAGGAACAAACAAAAGCTCCTGACTTTCAGCGCAAACATGGCAACCCGGAGATTTGATTTGACCAGGCATGCAAACAGACAAGCAGGTGAGGAGGGACGCCACTTTGGGTTGCATTTACACGCCCACGCAGAGGGAGAATAAATAGGGCGCAAGAATTTCAGCATCTCCGAGCGTCGCGCCCCAAAAGGCACCTCCTTCCTCCTCCTGCTTTCATTTGAACACTGAGCACACCAGCCTCGCTCCGTGTAAAGACGAGGGCTGGAATACAAAAGACGTGTACAGATGGTGCCAGCAGCCTCACCCTCCCCTTCCTACCGCTCCTTTAAAAGCAGCACGGGGGGCTCGGGCGCAGAGGCAGCTGGGTTTTTTTTTCCAACCCTGCTCATGCTCTTTTTCTCCCCCTTCCCCCTGTTGTTGGCAAGGCAGGTGCCAAGAGACAGGCTGTGCCGCTTCTCCAGAGGATCGATCTGACTTTCAACCGCTTTAGTTGACGAAAAAAGGTGCCCGATCCTCTCCAAACTTCACACCTGCAGGTAGATGCACAGATTTGTAGTTTGTGTTTAATCAAATACAACCTCCTTTAAGTGCGGCTAATAGGTTTACGAGTTTCACATCCATGTTTTAACCTCCCGCGGTGCTTTTTAGCGGCACCCTCCCTCCGCTCAGACCCCCTTCTGATGGAGTGAGTTTTCAATTCGAGGGCCTGGCAACAAGCCAGCGTGTTACAGCTCAATTAGGGCCCATTATTCTCCTCCAACAAGGGGTAACTTGCACTTCTAGTATGTTGATAAACATGTCGCCGCAATTTATCCCCCTAACGGTGGCATGGCGAAGCCGTCTGGCAGTAAAGGGGGACGTATCCTCGTTTCACACGACGGAGGCCGACATCCACAGCCGCAGGACAGAAACAAGCTGAGAAATGACTGTACATATCTGAGAGAGGGAGAAGAAATAAAGGAGGGGAGGAACAGCGCTGCCACTTAGAGAGGAATTATCCAACCCCACCATTAGATAAAGAGCTTATCACTGCACAAAATTACCACCTCTGCTGAGCACCGTCCTGTTTAGAGGAGAGGCACACTGTCATTGACTTAGAGGATAAACTTCAGGGTGGAAATGGCACGAGGAGGAGCCGCTGCTATGTTACTCCTCAGAATCTCCCATATAGTCAAACAGTACAGATATTAATATGGGATTACCTGAAGTATTGATACAGAGATTTAAATTATTCTGCTAGTCTTTGGATGGATTCTTGCACCAGTAATAAAAAGCCAAAACCCAAATTTATTTTTAACACTGGAACTAAAATAGATGCCATATCGATGACCAACCACCAGTACTGCTTTCAGGCCCAATACAGAGGCTTATATCAGTATTGACACTAATATTGATACTGGCATCTGAGGACCAGTATTCAGCTCCAATATATACTCCTCTGTTGATTATTTCTCCTCTTCTCTAATGCCAATTGGTATTGTTTTTTATATTGTTAGAAAGCCTGATTAGTTACCTTTACTTAAAAAGATTGTTCTTCTGTGGAAGAAGCAACAAAACTTAACACATGGGTAGTGCCCAAAAAAAAGGTGCCAACTATTTCCAAACTTTGACCAAGTTCCTGGGACTGGTGAAGTCAAAGACAGATCCCGAAGTAGGCGTCTCAGGGAGACAACACCCCAAGAGGACCAGTTCCTCAAAGAAGCAAGGATGGCTTCCAGGGGAAGAGGGGGTCTTGGCAATTTAATTTTTAGTGCTACCCACATGTTTAGCTTTGTTGCTGATTCAACAAATGTATGATTTGTACAATTTGTACCTCGTTGTAAAGGCGACAAAATTGGTATTATTAGAAGGGAGAAATATCAAGAGGGGTCTGGCTGCAGACCTGCACTGTTAGGACCTGTTGTGATGTTTTTTCTCACGCATCGCTGTTAGTTTTTGCCGTAAAGAGTGAGTGTGGAGAGAAGGTGAGTAAAAGTCTAGTGACTACTTCTTAGTTTGTATTATTAATCTGTAGAATAACCCTTGAAGGGGTCATCTTGTCTTGTATTTTCTCTATTTTTTATCGTGATATTTACTTGTGTTTTTTTTTCTATTATCCTGTTGAACTGGAAACGTATACTTCTTTTTTCAGTAGGGATTCAAAATGTGCCAAGAAAGTGCATTAGACTCCCCCTGGAGTCTAATGCACTTTCCCATCCTTCTCTGCCACGCTTTCATGCACTCCTGGAAGGATTCTTCTGGGATCCTCCTCAGCTCCGTCGTCACGGCCTTTTTGATGCCGTCCACGTCTTCAAAACGGGTCCTCTTGATGACCCCCTTGAGCTTGGGGAAGAGGAAAAAATCACACACAGGTCGGGTGAGTAGGGAGGTTGCTCCAGCACGGCGATGTTCTTCTCAGCCAGGAACTGTCGGATGCTCAGGGCATTGTGAGCAGGTGCGTTGTCACGGTGAAGCAGCCACATCTTGTCCTGCCACAACTCTCGCCTCTTCTCACGCACTGAACGAAGCAAACGCTGCAGTATCTCTTTGTAGACATGCTGGTTGATTGTGTGAAGGGGAAAACTCTTAGTTTGAAGTTTGGGTTGGAGATAAATCTTTTGTGACACCAGTCCTGGAACTTTTCTGACACACCTCATATAGAAGTACTTTATTCATTAACACTGGTGAGAATATCTGACGAACACTACTTGTAAGCCTCTCACATGAAAAGTTGGATTTAATGGAAAGTAGTTTTGTTTTTACTTATAAAGATTTTGGTAGAAGTTCCTTATAACCTGTAGAGGTAACTGCATAAAGAAATATACCATTAGGATTAGAATATTGTTACTGGTAGTGTTAGACAAACTGGTATCAGCAGCATGAGAATATAAATTATAATAATGATAATGATACGAGTATATGGTACCAATAAATCACTGATATCTGTATTGTGGTGCTGGCATTGATACAAATTTACTAGAATCCTCACTGGAATACCAATATAGGATCAATATCAGTGTCTACTCAGGCCTACTAATGCAGTGTTGCCGGGTAATTTATCAACTACAACATGAATCAACTGGTTTGGGATCGTTCGTGGCGTAAAATAAATAACAGCATTTTGGAGCTCGATGGGAGTACAGCTGTCAGTTGAGGCTGGCAGTGCTGTGTTAATTTTTGAGGCATAAATATCACAGGGAACCAGATTTTGATTATAAAGTAAAGGTATCAAAATCAGTGTTGGAGGGAAAATTTGGTACAGTAAATCCCCTTGCCTCTTTGTCCTCCTCCATCCCAGCATCTCTACAGACACTGTGGATACTGAACACATAAAGGATTACTGTTTTTCCTCCTCTATCCTCCCACAGACGGCCCTTCAATAGACTCATCTGCTTCCCTCCTCAGGACGAGCCAAAAAGCTGGCGATAACTGTCTTTGCTGTAGCTCTTCAGAATCACAACGACAGTTCTGGAGCGAATCAATCCGCCGTTTGGTGCTACAGATCGTCTTTTTTTGCTCTGTTTACATTTTGTCTCCCTGGTGGCTGGGGGTCTCTGTCTTCCATAAGGAGAGGAGCCGATCCTGTTTGCCTTGTAGAGGGTCCCAGGGGCCCCGGCTGAGTCTGAGCCGTATTGATATTCTGGTGCTCAGCTGTGCAGCCTGATGGTCAGCCGTGGCGAAGGGCGGTAAACGCATCTGCTGGGACGAGATGGGTGGTTCAGTAGCCGAGCCCGCAGCTTCCAGCTTCACTCTCTGTCATAAAGCCCGGGGGAGGCATGACAAATGACGGGCACCGCATCTCTGACAGTTGTTCAATGCTCTCTCCAATGGTGATGCTTCCCCCACCCCACCTTTAACCGCACATACAGACAGGAGGCAGAGAGATAAACTGTGCTGATTAAATGCCTTCATTCTGTCTCTTTTAGACCAAACAAAAACAAACCCAGCCTTGATGAAAGAGCCGAGCTAACACAAGCTACAACAAAATAACTTTCTTTCCTCCTCCTACTAGTAGTTTCTGTCTTATCCCCGGTAGAAGGAAGTGGAACGCACAATAACTTTTTAACCCATTAATAATCCGTTGAACAACCCATTAACACAAATTAACCAATAAAAAGGCAGCAACTCAATGCATTTAGGCATGTAGACATTGACAAGATGACTTGCAGAAGTTCAAACTGAGCTTCAGAATAGAGGAGATGATTTAATAGACTTTGGTAGATAGTGAAAGACAGGCTGGGACGAGTATTTCAGAAAATGCCCATCTACAACCATCTCTTGGGTTTGACGAGAAAGGGCTAGAAAGAGCAAATATCCAAAATTGTATTTATTTGTCTGATGATTTATTTTATTGTTAGTATTTGCTGATATATATCTTTCATACTGATACAGTTTTTTAATCTTTTTTTTACACTTAATCATTTTAGATTTTCTTTTTTATCTTTTAACATGTTTTTTTTTTATTATTATCTTCTTTATTTATGTAATTTTAGAGTTTTATTTATTTCTGTCAGATGATTCTTGGTTTTATAGCTTTGCATTTTCTCTTGTTTTCTTTCCTTTATATTTTATCAGTCATCTTGATTTTATCATTTCTTTTACTTTACCTTTTCTGGTGCGCATTAGTCTCCAAATCATCTTGAGATCCTACCTGCCATCATTTCAATTATCATCATATGCTATGTGATATGTGAATAAATTTGTGTATTTATATACATACATTGTCAATCATGATTCCTTCTGAATGTAAAGCACTTTGAGCTGCAATTGAATTGACCAGACAAGAAAACTAAGGCTACAATTAACTTGGGCGCACCAAATCTGGAAAAATGTAGCCTGGTATGATGAGACTAGATTTCTGCTCCACATTCAGATGGTCGGGTCAGAATTTGGTGTCACCATCATGAAAGCATGGATCCCTCCTGCCCTGTATCACCTGTCGAGGCTGCTGGTGGTGTAATGATTTGGGATATTTTCTTGGCACATTTTGAGCCCCTCAATGCTGCCTAAGAATCATCTAAACCCCACAGCCTACCTGAGTACTGTTGGTGACCATGTTCATCCCTTTATGACCACCTATGTTCTGATGGATACAAATATAAACTCTGTCTGACTTAAGGATGAAGTAATCTGATTTAAATTAGATTTTCTTGTTCATCTCTTGCTTGTGAATATATTATCTAAAGAGGACTTTCAAGGAACAGTTTGTGGTATTTCTTTCATTTTTGTGCTTAAATTTGCACAAATGTCAAAGCTGACTCATGAATTAAGGGATCAGATTTTGAAAGTCACAGGAGAAAGGTCAAGAAAATAATGTTTCATGTTTACAGTATGCTTGTTGTTTTGATATCTTGAAGGTGCTTTCAGGTTAGGGCTTTTAGGAAAAGATCTAATTGCTATTTCACTGGCAGATATTGCGATTTCAATTTGATTCACATTTTCTTCAAATCAAGCTTCAGTGCAATATTCACAATGTTTACAGTATAGAAAACAGTAAGGAAATCAATGATCAAAAACACATAACACATTATTCATCATCTAATATTGATGATAAATAATTTGTTTTAATTATTTTAGGGATACTCCAACTTCTACTCCTAAACAGAGGCTTTGTGTTGTTGACCTGCTTACCAGCACTTCTGTAAATGCAAATTGCAAATGTGTAAAATAGTATGTGTGAAATAGTAGACACAACAGATCCTGGGTCAGTCAGGAGTGCTGCAAAAAAATTGCAGCTTTGGCGATCATGATTGCGTTGTCTGAAACTGCGATTCCGATCCTAAAACTATAAATCTTTCAGCCCTATTTCAGGTATTTTCTTCAAACTCCGCTGAAATGATCTCTCTGATTTAAAGATAAATCAGCAAGGTCACAGGCCATTGGTAAAGATCATTGAGGCTTATGTTCATCTCTTACTTAAAACAGCAAGTATACGTAAAAATGTCTACTCTGACTCACAGATTCGAAGGTCATAGGTCAAGGGCATTGGCTCAGATGTCCAAACTTATGCGAGGATCAACCAAACAGATTCTGAAGGTGCGATGTCAAGGAACTTCCATTAAAGTAATTAGATTTCTCCCTTTTACACTCCAACATAAAAAGCCTTTTTCTTGATCTACCGTAATTTCTCGATTATAACATGCACTTTTTGCTTTTAAATAATGTCTAATTTTCTGGGTGCGTATTATACACAAGTACAAGCAAAATACTTAAAATATTTTGTCTCACCAACATTGCGATTGCAACACATCTGATACAAAAAGCCGAAATATTCTCTTTCTCTGCGAAAACACATGCAAACTGCCATCTTGTGAGCAAGGGGATGCAAAAAAGCTGCGCTTTGATTGGTTGAAGACATCCGCATGTTGATAGCTGCTCTCTTGGTCTGTACACTACGACTGAGCATGCTCGGGCAGAAATCGTAATTGCGCATGTGTGAAGCAAAAGGTGTTTCCGCATCCATTTAAGAGACAACCTTCAGGCAGTAGTTCTAGTCGTCCGCTAAGGTCGACTATTAACCAGTCTTACCAAAATGACCTTGAACTGTACAACATGACAGAGTGCATGTTAAACGATCAAAGGAAGGGAAACATTGTTTATTAAAGATATGTTCAGCACTCTGAAGACTGCTTTTTCTCCAATGACCCTTGCTCTAATTGGACCAATATTGGGTTAAACCTCATATTTGTGACCCAGGTGAGCTGTCTCTTTAAAACAAACATTCAGCCAGTGTACCTCATGATGAATAACGACAAGGTGGAGCTGTACAAACAACCTGTGGGACAATATTAGCCTACAGACATGACATGAATGGCCACCATTTAAAAGGTCACTCCTACACTCGCTGCCTACTCGCATCCATCCTCTCGTCGTCTTTTTCTCCTCACTCCTTCTTTCTCTCCGTTAACTGGCAGGAGGACTGAGGAGGAGGCAGCAGGTAAGGCAGATGCCAAGAGCTCCTATGATCCTCACCCCTCCCTTCCTCCCGTCTCTCTCCCTCTCTGCTCTGTATCTAATAGACACCTGCTCCCCTGTCAACCCTGCACTCCCACCTGGCATTGGCCCACATGGCTCGGCCTCGATAATACCCCAACAAACGCACAGAAAAAGCACCCCATCATCACATTATCAGCGGTCATCCTCACTCTCTGTAAAACCTAAGTCCAATTTCTTGCTATAAACCTGTCGAAAAAGATTCACAACCCCCAGACGGCTTGTTTGAAGACTTTTAGCCAGAAGGGCTGAAGGGAGAACAAAGACCATGAGCAAACTAACAAGAACAGCTCTAGTGGGCAGCACTCTTTGGTTTCTGAGGGGCTCTATTCACATTCCCCCCACCCTGCTCCACTCTCCCCTCTCTCTTTGGCCAGAAAAGGTTTGAATGGACACCAGCCTCCTGCAGGCCAAAGTCAATTAAAATAAGAGAGAGTCTGGGGAGCTGCAGTATCCCTGGTTACTGAAAGCAGCTAAGAGGCCATGCAAAACAGCCATGTTTGGTTCCAGCCAAAGAATTCCTTGTGCAGGCTTCCCAGAGCTGTAAAAATCTGGGATTTACCTCATAATAAGTGGAAAAAAATTGTACTAAAAACTGGTTGATTTGACATTGCCTGTGAGAGGCTCGGCTAGATTGTAAAGCATCTCCCTCTCTGCCTCGCCTGGCTTCGATCAAACCGCTCTTTCTCCATTCACAGATGCCTCAAATTGCTCGTGAAGACCGATTTGGTAATGAAACTGAAGCAACATGTCAATCTTATCAGTGTTTTAAGGAAGACAAGGAATAAGCTGTATTTTACAGTAAAAGCCAGGGCCTCTCCAAGTGGCCTCAAGATATTGTCATGGTTTTTAACCTTTTATTTGCTTGATGCTCACCACAGTCATATCCATGCAAGGTAGCCTCATGAGTTACAGCAAGGATGGGCAACTGGTGACCCAGGAGCCACATGTGACCCTGTATACCCTGTAAACGCCACCCAGCAGTCAATGTTTTGTCAATTTTTTAAACTTATTAGCAAAACTGTGTAAAACTGCCCTATCACACCATGTTAACAAATCAAATTCTCCTGAATTTGCATCTGTAATCTGATCACTACCAAAATCTTATCACTTCTTCCTTATGCCATGATCAACATTCCCTGAAAATGTCATCAAAAGCCATGCCTAACGTCTTGAGATATCTTGCTGACGGACAGACAAACAAATAAACAGACAAACAGCACCAAACCACGTAACCTTTTTGGCGGCGGTATCAAGAATATACAAAAACAAAACATAGCTCAAATTTGCCATGAAAACGCTCAAATAGAGGTATGTATGTGTCACTAAATGTAAAAACTAAACAGAAATGAGTAACATATACTTGAATAACAATTTACTAACACAGTATCCAAAACTGGCATGAATAATGTGTTTAGCTCATTAGAATAAATATTCATTAATATTTGAGTTGAATTAATGTTAAGTAATTAATACAGCTTCTTGTTAATGTTTCACATTTGTTTCTTTTTTCAATAATGAGTCACTGTGATTGTTAAGTTGAGAATATCCTCCAGTTTACAACAATTAGGCCCTCGGGTAATGAGGGTTAAATTGCTGTGCCCATATAAGTAACTATAGCTGCCTGTCCCTGAGTTACAGGATCCTGTCAGAACTCCTGTATTACTTATTTATTTCTTTTAGTATAATACTCATTTAAGACTCTGCTAAATTTCATACATTCAACAACACACTCTTAAATTTGGCAGGTCACTACTTTTAAAGTGATTATACAAAGTATTATGTTTTTCTAGAGTCTAGCGTGCTTTACATGTCCCCACTGCATCATTTATACTTCTGTGCTTGTAACAACAATGTGTGTGGCACTTCCTCTGTAGAAGGAATGCAGTGCTGTTGAAAACATGTCGCTGAACTGGCCAATTACCACAGAGAAGACCAGTGAGTGAGTGAGAATAGAGGTTGATCAGGGGTACTCAGTAAAACTGGAAATCTCGTTCTGAATACACCTGCTGCATACTGAATGAAAATAAAGTCTATCCAAGTCTAATGCTGCGTTCCCTTTACATCGAAACTGGGAAAGAGGGGAGTGGGAATGACGTCATATCCGAGTTATCAAAGTACCAGTTACAAACTTGCCGATCTACCAGGCTATTGCTAGTCATTGTTAGCACGCTCTGCGTTGTAGTTCGCACATACCACATGAAGAACGTAAATAACACTATAGCAGCATTTCCATATATATACATTGAACAATACTATGTATATGGCTGATTAAGTGTGACAAACATTAGTCAGAAGTGCTAATAACTGGAATATTACAGAAGCTTAATAACTGTTTACACTGGGGGCAGCCATCTTCGATTGTCAACTCAGGGGTGGTGAGGATCCCCCGAATTCCCAGTAGGAAATTCCGACCTCAGGTGGCATTTAAGTTGAAATTTCCCACAAGTCAGTCATCAAAAATATATGGACCTGAGATTAAAGCTCATATTTTGCCTTTACTCTGTATTTTTTTTTTTTTTTTTTTTTTTTTTTTTTAAATATATGTGCGGTTAACTAAACGTCAGAGCCAAAGATCCTGGTCTGTCTTTGTCTTTTCAATGAGCTGTTATGTATTTCTGTCCTTCTAGAAACCAGGCCATGACAACATGATCGAACACTCTATTACTCATAAAAGTATTGATTCAAGACCCAATTCATCACCATTTTATAAGGATTAATTTGGCATTGGTATCAAAGAAAAACCAACCATACCCAATCCTAATGAGGTGCTCCTTCTCTTTAGCCTTTTTCCAAACATTGCCAACATATTTATGCGATATCCACAGTGCTCACTCTCTTTTTAACAGTCAAAACCAAAATCAGGAAGTTCCCTACATCAAACGCCCCTAAAAAGCCTCAACACATTTGGTTAGCATGCTAGAATTACTTTCATAATTACCAAACTAATACAAACCCCCCTTGAGCTAGGATCACGGTTCACTGACTTCTCAAGCCATGATGGAGTAAATATTTATCTATTTCTTATTTTCATCCATGAACGGAAACAAACACATGGCAGCCCATTGCTCCTTGGTCACCCTCTTATTTCTTTAACACTTCAGCATGAGCGCAGAAGTGATAACTGGCTGCAGCAAAACTAAGTCTGTAAAGTGACTTCATTATCTCAGGACTGTAAAGTTGCTTGAGTCATTCGGCGGCATATATCAGGGTGAGCAATGTTTCCAGAAAACCTGTTGCAGTGGAACAGACATGTGAAGAGGAAACATGTGCACGTCATGGCTGCCATTTGGCACCCAAATAGTGAAAAACTGTATTTCCCTCGAGGTTCTTATATGTTTACAGCAGAGAAGCTGTTTCAGAGAGAGAAAGAACAGTTATAGTGAGTGTTAAGTGTTGGACAGAAGAGACTCAAGGGGATACATTTTAAGGATTTAAGGTCCTCAAAGTGTTTTTTTAATTACTTTCACCTGCTGTTTTTGAATGTATTTAATATAAACTTGTCCTTTATTGATATTCATGCTTTTATAATGACAAAGAAAAGGTAAAAATGTACATCTTTAGTGTGTAGGAATAGATATTTCTAGATTTATGAGGAGGATCAGATCTACAGCAGGAAATAAGACCAGACATGGTGTTACTCACCACCTGTTGGATCAAACAGAAGTCTTTTGTTCATGCTTAAAAGAATAATCAGGTGGAATGACAGCAGACAGAAGCTGCTTGTGTTCCCTTTGATAAACAAAATAAACTCACATACACCAAAGCATTTTCACCCACATGACTATGGCTCACTAGATATTTTCTCTTATTCAGACCATTCTTTGTAATGCCTAGAGGTGGTTGTAGTTAAAATCCCAGAAATACTCTGTCCAGCCTGTGTAGCAAAAACACCATGCCACATTCAAAGTCACTTAAGTGCATTGAGTTGCTGCCATGTGGCTGTTCAGAGTATATTATAATTGTGAGCTAGAGTTTAATTGCAATTTTTGATGATTGAATACAAGAAATATCCTAAAATCAGCTGCCCATAGGACCTCTACTTGGCTTGCCATGATATCTAAATAAATTTTATCATTTGATTCTAGCTAGTATTATATCCATGTTTAAGTTTCTGGTATTGTGACAAATCTTACTGGATTAAAAGCACTAAAAGTAATAAAACAGCCCATTTTTGCAGCCCACACAGCAGCCTGCTGTCTGCACCTCATCTTTGTCTCCTGCTTTGTTTCCTCCTCTCCTCTCTCTCGCTTTATTTCCTCTCTCTGGAAAGTCAGGGGATGTTGGAGTCTTGTCAATGAGTACTTAGGCCCGTTGCCTCATGGGGAGCCAGACTTGCTGGCGAGGTTTTATGGCCCATTTCAGAGCAGCTCCAGCTTAAATACAGCCTCCTGCTGGCCACATGGCCGCAATGTCGTGCCATGTCCATCCGGCGAAGAGGAGAGCAAAGGGGGGAGGGAGCGGGGGGGTTGCTCGGCATGATGCCAGAAAGGTTTTACCGAGGCCACAAGCATATGTGGCTGTGCGGAGGCCAGCGGCACAAGCAGAACAAGAAAAGGCTGTGGATTTGGTGTTTCTGGCTTGCCATTCTGACATCTTGGGCTCTTTGTTGCTAAATCAAAAACCGCAAAAGGCTGCAGCACTGACAGATTGAAAAGCTGTCCTGTATTTCTCTTAAATTCCCTGCTGTCTCCTGCTGTAATAACTTCAGGATTAAAATATCCAGCTAACCACTTTTGTGGTGCAAATTCCTGCCTGTAAACAGAAAAATGCTGCAATTCTTGACAACAATAAACATATCAAAGATAAGACATTTATCCTCAAATAAAATCAGCGTTCACAGATTCAGATTATGATCACACTGTTTATCTTTCAGTAAATCCACTTGGCACTAACTGAATACCCCAAACAATACATGACACAGCCACAAGATGATTTATGCAGATCTCATCACTCTGATTGACATTTCTTGGTCATGGTTACAGGAAGCAAACCTTCGCCTGTAAGCAGGCCAGTGTTTAAAAGATAATCTGTCCTGGCACATGCCACAAATCTCATCATTAAAAACAGGGCATCCCTACAAAGCATGGAGGTGGAAATCTATAGTATCTAAACCCCCTACTGGGAATTAAGCCCCTCTGCATTAAAGCCCCATCTCCCTGCTAACCAACATTAAAATCGTCAATCTGTTACTGTACGGCACTCCCGGCCACATGAAGCAGATTTGAGGGGAAACTCCACCCAAACCAACATCTCTGTGTGTTAAATCAGGAAGCAAATCTGGCAACACTGTGACAATGTGTGTGGTCTCATTTAAGTGCTTTACATGGAGAATTGGCATAAAATTCACACCATTCTTGGCAACTATTCATTTCCTTTGTCTTGCCTACCATAAAAATGCACACATGCTTGACTGAGTTTTGTGAGTGTAAAGAGTGATTGTTTTTGAGAATTCACATTATCATTAGAAGCAACAGCAGCTAGAAATGTAGCCTAAATCAAGAAGTTAGGTCTGATATCACACATTTATCATGGTAACTTAAGCTTTGAATATGCTCCACAATCATGGTCAATCAATCAATCTTTATTTGTACAGCGCCGATTCATAACAAGTGTTATCTTAGGACACTTTACAATAGAGCAGGCTGAAGACAAACTCTTCATTTTAGAGATGCACATATTTACATATAAAATTACACATATACATATACAAATACATACATCCAAAATCCAACATGAATCCATACAGCCAATCATGTATCCCTCCATCATGGCAGCAAAAAAACCCCTCTGTTTAGCAGTAGGAAATCTTGATGCCAAGAAATTTTCTCACTGATTCTGTTCACACTATGCATTTGCATGGTTTCACATGCATTTTGGGCTTTCGGATATCAATTTGACTACGTGTGATCACACTGTGCATGAGTGATTGTGACTAACTTGCTCATACATAGTTCCAATGACTCTCTAGCTTACTATGAGCTATTCACAACCATCTAACCGCCACTTGTTGAGTATGTATGCTATGTGTTGAGTAAAACAAACATCAGCTATGAGCTAAGGAGCTAGCAGCACTTTTGAAAAGCTTTTCTACTTCTTTTGCCATAAAATGTGCTAAAACAGAACTGTGTTATATTTTTAGCCAATAAGCCTTGTGGGGTTGCTGGTAAGATGAAACTGATTCAAGTTAAAAACAAATGAGCCATTAAAAATGTGCTTTCTGTGAACGAGCTACTCCTTAGAGCCTACTCATTGTTAACGACTGTCTGGGTCCCATTTGAGAGATGGTTTACTTATGTTGACTGATAGACAAAACAAAGACATATTACACAAACAAGAGCGATTAGAAAGCAAACAGACCTGCCCCTATTACCGAGTTGAGCCAAATAGGTTTGGTCTTTTAAAACAGCTGAAATTCCCATCACCTACTAGCAGAGCCTTTCAACAGCTTTTCTCCCTCATTCTGTAATAAAATGCAGTATTAAATACAGATATGTCATGTCGTTGGATAAATTTACTATGTGAGGAGCTGGTTTGGTTGAACTGATGAGATTAAAGAAAAAAATAATAAGCAAATAGCCAAAATAGCCAAATGGTCTGATCTTTAATAATAATTCGAATTCCCACCAACAGCTAGCAGTGCCCTTAAGCAGCTTTTCTCCTTTATTTTGTAATGGCATGCACTTTTAGACAGAATTGTGTTTCAAGATTTACTAAATAAACATTGTGGGGTTGCTGGTCGGGTTGATTTGATTCAAGCTGAGCAAATAAATATTTGCTGTTTGCAAACGAGCTGCTCCTTGAGCCTCCTCTTTTATGCTAACAACTGGTAGGCTTCCATTTGAGAGATGGTTTCAATTTACTTTCATTTTTGTTGACTCATGTACAACACAAAGTACCTTTACACCAAATAAGAGCTATCTGAACTCTTATCACCAGCTAGCAACGCCCTTAAACAGTGTTTCTTCTTTAGTTTGTAATAAAATGCAATATTAAATGCAGTTGTGTCATGATGTATTAAATATTTTGGGGGTGCGGGTTTGGTGGAACCTATTTAAAGATGAAAATGAATGAGTGATTAAAAATGTCTTTTGTGTGAACGAGCTGCTCCTCAGAGCCCAAACTTTTACAAGCTGGATCCAATTTTAGAGATGGTTTGCATATATTTTTGTTTTTGTTGACTAATGGAGAAAACAAAGTCATGTAAAACCAAGTAAGAGATGTTTAAAAGCTGAAAGATTGCCCCTGTTACTGAGTTGAGCCAAATAGGTCTGATATTTGGAAATTGCTGGATTTTCCCACCACCTGCTAGCAGTGCTTTTCTCCCTCATTTTGTGACAACTCTTCCCTACTCTCCTTGCCCCTTTAAGTCAATCCACTTTCTATCCACTATCAACAAAGGCCAAGAAAGTCCCAAAAAAATCTCCAAAGGAAAAAAAAAAGATGGAATTCCCATCATCACAAGAATGGCGAAAAAGGATACGAACAAAGCAGACTTTTTTCTAACTATTTGTGTAATGGGGATTTCCATGTGTGACAGTTCTTATTAGGTTTACACAACCAACCAGTCCAAATGAAGGCATCCCAAAACACCCTCACATTAAGTCTGTCTGAGGTGTCCAATCAAACCCTTTCAGTATTCAAACAAACAAGCAGTTTAGATCATCATTTGGTTTCTGAATGCATAAAAAGAAGTAAATCAATGTTTTTTGGTTTCTCAATGCTTTTGTATTGTTGAAATTGGGCCATTTATTCCTCTGCATCATTTGGTGTCAAAAAATCTCTAAAAAAACAACTACAGTAAATCTTCCCAAAAGCTCCTAAAACTGTAAACGTATAATTTCATCCCAAACCAGGCTGAGGTTGGTAAAGCTCTGCCCTCTGCACAGGGAGTCCGTCTGCTCCATCACAGACCCTGTTTTGAACGCTGAACTCCAGCAAACAGATTATCAGCAGAGCAGACCTGCAAAGAAGCAGCTTACAGGAGCCAGACTGTTTCCCCCGAGCAACAGGCTGCTATTAACCACGGCCCAGCCTTAAGCCCTCGTCTACAATGATACTAATTAGCCACGGAGCAGATGTGCCCGGACTTGTGCCCACCTCAGGGTGCTGGGTAGGGCCGCTGGTGTCACGGCGGCACACGCTGGTGGCTGATTCACCTGCGACCTTTATCACAGTGGGCCTGGGGGTCAGAGCCTCCCTCCAGAGGTACAGTAGGCACAGACTCTGGAGGAGCCAGGGTTGGGTCCCAGCACCCCTCAGGGCTCATTAGAGAGATCCATATGTGCAACAAGGCAGCAGAGCTTGAATTAAAGATGCAGGCTGAATCAGGAAACTGTGAACTTTAGCATCTAAAAGAAGCTTCTTTTCTCTGTTTACATGATGATTTTTAATGTTTTCTGAAGTACTTCTTATACAACATGTGTTTTAGGTGTTGCTTTGTTGTGCTGTCTTTTGATTCCTGTGGTCTTTGTGAGGTTTTGATCTTACTTTTGTAGGAATGCATGATTTTGGATTTTTGCCCATATCTGATATGCTAATGTATCCAAACCCAGGTTAACAGATAATACCGTTATCAGTCCCTATTTATAACTAGCCAACTTCATGTTTTGTTGTAAAAACAAGGGTTGTATGCCTTTTTGAGGGCTACAAACAAAACTATATGAACTATAGGATCTATTAAACCCAAACTAAAAAGTGACTGTTTTTTAAAGTAGCATATAATAAATAAAATTTATAAATTCTCCTACTAAACAATAGATTTGTGGGCTGAAATAAAGGGTGAAATGGCTCATAGATTCAATATGAATCCACTTATAGATGTACTTCCCATGAGAAGGAAACATTGGGAAGGATTTTCCAAGTCCACTGCGGAGCTTATATGTTAGAATGAATTAAGAGTTGGTGACAATACGGCACCAAGCACTACTGACCTGACCAATTATCACAGAGAAGACCTAGAAACCAGTCAGAGAAGACAAGGTTCACATTGGAAAGGGAGCCCTGAAGAAGCAGGAGGTCTAACAGAGCATCTCAGACAGAGTGAGAATAGAGGTGGATCAGGAGTACTCAGTATATGAACACTAAACACATTAGTAATTGTGAACATCGGCCATTAAAACTAAAAATGAACCTGATTAAAGGCAAAATATGTCCCCTTTCTCAAGAAGGGGATGTGTCAACACTTCCTCAGCACTGTGCTTTCATGTTTACTGTGGTTGGCTCAGGGACAATCTCTCATATAGGGGATGTGGCACATCCCTTAATGACATCATTAGGGGGACTTCTCAAATGAACAGCTTGAGGACACATTTTCTGAAAGATGGAGCCAGCAACCGACAGAAAGGAGGGATTTTTCACATGGGTTATATACATATACCTTTACTCAACTTTAAACGGTATAAAAACCATAAAAAAAACTCAATCTTATTTTTAATGTTCAACTTGACATTGAGCCTCAGACTCTGCTGCTTGGTTTACCAAGTCCTCAAATTAATGGTTTTTACCAGAGAAGGCTATTTATATTTCTCACATTTGCTGCTTGAAAGAATATATAACTTAAATGGATTGATAATACACCTCCCACGACTGCAGGATGGCACAGATTAATCTTTAATATCATTCCTATGGAATATCCTACTCACAGGATCAAATGTAAAATGGGATTTTTTTGATATTTGGACTCCCTTTTTTAGATATGCTGGTAAAAGACTTACAAATGTCATCTTAAAGGGAATGATTGATTGCAAACCCCAAAGTGGGCAAAATGTCCGGCCAGGGTTACAGATCTCCGAGGAGTTTAGAACTTGAAGTTTCCCTTTTTCTCCTTTTGTTTACTTATTATTTTTATTTCTTTAATTGATTTTTTTAATTGATTTTTGTAAATTTGACTTATCTAGTTTTTACTTATTTATTTTGGATTGTTTATGAATGCTTAAGTTTTTATTTTTGCCCCAAAGTAGATGTCCTTTTGTTACGGTCTTGTAGCTGGCAGCTGCTGATGTATTGAACTGAGTGTAACCAGTACATGCACATATTTAAGATATATAACATTATTATGGACATTTAAGATTATATTTTGGATAACAAAATGTCTTCTGTGCATTATGTATGAGGTATCTAGGTGAGGACGTATTTGTTGTGGCCGAAGTTTACTTGTTTGTATGTTGCAATGTACTGTTTGTTTGTTTGTTAAAAATTGAAAAGTTAATAAAAATATTGTACAAAAAAACCCAATAAAAACTGTTTTTTTGGATAATATAAGACCTTTAAGTTAACTAAATTCTGTAAAACAAACCACTCTCTCTGAACAGCTGTGTAGGCTCACTTTGTGCCAGCACCCAAGGCAGTCTCTCCTTAAAGAGGCTGAGCTGAACTGCATCTCCTGTGGTTAATATAATTTCTATTGAAACATACCTCATATAACCTCACATCAAAAATACAACACTTTCCCTCTTGATGATCAGAATAATGTGAATTTGAGATCTTGATGTCTCCCAAATAGAAACCACACTGAGCAATCTGAACTCTAACAAACTATCAACTGCAGATTAATGTCCTTTAAATCTGACTTGGGATTTAGCCGAGAAGAACTTCTAAGAAAGAGGCCATTTTAATTCACAACGTAGTGTAAAAAAACTCTCAGTACAAAGAACAGAGGACTCATTGAAGCAGACAAACAACAGTAATGAATGGTTGGAAGTGCGTATGTAGAACATCTCTGTACAGCCAGCCAGACATCTCTTTACCAACCCCGCCTGTTGCAAAACCTCTCTTGTCTTAGCATGTTGGGAGCTGTCCCACAGACACATTTTAGGAGATTCTGAATAATTGCCCAGACCAGGACTTTACTGTAGAGCTCAACAAAGCTTTTCTTAGTGCAGGAGAAAGAAAAGAGAAAGAATAAAGGAGGAAACATGCCAGAATGATCCTCACATGAGGACAATGTGAGAGACAATATGATAACAGCTGACTTTATTTCAACTTGGTTATACCTTAATTTTAGAGTTTACAACTAGTTCTTTAGTATTTTTAACTTCAAATAACCTCAAGGTCCACCTGCAGAACTCTTGAGACCCACTAGCATAAAACACGAATAAAAACACACATGGTACTTCGTGAATCTTTCAATCTTAGTGCCTTGTCTCTGGTCTAAATGAAACTTCACATTACCGTGTTTCTGTACCACCAAGCACCACATAAGGAAGGTACAATCTGTGATCAACATTTTGAGTCTAGAAGTGTTCAGAGAGGACGAACCGAATTTAGATAATGACACTGGGAACGCACCATTGGTTGGAATTTTCCACAGCTATCTTGACTTTACCAGCTCATAACTGGAACGCATCTAGCTAGGATGTAATGTGATTCCCACTCCTCTTGTCCAAGTTCTGATGTAAAAGAAAATCAGTACTTTGTAGAAATAACATTGATGCAGACAGGAAATCAACATTAGGCAGGCAACATAACCTGTTCTTAACATTTGGCTCTTCTTGATATCTCATGATCTAACAATCTCCTTGTTAAGTTGTAGTTCTCTCGTTATCTTGTGGTCTCATGTTTTAAGCTGCTCAGGGCTATGCTCCTCTGTGCAGTGCCTTACATTTGCTTCCACAGGTGAAAACCCAGGCCGTCGAGTAGAGGGAAGCTGGAACATGGACAGGACGCCGCTCAGGTGGACCTGCATTTTTGTCACTGTGGGATGATGTTTTGTATTGTCCACTAGCATGATATGAGAGTTTCAAAAGCAGATATCAGGACAAATCTGGTACCAGTGCAAACAAGTATCTTCAAAACTTCATCAAAATCTAAACTAAAGATGCTGAACCTCATCTGCAAAATGAAATGTTAAATGTTTCACTCCAGTGACAGAAACTGACAGAATAATAAACACTGGCGCTGTTTTGTCTCCTCCTAAATGCATCAGTTCAGGAGCTACTTAGGCAATTTGAAGGTGTCCATTTAGCGCCCATATCAGAAAACAGCTACACAAATACTCAACCCTAATCATCATTTTAAACCTGTTGCTCCTGGATAAAAGTCTCAGAGCACCAGACCTTAATGGACCATAATAAACACTGAATCAATGCTCTTAGCCAGTAAATCACCTCACAGGCTGACAAAACTCTGCTCGACTCTGCAGTGAGCCCGGCTGGTTGTACCGAGAAGGCACAGAGGGGAGAGTGGGTGTGATAAACTGCCAAGAGTCTCGCGGAAAACGCCGCCTCAAGTAGGTCAACTCGACTCGTCGGGGAGATAATCAAGGCCATTTTGACCCCTTCTGTGTGAGCTGTAAGTGGGTCAAACGCGGCAGTCAGCTGTTGCAACTCTATCACGCGGGGTGCTGCGAGGCACTCGTCATACTGTCAAACCCCATTCCGTTAGTTTAAGACGTGGCAGGGTGCCCGCGTGCGCCCGCCAAAGCGAGGAAATAACCCTCTTCATGCTGCCCCCTTGGGGTGAAATAACATAAACTTCAGCAGAATACACCCCCTGCGAACATGTCCCTCTTTAACTGCTGTCTCCTCATTTTTGACAGCTCGCAGCGGCGGAGACCCCCCCCTTTACACCCTTCCCTCCATGTCGAAAATGCCACCCGCAATTCACCCACTAACTCCGGCAACGTTCCTGCTTATTTCTCACTCCTCACTGCACAGAAAAAAGGGGATTCATGTGTCTAGAAACACTTCAGAGCATGAATGTGCAACAGCAGAACAAAGGCGATACAGGGCAGCCTTAATCTCTGCACTACTGAAGCCAGCAGCTATTTTAAAGCTCTCCCTCTCTCCTCGCTCTGACATTCTCCCTCCCTTCCTTACTCCTTCCTCTCTTGGTGTCTGAGGGGCAGCAGCAGTGGCAGCAGCTCCTCTCTCCTCTCCTCTCCTTCCCCTGCGTGTCCAGTGACTGACTGCACAATACGCATCAATTATTCATGGCTGCTCTCGCCGTTTCGCAGGCAAAAACCAATCACAGATGGAGTCATTGCTAATGGGCTCCTGCTGTACTTTGCCACCGGCTTCTTTGCACTCAAGCAACAAATACCCCAGAGACAATGAGGAAGGGGTGGGAGGGGAGGGGAGTTAAGGGAGAGAAGAACTTCATACGGAAACACGAAAAGAAGAAGAAGAAGAAGAAGGGGACACGGTGGTTACAGGAGAAGAAAGGTGCGCATCGGTAGCAACATTTTGGAGCCGGCTTCTGCAGCTTAAAGGGTTAAGGAAGAGAGGGAGAGGAGAGAGGGAGAGGTGGGAGACAGGAGAGGGGGTGGGTGAGTTTTGGGTAAAGGTGGGAGGAGGGGGGGGGCAGGCAGGGAGGGAGAGAGAGGGAGAGAAATGCTTATCTCCTCACCTCGGATGTATGCAGCAGTTATTGATGTATCTTCTTTTTCTGTCTAGTGATCCATTGCTTGCTCTCCCCAATACACACATCACACAGAAGCAGCCACAGCCACTTCGCCAGAAGGGAGACAGGGAAGAGGAGGGGAGGCAGGAGGGAGGGAGGGAGGGGAGGGAGAGGAGAGAGGGAGAAAAAAATGCAGGCAGCTCACATTTCAAACCTGCAAAAGGGGGGTGGTGCCTAATGTGCGAGACAGCCTGTATCTTGGCCTGGGTCCAGAGCAACGAGTTAAAAAAAAAAAAAAAAAATCAATTGATATGAAGGAGCATTTGTTACGAGGGAGATGATCCGCAAGTCAAAAAAGTGGCTGATAGAGGCAGTTCAGGTGGGCGCACTGAGCGTGATTTCAGCCCCACGAATCTTGCCTTTCCATACAGTCGAGTTAATCCATCAAACTAGTCATTGTAATTAAGGGGCATGGAAGAAGAGGAGGAAGAGGAGGGGGAGGAAGAGGAGGAGGAGGCAGGGTATTGTGGTTTCCTAATGCGCAGAAGGTTGGGATAAAAGAGGGAGGGGCCAATTAGAGCACATTTGTCTCCAGCACACATGAGCCCGGGTAAGCTTTTGGATAAATAATTACACCCTTATAAAACATGTAAACTGTGGCCACCTGAGGCGAAGAGTCTAATGTCATCTGCAAACAGAAATGCTCACGCTCACGCTGAGGAGGCTGAGGCTGGTTCAGGTGTCAAATCAACACAACTGTTGTGTGGCTTGAATACACAAATCTATCACAACATTTATTTTACATGTATTGTGCTAATTCATGATAAATTACATCTTAAGATAAGTGACATACGGGTACTAAGTTTTGGCAGAAACACAATATTTGCTACCCCAAAAAGGGACCTCTTCAACCAAAGTTTATCTCCGTTACATTACAAATAATTTTACCTTGATACAAAAAAAATGTTAAATCCACTTCTTGAATTGTATAATTTCAAAATACAAAGATAAATCCCAGTAAAAAACATAATTAAGTTAAGGCCAGACAAGCAGAAATGGTCAGTTATTGTTGAGATCTGACAGATGGGGCCCCCTTAGGGAGGTATCCTACTGTCACTGCAAATTTTGCACAGTTTGTGCCACAGCTGTGCTCAAATTTTTATTAAGTGTTAAGTTGGTTAATCAGTTGTTTAAACACTTAACTTTGTATATTGTAAAGTCAAAACCCTCTGTTGTCCTCCTCACAAAATACACACTAAAATAACTGGACTGATGGATGTTATTTAAAAAACAATGACCTACACTTCAGCAGACTTCCACATAAACTCATGCTCAACAATATTTCTCATATTTAAATTATTTTCCTGTACAAAAAGCTCTGCATTAAGCTTCTCATCTAATGTATTTTTCCCACAATTTAATCTCCTTAATGTTTAAGGATTGTTTTCTGCACTGTATCTCAATATATCATGTATGTTAAATGAGATACAAAGTCCTTTTAATCAACCGATTAAGCCTCAATACTGCAACTATATACTTCTACTTAAAAAAAGGACTTTTTAACATCTTTTCAGACTTTGGTGTGCCTCAAGATAAGTCCAGGTGCGCCCTGGGAATTTATACAACCATAAATCATAACTGCATCTAAACAACAACATATGACAGAATTTTTAATTTTCTTTATTTGTGCTTAAGGTGCATTTACGTCAATATACATGCAATTTCTGTCACATAAAACTTCAAAGGAAACACTGCCTTTAACAGTCAGCATTACATTTTTAAACATATGTTGTTACTTTCAATATATTCCAACTTTTAGTGCCTAAAAAACATATTTTCAAGCTTAATTATGTACTGCTGCTAAATGAAATTTAACAAATTTATGTTAAAATTTGGATGGAGGTTTTTATTTCTAGGATGTCAAACAAAACAATACAAAAGCAGTATTATTCCATCTGCTTTAACTAAGCTGAACAAGCTGTAGAGATATTTGCAAATACATATTTATTTATTTATTTGTTCAAGTCTATATTTGTTTTTACACTGTCTTTACTCGCAAAGTTATCAACTTGAATTTTTGAAATGATTTTTTGAGTCGATCTGTCTCTTTCTCTTGTGCCCTACTTTTTGGAACCTTAAACACTTTATCATTTTATTGTTTTTATATTTTTATCTGATTTTATGGGTTTAATTTGGGGCTAACATATCTACATTTCCTCTGTTATGCTGCTCTGTGTTGAAGCTTTGTGTGGTAAGATGGATGTCTCTATCTCTGGCTGTAAAACAAGTTTACCCAGAGGTACAAATAAAGTAACCTAAACCTGAATCTGATGTAGATTAATGTTTAGTAATTAATATGACTGTTTATCACATTTTATTATGTTTAAGCAGGTATTTATAGACCTGCATAGACCAGCAAGGTACCATAATGTGTGAAATAGAGGATATTTTGGAGTATTTTACACAGACAGAAATAAGGTATGCCTTGAAATTTTGGCTTGACTTCTCAAGTGCCATGGGCAATAATAGTTTAAAAACCACTTCTCTACAAGTGTTTTTCACTTACACATGTGTGAATTAGAAAAATTGAGCCCAACAGGAGTTTGCGTGTCAAGGTTTATGGGGTTAAATACTTATTAGGTGTATTAAAGCAGCTATAAATCACCAGTCAGTCTGCCGTGTACTGTATAATAACTGTGTGTGAAGTCTCCCGCCATGATTGATGTGTTAACTTGCAGCGGGGGTGCAGGGCTGTAAGTCACCTGCCGTGCTCCGAGCTGATAGTAAATACCAGGAGAGCAAACACAGACAGGAGAGACCTGAGATAAGAGCTTGTCTGTCCTTCCTCTCCTCTGTGTCACTGTCGCATGCATTGTGTGTGTGGCAGCAGGGGGTGATTGGTTGCTTCCTCTGACACTCCTCATAGCTCTGTTATTACCTGTGAGAGTATGTAATGTTTGCTTACAAGGTGCTGACGTGACACGGTGTTGGAAGTACTGCACAAGATAAATCCATTTGATTAGTGATATCATCCTGTGAAATACTGTAGTTGTGTTTCATTGTTTCGTTATACAGAGACTCACTGATAAAACACTCACTCTGTTGGGAGAGTTCTGACATTTTCAACCAAATCTCAAATTGTCCTATGGTAGTATAACCTTGCGCAGCAGCTGGATCCACCTGATTTAGTGTCTTTAATCAGGCAGATCCTCTTGCCAAGCTCCAGTCTACAATGACTGTGAGTGGCACAAAGGGGGACGTCCCAATCAGCGTCCTACAGAGCAGAAGAGGTGGGAGCTACGAGCTAGAAGACAGCAGGAACTGACTGTTTAAATGCTAACAGCTTCAGTCGAAGTTTTGTCAGATCTTGACCTCATTTCTTTATTAAATGATAGACAAATAACACTGAAAGCGCTTCTCAATGGTAAGAATATTTTGCTCCACTTCATGTTTTGATGACAGTTGTGGTGGCTTACGATTGGTATTTCACCCTGCAGCATTAACACCTGCCTACTATATTACCCGACTGGCCCATAATGAATGTGATTGACGGAACGATCGAACAATTGAAAGGTACTGTCCATTTCCAAACACTTTCCCAGATGGACTAGAGAAATGTATTGAGCGGTTCATCTGGTGTGTAGGGTTCATGGTAGTACATAATTTGGGTATTTCCAGCAACCTAACAATAGGATACGTATGGTGATACTGAGGCCACGACATGATTTGTATCCTGATACACATAAATTGTGAACTTTTTTTTGGGGGGGGGGGGAAATTTGGGTGCCTTTTACATGTTGACAGTCAAGTTTTCACATAACAGAGAAAAAAAAGGATTCATTATAACATCTTTGTGTCTCACGTGTCTTCTCTTAAAAGATCTTCCTTCAGTATTCCCATTTTTCCTTGTATTTCCTTAGTCTTTCCATTTTTAACTATATACAGTCTTTACAGAGGAGTGCGTGATCATGTTAACAAACATTTAAATATTGAGACGGCTCAACAGTTTTTCTTCTTCCATATTGTGGGATTGAAAATCAAAAACAATTGGTATACTAGAAAAATACAGTATACAGTTTGCTCTGTATGTACATTCGATGGGCATTTGTATAATTTTTTATGGGATAAACATCAAGGTTACATCTCAAAATTATCCATCTTATTAGTCTACTGAAATCCTGAAAAGTTACAGTCGCTGATTTTTGTATGTAGTCCATCTTCACCAGAGCTGTGTAAATTTGTCCATTTGTAATTGACGGGAGAAAGTAATTTTCTCCATGACATAGATTTCGTGAACTACATCCTCCCACTCTTCAATTTAGGGAGAGTCAGGATGCAGCCAATGTCTTGTTATGGTCTTTTAACCAGTCAATATTAGAATCCTGAATAAATAAATGTTAAAGTGACCTGTACAAGGGTCAACCTTTCCAAAGAATAACACATGAAGATTAAAAGGTAATGAACATTTTGTTTTTTCATAACAAGAAGACAAAGAACAAGGATGAGTTTTAAATGATTCTATAACTTAAGAAACTTAAATTCAGGTCCTCAAAGATGATAGACCTAAGTTCAACTTCGTATTGATATACGTATCTCCAAGGAGTGCATGACGATATTTTGCCGTATTGATTTTTTGAGCACAGGCCTAGTACATGGTGAATCAAAAATTACTGATTGAAGGAAACTGCTGGACCAGTGAACAGCACCAAAGGCTAGAAATTTTTAATCAACGTGATGACTTAAAATGCTCAAAGTTTGGCAATGACAGTAGGGAAGCCCCCTGAGGGGCACCGTCTGACAGAACATACTCAACATTGTAAAGCACGTTATTGTCAAAACTGTGGACAGTCTTGCACTGTTAAGGACTCCTTATGCGACTGTGAGTCCTTCTTTTTTAAAGTATGAAGCTGTATTATCACATGCTTGTTTAAGTATCAAGCAAATACTAAATCTTATCCTTCAAGAGGCTCTTCTTACTCATGTAGAGAACAAAACTGAGTCACTAAAGCCCCACTGTAAACGTCCTACAATCAAAAAAAGACAAAATGATGAATAAAAACTGTCACTTGGAAGCTTTAATCCAGTAACACTTCAAATGTCCGTTAATCAAACAGCCCTGCATGTGTAAAACAAGTGCATGGACAGAGCGAGAGCAGAAGCCCAACTAATTATCCGCTGAATGGCTGCCATTTGTTACGTGAGAGAATGAACGGCTCGAGGGGCTGAAAAACTTTGCCTCCCCCGCCTCCCTCTCTCTTATAAGTTGGTGCCTCCTTTCACTGTTCGGAGCCGAGGAATTCCAAGAGGTTGCTGAGGCGAAAACGATCGGGAATGCGCCTCTCTCACTGACCCTCTTGGAGGAGCAAAAATCGTGATTAAGCGTTTTGGCAGAGCGGACCGTGCCGTAGAAAGCTTGCGTGAGAGGATGTGACGCGGACGACACCGGGCTAACAGGGTTTGTAATGTACCCTGCGATGAGAGAGGGGAGGCCTTGATGGGCTTATCCACTCAGGGCGAGTGATCCACCCCCCACTACCGCCCTCCCTTCATTGATGTCGCCACCACGGCTTCACGTGCGTGGCTTCGCCCTGCGGTAAGACAGTCCGAGTAATCACAGATTAATAGAGCAGGCTAATCTCATTCACAAAGAGGTCACTACGAGCAGACAGACGCCCCTCCCCCAGCTACACCCGAGCGCTGTGGGACGCTTGCAAAAAAAGGCAAAAGGACTACAACTGGCGAATCCCGTGAGTGCATTCACAAAGACATCATTATTCACTCCCAATGTGCTGAAAAGGCATTTAAACTCCAACACATCCAACACATATTATCTAAAACTCCAACCTGGGCAGAAATTCAGATTCAAATGTCACTGATAAAATCAATAGGTGTGATAATGGAGCCAAAAAACAGCCTTTTCCTGATGTTAAGCTCCATTTCTTTGCCCTTCTAAGCACTAATATTAACTAACTGACGCCTTAAACTGTCGGAGGCATTTCATGATGAATCAATTCATCAAAGCTATACGGCCTGTTTCAGCCCAAAGTTGACTGTGAACATTGATTTCCTGCTGCTGAAGTCAGCTCTGCCCTCCCCTCAACGCAATTTCCCTTTCAATTTTCTCCCATGTTCGCTGTCAGAGTTTAGACGACATGAGAGAAATGCGATATAGCTCGGCGGCACGGCACACAGTGTGTCAGAGCCAAGGCGAGTTAGGCCTGGTTAAAGCAGGACACCTAATCTGATTTACTTATTAGTGCTCATCCATTGACCTAATGTCCTTGTGGCAGACGGCCCCGTGATAACAACTGAGATCGTACTGCTTCAATCAACACTCAATATTGATTTTTAATGTTGGTAACAAGATGCTTAATACAAATAACTCATTGAAGACTTTTTAGGAAGAATAACAAGCATTTCCTTGGTTTATATTAGGAACATACCAACACATTTTCCTTTGATGGAAGGTCAAAACAGCAAAATGTGATTGATTTTAATTCGTCTATTCGCTGAAAACAAACAAACACAAGCCAACCATCATACAGTAATGAAGAGGAAATGTAACATGGAAGTGCAAAAGTCATAATCATAACCAAAAACTATAACCAAAACTATAATATACACTCACTGTTCTCTTTATTAGTTTGACTGCTTGCTGATGACGATTAGCTAATAAGCCAAAAACATGGCAGCAACAAGGTCAAGACCACTGCTCAAGTTCAAAACAAGCATCAGAATGGACAAGAAAGGGGATTTAAATGACTTCGATTGTTGCTGATATCTAATATGTCGTGTTAAAACAGATGTGTAGCAAGAATAAAAGAAATAAAAAATAATTTGAAAAAGTCAAAATTAACACTGCAACACGGTGTACCTAATAAAGAGGCCAATGAGTGTAGATTTATACGGAGAATACTGTGAGAAAGTAAACACAAAATCCAGCTCATGTAACGTCCTGTTAAACAGAATCTAATCAACATCTCAGGGTCACGCTCCCCTAAAAGACTCTTTGGTCTTTGGTTTGCTGAAATGTTAGAGCCCCCCTCTCCCCTCACTCGGCGTCAGCCCTGCTGGACATCAGGGGACTGGGCCCTTCCAGTGAGGCCCCGTGGGAGCGTCATTTATGAGCAGGAGAGGGTTTTCTCCCTCATCCTCCACAGGGCCTCCACTTGAAGGAGCTCTGCTGGAGAAAGCCTCCTCTGTGGTTTCCATAGACTCCCTCTTTCCCTCCGTGGGTATCTCCTCAAACATTCATCCACATACAGGTGAATAATCGTCCATGAAATGCACTTTGGGATACTGCCTGGACTCGAGCGCTTGTTTTCGAAAAGACTACTGTTGCAGGAAATTATTCAGATGGAGAATCAATTGGCAATCTTATCTAAGCCCATAAAGTAGGGCCTGAGATTTGATTTAGCATTAAGTAGAATTAGAACATTTGGCACAGGGACTTAATTGCAGCAGGAGAATGATTCCTTCTCCCATGGCTGACATAAGAGTGACACTGCATGATTTGAAGCCTCGCATTACCTAAGATATAAACTCACAGAGGCCGTAAATCAAAAAAAGGAGGCAAACAAGAGCGAAAATTCAAACAATATGTGGCTCCGGCTTTAATGTCCAAGTCTTAAGAGCACAGGAGCAATTGCACAACCCGGCGGTAACCAAAGACAGGTGGAAACCACAAATCAGAAACTGAAAAGGAGCACGAAATATTCCTGTTATCTCCCTGAGCCGCTGACAGCCCATACGTCTTCATTCCCGTCCGGCTTCAGTGTGCTTTTTCGCCGGCTTGATAACAACATTTAGGAGTATACATCTGTCCCAATAATCCATCACTGTGCAGAGATGACTGCTCTGTGTACGGCACGGACTCAGCTCTGATATACTACTTTCTTTGTTTTGTGTGATAAATGGATGTTGGTGCTTTACGGGATTTGTCTAAAACTCCTGAAAAGAAATTGAATCCAGCTGGAGTTCTTAGATGTGACAGTAAGATGTTAAAGCCTCACGCAGATGATAGAGAGATATATTTTAATATCTGATAATTCATTGTATATTTAGCTTAATTCATATAATTGTTCATATTTGAAAGAAAAGTCAACATTCAGCATGTAAATATAGCAAAAACAAAAAATAAACTACAATGGATCCTGTAAAGTGATGATTTAGTAAAGAAAACTAAAGTCAAATTCCCTCTGGGTTTGTTGTTTTAAGCTCTGCGTTCACACTAACAAAACTGCTAAAAATGCAAACCTATGACTACCTACAAGGGCTGAAATCCAACTCTCTGTGTTTGTTGTTTCAGCTCAGTGCTCACGCTTGCGTGACATAAACTGGTACAATTTAGTGAATAATATGCAACATTTTAATTAATTAAAAGTAAAAACTCAACAGTATGTGAACAATAAAGTGGAGTAATGATTTCCAGTAGAATGCTGAAGTCAAACTCCCTTTAGGTCTGTTGTGCTCAGCTCTGTGTTCACAATGACATAACTGTGATTGATAATCTGCATTTGGGTAATTCTACCTGTTCATGCTGGTGAAAATAATCATAATCCAAGACAATAAATTGTAGATCTTTGACTTTCTAAACATAGACTCAAGTTAAATCTCTGTGCGTTTGTTGTTCTCAGCTCTTTGTTGACACTTACAGGACAGGGATTGTATTTAATTATATGATTTATATCAATCTACATGTTACGATGACAAAAATGTAATTAAATATGAGAATGAAAGTTGAGTTATGTCTTCTTTTAGGAGGCTGGAGTAAAACTTCCACTAGGTTTGTTGCTCTTAGCTCTGTGTTCAGGATTGACTGTGATTGATGATCTGCATTTACCGGTAAATGTATTTTGATAATTCTCTATGTAAAAACAGAAAAAGATAACTTTAACCCATGAAACTATATTGTGGAGCAATGACTTCCTAAAATAGATAAAAGTTAAACTACTTTTTGTTTGTGGTTTTCAGCTCTTTATTGACAGGATAGGGATTGACATGTTTAATGCTATAAAATGCATCAGTTGATAAAGTATGAGAATAAAAGTGTTGTTATGCCTTCTTTTAGGAAGCTGAAATGAAACCCAAACTTGGTTTGTTGCTCTCAGCTCAGTGTTCACACAAATGGGCAGCAGTTGATTATTCTAATTGAATGATACAACATGTTGCATCAGCAAAATTCCAAATTAATGTGAACGTTTTAATGAAGTTATGACTCCCTACAGAAGGTGAAGTCAAACTACCTCTGGGTTTGTTGCTCTCAGCTCTGTGTTCACACTGAGAGGAAAGCAACTGATACATTGAAATACCATATATAAAGTACTAAATGTTATCATGGGGAAAATTAAATGTACTTGGGAAAATAAAATGGACAGGATTCCTTTAGCTTGTTTATGCTTCACGTGGAGTCTAAAATGTATTACGTGAAAGTTTGTATACTGGCCATTATGTGGGGAAGCAAGAAAGTCTGGGATGAAACAGCAAGTGTCACCATGAAAGTGCAACAAAAAAAAGTTACAGGCTGTCCTCACTGAATAAAGTCTATTGTTTGCTTAAAAGCAAGGACATAAGAACAAGTTTCTTGAAATTTAGCTCAGAATTGTGTTTTTGATATTAAGCAGCACTTGTCTCCATCTCACAGTGAAACAGTATAAGAGGGGAAAAGTAAGCATGGAAGCAGGAGGGGTGGTTTAGGAAGACGGTGGGTCCATCAAGCGTGTTTGATTTGGTCAGAAAATCATCCCAGAAAGTCAAACAAGAAGCCCTCAAAATGCTGTTTCAGAAAAGTAACTTATAGACAACCAAACTCTTGATCCAATCCCATGACCCATTAACAACAGCTGAAGAGGCCTTGATTTGAAATCATCAGAATAAGCTCCACGTCTACTTTTCCAGAGTGCCAGGGTCTTCTAAAGTGAGGTGGCTGTGATGTGAAATGCTGCCAAAAGCACACACAGAAACTTTGAGCCCAGTCAGGCCAATTCGGCCAGATGGCTTGAGACGCTGGTTGAGAAAACGCTGGTCTTACCTGCTGATTTTGGAGTGAACTTGTCCCTGTTGGCAGCGCACACAGCCAGGAGCCGGTAGCCCAGGTCCAAGTCGTAGCCCTGCTGTGCTGCTACACGGCTGACCACCTGAACACAACGACAGAGAGGCACTCAGTCAGGACTGTGAGTGATTGTGTTCCTCTAAAAAATGGCTGAATGATAAAGAGTATGAGTGAGAAGAACCAATTATTTTAAAAAGGTATGAGTCATTTATTAGAAGAGTTCAGGACATGTCTGAAATTATAAATATTATTAAGAACTTTCAGCTTCAAACACAAAAAATGTATTATTTCCTCATGATTAAGTAGCTCATTCAACTTCAGGCTGACAAAAGTCCACTAGACTATTCAGACAAAGTTTTTGTCAGGTTTATCAGTTCAGTATAATCATTATTCACCTCCTCCATTTTATCTTTTTCCATCTTTATTCCAGGCAAGAAGGTCACAAAAATGTCAACTCCATTATCAGTGCCCCAAAAGAGACGACTACAAAGAACCGAGCACAGCTGCAGCGTCCTTAAATGTCCTTTTTATTTAAAAAAGAACATTTTAGTCTGAGCTTAAATACATGCAGCAGCAAACACTTCATGTTAGGCTATATGTGCCTGATTTGTTCCATTCAGGAGCTACTTTGAGATAAAGTGTGCAAAATCAGGTTTTAACCCTTTCATTGTCCCAACAATCTACCCTCACTTAGCTAAAAATACCATATGTTAACAGACTTTTAAGTTATTAATCTTTTTGCAGGATGAAACAATCTGTCATCATTCTCAAGATTTGTTAATACCTGCTTTTTCATCTGTTTAAAGCAGGGGGGCTGTATTTAATGATTTAAAACCACTTATTTTACACTTGACTTAACTACTGCAAAGTTGAAAACATTCCTTTTCTGTCAAATATATATTTACACAGCATAAGAATGTAGTGAAAATATAAAGAAAAGAGACAATAGTTAAAATATTTGGCAACACCATCACATTTACTGTGCAATTTAGAATTCAACTATAAAACAAAATAATTCTATCCCTATTTAAACTATTGTCCCACCCGCATGAAATTAATGACAATGGCTTGGAATTAAATAATCTACACAAAAAAATTGAAAAACAAAAACATAACTTAAAGTTCAAATAGATCATTATGATATAAAGTCATCTTTTTATCCATGTGTTCAACTTTTCTTCTTGAGGAATTTTTTAAACTTCGCACATTTTGCCTCCTGAATCAAGCGTGAGCTTCTCAAGGTCTTTGGACATTTGTGTCCCTGTTTGTGAATGTTGACATTGGTCTTCATATTCATCTCTTACTTGTGACATTTTTACAAATCACACCAACACAAAGACCACCCGTGCTCTTGTTTTTCCATCACTTGACTCTCACTGTCTGGTAATTGTATGTATGCGCAACAGAAGCATAAATCTGCCACGAGATAATTCTTGTGGCCTTGAGGCAAGAAAAGAGTTAAAATGACTTGAAATTCTTGAGAATATTTTTATGTAAATAAATTCAGAAATTATCAACAAGTGTTTGAGATCTAAAGCAAAGTTAATTGGCATTAATACCAAATAAAAAACTACCGATATAGGTTCAAAATAAGTATTAACACCTTTACATAAATATCATTGCATCTGGAGATACGTCAAATAAACATAAAAAGCTAAGGTCCATCCCTGAAGTTAAGTTCACCAAGCAGACCCTACATTCTCAGCTAAGCCTGAAGTTTAGCAGCATCTAAATTCTCCTTTAGCTTTATGGAAAAGTTGCTACAGATTTATCACTTCCATATGAGCTGATGGACAGCAAGAGGACTGAAAAACGTGGCCTCCAGTGCGGCGGTACCTACTGAGAGGAAACATTACAGGAGGGGATGTAAATCAGCCTGATGGGGGACACGTTGCTCTGATTTACCGTCGCCATTATCAGCTCAAAGAGACCCGCTCGGGCCATGTAGACCTTTAGGACGTCCTGAGGCCCGTGAGGACCAACGCGCCTCTCTACAAACAGATTCTTCTTCCCGCTCGAGTGTTTCAGAGCCACGGTCCTGCTGTCAGACTCTGAAGTTCAGGACAAGCCTGAGGGTAGAGCAGCTGAACGCGCCTCCCTGCACCATGTCATTATCTCCTGTAAGTATAGTCCCCAGCTGACACCAAAACAGAGTATGTATATATCTGCGCTTTATTTATAGGAATCCAACATTAAGAGAAAGATATATGTGCATATGCTGTCTAATTAGAACCTAAACTCGTGAGGGATGTTTTGCTAAATGGTAATTCTAGTGTTAGGCGCAGGCACAACAAGTGGTTCTAATTTCAGGACTTTAATTGTCCACAGAGTGTGGAGCTGCGGTGCTGGATAATCTACTGTAAATACTATGGACTACGCTCAGCAACATCCTCAAGAGCCATTAAAGAAATAAAAGGACAATAGTGTATTTTTTAAGCAATCTGGCTTTTTAAGATAGACAGTAAACAGCCAGAATAAAGACAATGGAGATCAAGAATGAGCTTTTTTTCTTTCACAACAAATATTATGTATTTTCTCTTTTGAAAGGGGGCTCGATTAGGGCTGGGAGATGATTTTTACTGAAGATGTACTCATCTTTATCTGTTTTTTAAAATCTTATTCTGTTTTAACTTGAGATTATCTTTCAGTAGTTCATCCTCCTGTTTCCCCAAGTTCTTCTTAAGTGTTTTAATCCCCTGTTTGAACATATTGTTGTTACCTTTAGTGTTTTTATTGTCATTACAGCAGTCTTTTTTATTATTTGTTTATTTTTTACTTCATTTCAACATATTTATTCGGTGCGTACTGGGTACATAAATGTTCCTGTTCTTCTACTCTCATTTATTTATAATGCATTTTGCTAATACTGTGTATGGATTGCAGGGTTAGAGGGTCGGGTGGAGTGAGTTTGGGTTTTCTTCCTGTTATCTTCTTTTAACTGATCTGTTTGTAAAGCACTGTGTTACATTTTCTTGTATGAAAAGTGCTATATAAATAAAGTTTGACTGATTGAACTGTGTGATGCTACCACGTCAATATGGACAAAAAATCTATGAGGAATGTTTCCAGCACCTTGTTGAATCGAAGCCACAAAAATTAAAATAATTCTGAAAGCAAAACTTTGAGCACCTTGGGCATAGAACAACCTCCAAAACCAGCTTAAGATAGATTCATTGATCTGGCTGAGAAAAAAGTGTTTTTCTTGAAAGGTCTTTGTAGATTTTGAAAGCCTGTTTTAAAATGTCAGATGTTGTGCTGTTCATAATTTTTTAATCTTAATGGGACTTCCTGGTTAAATAAAGGTAAAATAAAATAAATAAAAACTAACCTGGCTCTACCAGCGTTCCCTTTTAAAGTGGCGAGTGAGTGTATATTTCAGTTTAATTTGTCAGTAAGTCAGTAATCTTCATGTTTAACTGCAGTTTCCTCTTGATTTGGGTGTGAAGCTCTTGGTATTAAAGGATCTGGCAGAACTAAATGTCACCTCACAGGCAGAGTGAAGTGTTTACTATTACAGTCTCACAACGAGTAATTTCACAATCACATCAGCCTCTCCGCTCCCTCCCTGTGAGGCTCAGACTAAAGGTCTCTACAACCATAAACTTAAAGGAGAAGCCTTGAGATTTTCACGGTGGGAAACAAATTGAATTGGCCGAGTGGAGGAAAAGGCTCCTGCTGCCGCGAATTAAAGCCGAAACACAAACAATCACTTGAATGTAGGGATGTGTCACAGCGGAGCTCGAGTACAAATCTCCCAGGTTCCTTTGCTCTCTGTAGCTGAGCTCAGCCGACAGGGTTACAAATTGCACCCAATCCAGGCGATCTCTTATCTCCTGCTGCAGGCAGTATGGAAATGTGCATGTTACAGCACATTATGGCCTGAGGTGACAGGGAGGGAGACACAGAGACGTCCACAGACCATCCATTGTTACACTGCACTGTTCTTCATCCAGCAGCCTCTTTATTAGGAACACCAGCCAATCACATGGCAGCAACTCAGTTAATTCAGGCACGTAGACATGATCAAAACGTCCTGCTGAAGCTCAAACCAAGCATCAGAATTTCTTTGATTACTTTGTAAAGCTGTGCACTCTCAGTTCATGCTTTGGGAGTGAGTTATTTTCATTTTTTTTTACTCTTATCTATTTTAATGTCTCTATTTCATCTGTTTTTTTATACATATTTTATTTATCGTTTTCTAATTTTGCAAATAAACAACCCCATCTGAAAGGGCACATACATTTCAAAAAGTTAATCAAAACATTTCACACAGAAGATAATATAAAGCAGGAAAAACAAAACAGAACCAAACAAAGTCAGCACAGACAGTCAGTACCCGAATATACTTAACAGTTGAGTTGAGTTTAAGCTGATTTGGACAGACAGGATAAAAATGGTTTCCACATGTTGTCAAAGGTAGCAGAGTTGAGAGAGACACTGTATCTGATTCTTTTAGTATGTAACTGATTGATCATTTCTTGCAACCAACTTTGAAAAATGGGTATTTTCTCAGATTTCCAGAGTGTCAAAATATTTCTCTTTGCAACAACCATGCCATATTGTATTGTCTTACGCTGTAAGTGAGACATACTGCTCATATGCTGGTCTCTGCCCAAAATAGCTATAAAGGGGTTTGGTATAAAGTTACAGTTATATATTTCTGAGAAGAAATTAAATACATCCAAACAAAATTTATTCAGCTTAGAACAAGACCAGAACAAATGGCCTCGAGTTCCTTCTGCTGATTCACACTTCGGGCAGATAGGAGAGAAGGATGGGTAAAAAGAGTTCAGCTTGGTGCAGGAATAGTGAATCCTCTATTTCATCTGTTTTAATGTCTTTGATATTCCAATGCTATACTGTGTATAAGAGCAACTAAAACAGCAGAATTTCCCCTTGGGGATTAATAAAGTATTTCTGATTCTGAATGGAGAGGAAAGGTGATTTAAGTGACTTTGAATGCGGCATGGTTGTTGACCTGAGTATTTCAGAAGCTGCTGATATTTTCTTGCAAAAACATCTCAAGAGACGACAGAGATTGGACCAAAAAAAGAGAAAATATCCAGGGACAGGCAGTTTGATAATGCCTAATTGATGCCAGAGATCAGAGGTGAATAGGCAGTGGTTTGAGAAGATAGAAAGGCAACTTTTATTTACTTTTATTAACCATTTTATTGTTATCACAAGATGAGCCTTTGCAATAAAAACATTGCAGCAGTCTGAATTTATCACAATTATAAAAAAAGACTTTTCAATGTGGTTAGACAATGTGTCTGGCACAATCACCCTGCTTTAGGACCATTTGATGCAGTCAAGTTTAGCTGCCTTTATCTTAGAAAAAATATGTTTTATGATACTTGGGTCATATTTTCCAGCTCCTTATGCAACATTGATTCTTGCAGTAAGAATGTTGTATTGTTGTATAACGAAACAAAAAGGGATCATTGCTATTCTAAGCTCTGTGACCTTTTTATTCCTGAAGAACAAGCACACAGGACCATTTAGAGTTGCTGAAGAGTTCATCTGATGATTGTAGGCAGAAGCAGGCTAACACTACCCATTGATTCCCAGTGTTTGAGCTAAGCTAGCTAGCGGCGGGCAAGCTTTGCTCGTCTCTTCCTTGTTACTGCACGCACAGTTGAGGAAAGACGCAAAAACAAAAAATGTTGGCGTATCCCTTTAAGGGTTCCAAGAGTTACCAATGGTATGAGATGAATCATGAAACTTTATTGAAATTCTCCATCGCTGCTTTAAACCATCTTTAAGGGATTAAGATCAAACTTTCCTTTTTACACACTGAACCAAAAAGGTAGGGCGAACAACTTAACATTATGAAACATTAACTTCTACTCCTTTGTGTAACATCACAAGCTCAAAGTGAGCTAATCCTCTTGCAAATGATTCTCATGGTTGCAGCCACTCTGTCCAAACTCAATCTTTGTTTACACTCCACGTCTCCAAACAGTCCGCTCTCTTTTCCAAATGTCATGGGATACTAATTATTCAATTACTCCAAAGCCCCCAGGCGCTTGAGGAGGGGAATAAAGGGCTTTGTGTATTGTGTATTTCTCTGTAAGCACTGATTGCTTTGTGGTTTGAGGACGTTACTTCCCTCCTTTTCATGTTCCAGAGTGGCAGTTTCATGAGCCAGAGCACAAACTGTTACTGAAGTCACTGAAAGGTGACTGATTCTCCGTAGTTCCTGCCGAGTAAAAAGCTTTTTATTTTTCTGTGACCTCAGTGAAGATCAGGCAGCCGAACAGTAGTTCCCTAGTATCCCAGGGGGCGTTATGAAAAGAGCCAATGCAGCAGTTGTTCTAGCAGCACTTTCGATGTCCTTGAACCTTCTAGAGAGAGAGTGCAGGAGAGGGTCACAACTCACCGTTAGACATCCCATCAGGCTTTGCTCGAAGGGCCGCTGGAAGGCTCGGGGGTCGCCGCACCAGTCCAGCAGCTCGGTCGCCGCAGTTTGGAAATTTGCTGGATTTTGTAAGTGCTGGAGGAGAAAAACAGAGGAATGAAGGAACAGGTTAGAGTCTGGTATGGTTTAATAGTTAAAAAGAAAGAGAAAAGAGATTTTTTAGGAAAGTGAAGTCTTAATTGTTTGATAAAAAGGAGTCGCTATCGTGAGATAAGATGAGAATGTACAGACAGACCAGGGTATCCTTTAATAGACACCAACAGGCAGAGCATTAACACTTTATGTGAAGAGAAAAATACATTAATTCTTCCATAATAACAAAGGTGACATATTAGGACATAGCACAGCATACATCATGATGTACTAAAATATATAAAATGACACACAATATTATAAACCACAATACATCACAATATATCTCGAAAAACTGCACTATACATATCTCAAAATATCAAGATACATCATGATATATCATATAATTTCAACATCTTTAACAATTTGTCATAATAAATTATAATATATTAAGATATATTGCAACTTATCAGGATATAACAGTATATATCACAATGCCCTGCAATACATATCATGTTGTATTGCAATACACTGTGATACTATAAGAAAGACAATACATGATTTTTTCAGAAAACTTTTCTAATTTTCTTATTGTAATTCTTATTGTACTTTACAAAAAATCCCAAATTTCCATAAACTGTTAACAAATCAGATAATTTTTAGCTGTGATATGTAAATAAACTCCTGTGCCACAAAATATCTCAATATATTAGTGTATGGATGATTTCTTATTACTTTAAAAACAGTAAAAGGAATACAATTTTGATGCTTTGTTAATGTTTTGAACACATGTATGAAACCATTTGATAATTATAAAATGATAGAAAATGCAATACATGGAGTGATACTATTTATGTCTGTGATTAAAAGTATTATCAATAAATACTTGATCATATATTATCGTATCTCTTATTTGAATTACCTGCTATAATGAAATACAGTAAATATTGTTTAATTATATTTATTTAACAAACCAAAGACAAATAACAGAAATATTGTATTATATATAATTACTGCTAAACATAAAAACATTGTTTAATTGTTTGTTAACAGTTGACCAACATATACAAATTAACTAATTTACAGTTTATCAATCACTGTTGTTTTGAAGAATTACTTAAAAGAAGAAATGTACCAACAGCATCATTGATAATAACATCACTTTAAGTGTTTAATAAGACATATTAATATCTGATCACTTCATTTTAGATGAATCTTGTTCCCCTGGTCTACAGGGTTTGTGTAATGTTGCTGGTTTCGGGTCTTGGAGCAGAGCACTGAGGGTCTGTCCTCCATTAGGCTCCTTCTCCCGTCTCTCCAGGTTTCTGTAGCACCTCCTCGCTCTGAGACATAAATCTCCCTGTGTGTCTGCACGAATGGCCGAGGAAGGCCTCATTTCAGCGTCGGCCCTGAGCTGTGCTGTGACTTTATCTGACAACAGGCTCCTTGACCTGCAGGCACCTCTTTATGGCGTTCATTCCCCAGCAGCCTGCTCACCGGCCCGGGTGTCTGTCACTGTGGAGCAGCAAAGGAATAGACCACGCTGGGTCACCATTTTCTACTCAGTGTTGCTCACTTCTTCTGAATTTACATCATTTCAAACATAAAGAGCAAAGAATGCACCTTGGCTTAGAGTTAGGTGACTTTTTATAACCTGTATGGGACCAAAGGAAATAAAAATGAAGATAATATTTGCACTGTGCAGCATCTAAGCTGAGGATGCTTTCATCACGTTGAGTTTAAGTTTTTTAAATTTACATTTATGTACTATATTTATATATATATGCACCTTAAGGCTAGGTATTTCCAGCAACCTCACAATCGACTACACTTTTATCAGAATTCCTGACAAGTTTTGTTTTTATTACTAGAAAAAGACCAAGGATGAGTTTTAAATGATTCTGCAACTTAAGAAACCTAAATTCAGGTCCTCAAAGATGGTAGACTTAAGTTAAAATTTGGAGCATGTGCTTCATCATGTGGCTTGGCTTAACTTTGACCTGTGGCATTGTTAACATTACCTAAAGTGTATTGACAACAACTGTCAAACACTGAAGCCGTATCAGTTCTGTAGAATCTGTATCGATACACGTACCCCCAAGGAGTGCATGACAATATTTTGCCATATCGACAGGCCTAATGCACCTGTATAAAAACAGATTAGTCACCTTTTTAACGAGGTACAACTTGTAAGGAACAGGTATTCCTGGGACGAGCAGCACAGCTAAACATGTGGGTGGTGCTCCCAAAAATGTGCCCAAATTCTCGGGAAGAAAGCCTCCTGTTCCTCTGTGAAGCAAGGGTGAGGAACCAGTCTTCTTTGGGTGTTGTCTTCCTGGGACGCCCACTTTGCGGTCTGTCTTTGACTTCATCAGATTCACTGAACTTGGTCTGAGTTTGGAAATGGTTCCAGGGCTGACACCAGATAATTCTACCACTCAGCATATCAGAACAAAAATTTCCAGTTGCATGAGATTTTGGCAGCTACCCACATGTTTAGCCGTGTTGCTCATTCCACAAATACGTGTTCCTTACAAGTTGTACCTTGTTGTAAAGGTGACTAACCAGGCTTTCCAATTATATAAAATCCAATAATTTTTTGAGGAGTGTATATGACAAAATATTTTTCGCAAATAATCGTGTGGTGTATTACTCATAGTGGTTTTTTTTCCATAAACAACCATTGAATAAGCATTAGGTGAGTACTTTTAGGTCTAAAAAGTACTCACAATTTAACAAAAAGAACTGCCTTCACAATAAGATGTTACATCATTATGCATTTAAACTAAAAAGTCAGTAGTAAAACCTAATCTTACTGAGCTACATACAGAAGTCAAGCCCATTGTAGCTATTTTTTGATGTAGTTAAAGAGCATTTACTTTTTATTACTTCTGCCAAGGATGTTATATTTTGCCAGGGTTTGTTAGTCTGTTTGTTAGCAGGAGAAATTTCAATTTTATGCATGTTATTTGATGACATTTTCAGGATACATTACAAAAATGTAATCCTTACTGCTTATATTTTATAGGATATATAAATTAACATTTTGCTTAGCATGGAAAATGCCACTATGAAGTAATTTAGAACAAATACAAAAAAAATTAAATAACCGTTTTTTAATACTCCCAGTGGCTGGAAGTTGGCTATTTACTGGATGGAACTCAGCTGGCAGTTGGCTGGGAGGAGAAAATTGAAGACGCTGCATTGGTGTATTACTGGACTAATATCGGTATTGCCAGATATATGCCTAAGAAGCTGATTAACAGCATCAGAAGATATAAATATTTTGTTAATCTTTACAGCCGATACTTTGACCATATGAATTAGCCATGTAAATCCAACTCACTGGCTGTATAATTGGCAAAATGTGCCATGATGGTTAACCTATTATCACTCAATGCTAAATGAAACAAAATGTCATTTATCAGAGAATAAAATGTTGTTTTTCTAGGTTCTGACATAAATAGATTGAAATCATGGAAGGAACAGGTCAGTTTTAGTTAATAAGAGACTTTGCGCTCTTGACAATAACTCCCCCGACAATGTTTGCATTGCCTAGGTTTGTGCTCTCAGAGCACTTCTAGCTATTAAATTATAGTCTACTCTCATTTTTACATTAAATTTAACAAACGCAATGCATTAAGGGTAGTTTTTAGAGATGTACTGTATTATCGATCCAATATCAGTACTGACAGATATTTGTCTAAAAAGCTGATTAACAGAATCGGTAGACAAAAACATTTTTGCCTATGTTTACAGGCCATATTTGACCATACAAATTGACCATGAAAATCCAATTTATTGGCTGTATTATTGGCAAAACTTACCTTGACTGTTTACCTCATCATCACTTAATGTTGACTTGTACAAATCCAAAATGTAATTTCTCAGAGAATAAAATGTTGTTTTTCTTGCTTTACATCTGTTTCTGACATAAATGGACTTGGGGAACAGGTCAGATTTAGTTAAGAAGAGACTTTGTGCTCTTGACACAAAATATCGGTATCGATATTGGTATCGATAATAATAAGTCTGGGAATATCAGCATGTCAGATATCGAAAAAAATCCAATATCGTGAATCCCAAGAAGTTTTACAGGACAGAGCTATTCCTTCTAAAATGTTGCTAAAAGCTGGCACATCTTCTTTGTGTATATCTATTATTGTGATATATTAAATTCACTAGTGAGCCCGTCAGAGTGAGTGGGAAGGCCGCATGTGGCCCCTGGGCTGCCAGTTGCCCACCCAGTTTAGATATTAAAGCAGTTTGTAAACTATATTGATACAACAGTCTCGTCCTACCTCATATCTCATGTAAAAATACATCTTTATATCTTCAAACCTTGATGTGTTTCCCAGCTCCACCTCAGCTCTGCAGTAATCTATTACCTTTGTGGACATGATGCACACAAGCCTCTTTAGTGTACAAAGCAGGAACAAATGGACGCCCACACTCCACAGCATGAAAGGTAAACAGAGAGGGTTTGTCAGCTTAAAGTGAGCGTCTGCTTTCTCCACACGTCCGTGAGCTTTGATTTCACAGTCTGGGAGAAGAAGAACAAGACGAGGAGACAGCTCTTCCTCGCCGTGCTTGTTTACAGTCTGCTCTTTAGGGGGCAGCAGAGGTCAGGGTTTGATAAGGCAGCTTTCATATCAATTTACAAAGCCAGTGTTTGACAGGGGCCGGATGAAACCAGTCCTGTTTTTGTCTGAGGCTGAACCCCACAACAACACGGATTTGTTCGAGGGGTAGATGTACCGCCGGTGTTTTAGAGCGTTTTAATTCCTGGTGGCGGGCAAAGACTCCTGGAGAGGCACGAACATCCACAGATGCTAAATTTAGATGAGTCTGGAAGCGAGACAACACACGCAATCAAGGATGGAGGGGGGGGGGGGGGAGCAGGGAGGAGGAGAGGGGATAAAAAATAACAGAGAGCACCAACACTTGGGCTTGAAGTGATTACTGTTCTCTGCACTCCGAACAATTGGTCCCACCAGTGTGGCTGTCACATGGAGAGCTTGGCACCGCCACGCCACAGATGTTACCCCTTCTCTGGCCAAAAACCACCAATCAAACCTAAACTAGTGGCCAAGAGACCCCCCTCTCCCCCCCGAACCACCACCACCGCCACCCTCTGTCCTCGTCCCTCAGGGTGACACAGTCCTCCAGCGTTCAGTCAAAGATGTGCTCAGTTTGAGAAGAAACAAAGATGGACGGGGGCGCAGCTTTCTTTGGATACATTTGTGCTCTGTGCTTAAAGCTGGAGACCACTTCATCTGCACATCTGCACTAAACCGACTCTGACAGCAAACATGACAGGGCTGGGAAATATACTGAATCTAAGACATACTGATACATTTGAATGAGACACAGGGCCAGACAATATCGTTTACAGTGATGTAGTAAGTCCCCTTCGTTTCGATTCCCTCATTATACTTTGATAATTTACCCATCAAGCACCATTATTATTTTATTTTTTTGCAAAAATAAAAACTCACCAACAGTTGGTGTCAAGGACTTCTACTTTTGTTGCCTTATGTTTTAATAAAAACAGAATCATATCAAAATTAATAGTCGCTTTTTACTAAAAACATCAAGACTAATATTGCCTATATTTTATATATTTTATTGCCTTTATTTTTTGTCCCTCAGGCCTTCAGACTGTACAATTCCTCACTGGGGGGGAGGAGGAGTAACAGGAAGACTGAGACGGGAAGGAGTAGTAGTAGCCAGCCTGTAGACTTATTTTTAGACGTAACTTTATCTATATTTATGTTTTTATCTACCTTTTTTATATATACTTTTATCTCCTTTACTAACTGCTACTGGAATCTTAAATTCCCTGAGGAAGTCTCCCAAAGGGATTAATAAAGATCTATCTAATCTAATCTAATCTATTGCTGATTTTTTTGTTGAAACATGGTTTTTGGACTGTAACATTTAGTTAATCAAGTAATTTAAATCAGGGTATTAATAATAATAATAATAATAGTAGCTAACATTTGTCAGGAAGAGAAAAGATGTCTTGTACCGGCTTACTGGCTAATTTTCTTTGACAGATAAAGTATTCCCAGCCCTTGTGCACATATTTAAAGCCGATACTTTGAACATATGAATTGGCCACTAAAATCCAATTTATTGGCAATAGTACTGGAAAAAAGTACAATGTACCATGATGGTTAACCTCATCATCACTCAATGTTAACTTATATGAATCCAAAGTGTAATTTCTCAGAGAATAAAATGCTGTTTTTCTTGCTTCACATCTGTTTCGGACAGAAATGGACTGGAAAGATGGAAGGAACAGGTCAATTTTAGTTAAGTAGAGACTTTGTGCTCTTGAGACAAAATATTGGTATCACAATAATGAGTTAAGAAATATGTGCATATCAGATATTGGTAAAAGTAGTAGTTTGTAAACTATATTGATACAACAGTCAGTCCTAACTCATATCTCATTTAAAAATACATCTTTATATCTTCAAACCTTGATGTGTTTCCCAGCTCTACCTCAGCTCTACAGTAATCTATTACCTTTGTGGAGACAGGTAAAGTATCCCACAAAGAATAGTCTTCCAAAATCACAGCTTCTGCTTGTGCTGTTGTTGCTTTAGATTCAGGAACACCCCGAAGCTTTAAAAACACACTAACGTCAACAATTAACCCCGAGAAGAGCAGAAAAACAGCTGCATATCCGTACAGCAGCAGCAGCAGAGGTCGGCTTGTTTTCCACTTTATCTTGAAATATTGACGTTTACAGTGTGAGGAAGTGCTCCTGCAGCGAGAGGAGAGTTCATAGTTTCCTCCAAAAGCCCTCTGTACATATCAGCGAGTGGAGAGTCTGACAGCAGACCGGCTTCCCCACCGTGAGAGGAAAACTACTCTCTCTGAAATAGATACCCGCAGTATCGCAGAGTCCCATCTCCTCCCAAAGTGCTCACTACGCTGCAATTCCAGGACGAGAGGAGAAAACAAACTGCCACTGAGAGGGAGTGTTTGTGTGGAAATCAGATAACTGCTTTTTTTGTTTTGTTTTGTAGCGTTTTCTCCTGTTTGGAGGTTAAACAAGTGGATGTATTTATTTCACTGTTTTGCTGTCAAAGACACGATCCTCTGAGGTATTTAACACCACCTGTGCACACTCCTGGATTAATCTGAGGAAATGCGAAATTGTGCTGAAATTGACTTTTTACATAGTCTAATTCAACAAGTATAAATATTTACCCGTTTCCATGACAATGATAAACAAGCCAACTGTCAATCCAGCTTGGTTACTGCAGTCACCCAGACAGAGAGCGTAACACGTATTTATATATCTATATCTAAGTGAGATGAAAAATACATTCATATATCAAATATTTGGCCCTTTTTTAAGTATTAAAAAAATAATCTGTTTCCAACTCTGTAAATTTGTAGTATAAATATTGTCACAAGTGTGACGACAGTAGGAAGTGACTGGAGAGATTAGCATAGATGCTAACAGCATCAGTAGCAGCTTTATCAATCTGGACCACACTTCTTTATTAAATGAAAAACAATCAACAGTGAAAGTACTTCCCTGTAGAAATGATATTTTCATTCCACTTCTGATACGTTTTGATAATAAAATCAAATAAAGTTTATTCAGCATGGTGGCTTTTGATTGGTACTTTACACCGCAGCAGTAGGGCCCGCCTACTTCATTATCCGATTGGCCTGTAATGAATGTGATTGACGGATCGATCGTCCAATCACCTGCTGGAAATGCTTTTGAAAGGCTCTGTCATCCAAAAACTTTCTATGGGCTGTTCAGAGAGCTTCATCTTAACCCCTCTACTGCATACATTAATTTTAGATAACAAATGAAAATAAAGAAGAATACTTTATTTATCATTACTAAAAATGGCATGTCTAATTTTGGTGTATTTATTGAATAATGTTCAGGTTGAAAGTCAGAAGCGGCTTAATTAACTATTTTTGGGTGCCAAGGTGCTCACTTTCTGTCGCCATGATACCTCAAAAGGTATCTACATTGTTTGATTTACACCAGTAAATCAATAAAACAAAAATCTGTTAGTGGAAATGGAAAAAACAATGATGGTGATTATTTGATACAGAAATTACAATTATCAAGCACAATTAATAACTGATTGAAGAGCATAAGTGCATAACCTCTGAATGATATTGATTTAAGAAGTAAGCACAGCTGTGTGACGCAAGTTCTGCAAGTTACTGTGAGCCAAAAATATTCTTTAAAACTTTAGATATTACAAAAACATCACAATACTGGTTCTACACATCAAACTAAATAACAATTAATATTTGAATGAGACATTTGTCATGTCTATATAAAGGTTTAATTAGGGTTTTCTTATTATAGTCTTATTCAAATTAAAAATGAGAGTAAAAGCACTCAATATTTTTGAAAGCTACATCATTTACATAACTGGCCTGAGTCTAATCAGAGTTAAAGCATTATGTAAAAACTTGGTCATTTTCACAGTTTAGACTTTAACTTTTAAATACTACCTTGAAGTTACACAGCACCTTACGCTGAGGGCAAGGATGTATTGATAGGTGATGTTGGCTTCAGTGAAGCTCACTCAGCACACAGAGTGTAAAACTCTAACACTGTATCCCAACTAAACATAAATTGAGTGAGTGATGGCGACAAAATCAGCCAAAACGTGATTTTCCATAAGAAAAGCTTTAAGTGACGTTCTTTGCTCCTCTTTTAAAAAAGAAATTGAGTCCATTTCTGATAAAACCTCAGATTGTGCCACATCCACGGAGACCGCTTCAGAAGCTGCCATTGTTTTTAAACATGCAGTCATTTCCCGCAGTCGTCCCATCTTCAGTTTCTTCCTCTCTTCCCTGATTGGGCTGTCTGGCTTTTGGCCGTGAAGTCATTAAAGGTTGGAGCCTGGCAAGATGGACCTGCGTGATTTCAGACAATGAATCCGGCAGGTCCATCTGCACTGCAAGGTTAGCTAAAACCATAATGAAATCAGAAATTAATTTAGTCGTCCAGCACTAGGTTGTGCCCCATTAAAAAGCCTATGAAGTATCTATTATCTGACAAAAACTCATAATAAAGTATGACTTTTTGTCCACTGAGGGCTTCTGTAGTTAGCCTTGTCTCTGACCTTAAACTATCAACATTTATAACAGTTGAACCACAATTTAATAGTTATTATAAAGTGTGGTTTGGTTATTGTTTATAAATCACATTTCTCTGATTTCACCCTGAGTTGGTAATTCAAAGAATAACAACCTAAATGATTCCAGATTTAACTTTCAACCCACTGATTCAATCAGGCTGACAGATTCCAATTTCCTCTACTTTATCTTCTGGCTCTGTGGTAATTTATCATTTGAGCTACAAAATCAATTTGTTCCCCTGTCCGCTGCTCGGGCTGCGAGTGTTCAGACAGACATGTCACATCTTCAGGAAAACAACAAACACAATGGAGGGAAGCTTCATTTATATTCCTGCTCCACGTCCGGCCGTGCCAAAATTTAAGCCTGTGCACACTTTCAATTAAAGCAAACAGCTGGATTGGTTTACAATATTTCCTTAATTATTTTAATGGCTTGGATATCGGACAATGGGGAGCAGGGGGGAGAAGATAGTGAGTTAATTGTTCTGATCTCCCCTGATGATCATCTTTGTGCGCGGGGAGGAGAATAGACGGCCGACTGAATGGGCTCACTGCTAGTCTAATTGGCAGGACATAAATGGTATTTATTATGCGGGGCCTTCCAAACCCCGATTGTCTGCGGCACAAAGCTGCCTCTATTAGCAGGGTGCTGGCTCTTACTGGTTGGTTTGAAATGACCCAGTGCTTAACCATTTATTAGATGGACTGGAGGCCTCCTTGTATGCCATGGATCCCTCTAATTGGCATGTTTACCCATGTGCTGCTTCCACCCGGCCGCTAACATCGGGACTTGTTTGTTTAAATTTTTGCCTGGCGGGGTGAGAGCGTTTAACCCCGACGTTTGTATTGTTTACACTTTGTTTCAAAAGCCTTTTCTTGATCTGAGAACTTCCTTCACGGAATAATTCATCAGCTATTAGAGAGACAGAACGTTACTGGAATCCAATTTCACCTCCTCCACGACTAAAGGAGGAGATATTGAATATTTAATGTCCTGCTGTGAAGACAGAAACAGACTGAAAACAAAGAGTGTTTACGTCTCTACTCCTTATTTAACCCTCTGTAGCCTGAACCCTCAGGACCCATTAATACAAGGAACACATCGCGCCCCAAAAGTCGACTCAACAGAAAAAACACCATAAAATTGTCATGTATTATTAACATATTCACTGACTAAAGAAAATAATATATTATAGTCATAAGTTTAACCCTTCCCATGCCAGTTAAAGTGCATGTTTAGTGCCATTTTGATTAAAAAAACCCATAAAATGATCATTTCCTGATGTACAAAATACTAAAGGGTTAGCATATTTTTGGATGAACAAAGTCAGGGGTGTGTCAATGCTGATCAACAATCTTGATTTTAGCGCATTTTTATTCCTAATTTTTGTGCTGAGGTAGCTTTGAGAAAAAAGTTACACTTAGCACTTGAAATCCAAAATATGGACACATCAAAAAAGTGTCATAACATGGTTGTATATCAATACCAATTTCTACTATTACTGCATCAAATATTTCATCAACTTAAGTCTTGTTCTCAAACAAAAATCAACAATGCATTTTGGGAATTTTAACCCTTCATATAACAGTTTGTCTACTTTATATTACTCAGATAAAATGGAAATGAAATATACTTCTAGTATACAAATAGTACAACAAAAGCATTTTGGTTCTAACGGTCTGGGGCATGTTAATGACAAATTTTAAAAAATGAATTTGACCATTTCTTTTTTAATTTATCCATAGAACTTATAGAAACATTGAAACAATTGAATAATTAAAAACATATACACACTCAAACCAGCACATATGTATATTTTTAAATAAATAACAATAGTAATATTAAAAAAAAAGATAAATAAATAAGATCAAATCATATAAATAAATTAAAAGTGAGAGGAATTAAGAAATAAACTCTTAAATTTTGTGAATTTCTATTTTTATAAGGGGCTCAGGGGATTGAGGGATCTATTTTTTGTTTGTTTTATCATCTTTCATTTTTTAAAAATTTTCTTATTATTTTTATCTTTATTTTTAAATCATTTTTATTAATGTGTATATATGTATGTATATGTGTATGTTGGTAGTTATATATATATATATATATATATATGTATATATACAGATCCTCTTTGGAAGTATGACTAATTCCTTATATTTTCTTTTTATCTCTAATTACTATTTCCCTCTCTGTATGCGGACATATCTGTACATGTATGGATGCATGCATGTACATGTGTTGATGAATGACTGAATTAATCCGCACTTATGTGTATAAAGCGGACTACTTTCTTTTCTTTTTTTTTCTTTTTCTGCACTCTCTAGAAACAGGAAAACTTGTGCAAGGATGAATGTCTATCTTCAGACATATATTTGATGTTGTTGTATTTTCTTATCCAATGCATACTGTCTCTGGATATCAAGTTTAATAAAATATATGGATAAAAAAAGGATAACTACTTCAAACAACATTTACAAACTTAATTTACAAATAACTTATCTTTAAGTATACAGAGGCAATATTGTTTTCCTGATCACTGGATTTGAAGTTTGCTTATGACACGAAACACAAACAAGAGGGAGATAATATTACAACTCAAGCTCTTAATCTGAAATATAAGTGATTTAGACCTTAAAAACAGCATTAAATTTGAGTATTTTTAAGGACTGAAGCACCCGTATGAACCCTGTTAAGGACATCAAAGCCTCCTCTCTGTTTGCTCCCCAAACACTCGTCCTGCCCTCTACCTCCTCTTTTCTCTCTCTTTCACTTCTAGCTGGGAACTCCCTAACGAGGCTAAAAAACAATTTGCCACGTCCACACTTGCATTTAAGTGCAAACACCCCCCATACATTGTCCCACAGGCCCTCAAAAGCACTCCTCTTCTTCAGGATCTGGACCTCCAAAAACAAAACGGGCCGTCAGTTAAGAAGAGAGATCAAAGGGGGAGCGCCCTGTAGCCCGGGGGGTTACGCAACCATGTCTGTTTAACGCTGCCAGAGATTGGTCCCGCGGTAAACGCCGCTCACAGCAGAACAAAAAGACTCGCTGGGAGTCAGCGGCGGTGGAGGGAGAGAGAAGGGTGATGAAGGAAGAGGGGAGGAGGGGGGACCCGGCTCTTTGACCTCAGTCGGTAACCTGAGTCTCAACACAGTCCTGATAGAGACCGCACAGACGGGACACTTCGAGGGGCCAAACGGGGAAACTCACACTTTCTGGACCCGGAGCTTCAGTTTGATAATTCTTTAGGAGAAGAGAGAGTCCAATCTCAAGATAAAAACATGAACATGCACTGAAATAACACTTTTAGATCAAGAAACAACTTTATTAGACTAACGCCTTTCAGCTTGAAGCCTTCATCAAGGTCATGATAATAACAACAACAGTTAGGGATGCACGATATTACCAAATCAATATCAGTACAAGACGATTGTTGCCTAAAATATTGATTATTTAGTCTAGTTTTAGTTGATGAAGTTTCACAACATTTTAGTCGATGAAATCTACTGTAAATTTAGTCGACTAAAATATGAAGTGTAAAGGGTAAGGCATTTTTTATGTTTCCTCAAAATTCTGAAGTCATGTTTTACACTTGGATAAAATGAAACATCTAATGACCCTTTATTGAATGCTAGTATAACATGGAGAGTGGTCGCCAAGGTCGCGTTCAGCGTGAATGCGACTTAAGGTGCATTCACACAGAACGTGACTTGGGTGACCAAGATCGTGTCGCCCACCCACTCGAGTTTCACCGCAATTATATCTCAACATATATCATATACTTGTTCTACCAGCCGTAAAACACTGCAGCTGATGCAGACAAGGAAGGACAGGACCGCAGAGAACCGCCACTTCTGTTGAATATGGAAGAACTACAGTACTCACTAACTCAGGTTCCCACATGGACATGGATTGTCACTCTGTGAGCTGGAACAAAAACAGTTGTGGTTGTCATCACACACGACCCAGTAGCCAAGTCGCCCAGAGATCGCATCTGTAGCATCGCGTCTGTAGCATCGACCAGAGTGAGATCTGGTCGTGCCTGATCGCAGCTGTACATTGACTTTACATGGAGTGTGGCCGCTCAGGTCACGTCACTCACATTCGGTGTGAACGCACCTTGAGCAGTAAGCACTGAAACTCAGAGAATCTTACTAACAGTGACAAAAACATCTCCCTGAACTTCACAAACAGTGACTTCTACAGTTTTCTGTCTCTGAGATGCTCTTGAGGTAAACACCACAGGCTTGAAAAATGTACAGTTTCCGATATGTTTTTTCAGTATCGTCGAGCCCTGCAAAAAGATCGGATTGATGTGTTGATGTGTGAGCACTGACCTGTTTGATACACTGCAGACGGTCATTGGTCTGCTGTATGTGTCTGTCCATCGACGGTATGGAGTTCATGATGATTGTCCCTCTTCGGCCTCTACCTGCCAGCCATTAAACTGCAGCGCCTGAAACACAAACACAGATCAGGTCAGAGACATGCCGAGGTTAAGAGTGTATATATGAGTGTGTTAGTGTGTATGAGCTGAACATGGGGGGGGGGGGGTGGTATTGATCTGTCAGGTGTCGAGCACCTCAGAGAGCCCAGAGCGTGAACATCGCTCTCTGACTCTGACACCAACAACAAGCCCGACGCTCCCCCTCCATGACTGAGGAGGGAATGTCGGACCTCGGGGTGAACATGAACGCACAAGCACACACGACAGAATGTCAGACATGAGCGAGAAAAGTGACAGAGAAAGATAAAGAAAGAAATATTGAGAAAAAAACAGATTTTAAATAAAATGTTTGAGTTTCTTTTGTCCTTATCATATTAAACCTTATCTTAAAATTTTGCAGACTCTCTCAATATTCAGTTGTTTAAGTTAAATGTCAACAATGAATTTTACCACTGTTTTAATATTCCATCTTCTTCTTGGCATTTAGACTTTTCTGACTTCATATCTCAACATTATTGTTGACTAATTCTCTTTTTATGTCTAACTTTTTTTCACAACAAGTTTTGTTTCCTTCCTTGACATTTAAACTTCTAATTGAACATTTCAAATTTAATCACAATAATTTGATTTATAGTTTTTGCAACAGTTGAATCACTTCACTTGATAGTTTCTGTTCACTCACTTATTGAATCATTTTCTCAATAATGGAGCATTTAAACTTCATTCTTGATTTTCAACATTATTGTTCACATTCAACTTTTTGATTGTTCAGCTTATTGACAAATTTTCCTTCAACAAACATACTTTTCTTGTTGCAACGTTTATATTTAATTCTAAATACTGCTTTTCAGCATTATTTCAGTCAAACTTTCCTCATCATCAAACTTTTCTTGATATTTCTCCAAATATTTTGACAGTTTCTCTTCACATTTCTATATTATTCAGGAGATTTTGACTTTTGACTGACTTGTTTTCTTAACATTTCAAATGTGTTCATAAACTCTGACAGCAATCTTCAAACATCAATTTAATATTATTTTAGCAATTTAACTTTGGTGACAACTCATTCTGATGTTTGACTTAACCCACAACATTTTTTTGCTTCTCTATATTTGATTCGGAGGAAACATTTTATTTTTTTCTGACATTTACATGTTTTTCGACTTTTCGACACGATTTTGGCTTATTCCTCTCTTCCTTTTGACTTAACATTTGAAATTTTGTTTCAGAGTAAATCTCAAAAGTTCAAGTTTATTTAAACTTTGTCCCAAAACTTTATCTGGACATTACTCCCTACTCTATGACTTCATGTAAACTTTATCCTTGACTTTGTTTTTCAGTATTATTCTAGATAATTTGACAGTTTCTTTGACAGATTAACTTCTTAACTTTTCTGTTTCTCTTCAACATTTTGATGATTTTTCCTCAAAGTTCAAGCATTGGTCTTCAAATTAATTTTCAACAGTTGTTTCGACCCTTTAGCCCAGGGATGGAAAACTGGCAACCCTGAGGCCACATGTGGACACCTCTAATCCCTAAATGCAGCCAGCCAGTCAATTTAACTGATATGATATCTCTTTATGAATGTCTTCTTGTTCCTCTTGGTTAATTATTAGTAAGGGTTATTGTGAAAATCCTACAATTTGTCTCCCTGGAATCAAGAACAAAGCTTATGTGGCCCTGGTGACCAAAGTTGCTCAGTTTTAGATCAATTATTGGAGATTTCAGTCTGTTTTAGGTTTGAACTTAATTTCTTCTCAAAGTGAAAATGAACCAAACTTCCTCCTCTCGTCCTTTCTGTCTCCCGCCCTGACCCTCCTCTCTGTCGGCTGAACTGCCTGCAGCCCGTCCACCGTCCTCCTCCGGCCTGTGAGAACATTTTCTTGGCATGTGGCTCCTTGTTTACATTACTCCTCTGTTATGTAATCTCTGCTTAACAATTATGTGTACTCTGGGCCCAGACATGCTCTACATTTTATTCTACCCCCTCCTCCCTCCTCTCCACATAAGAGTTCCTCTAACAACCCCCCTCACAGCTCACGATTGATTTTGGAGCAGCCCAGTATGGAAAACCTCTCCTCTCTCCGTCTCTCCTTTTTCTAAAAGGATCATTTTTCATGTCAGCTAAACACCAGCACACTGATCTGCTCTGTGACGGTATCAGGAGTTTAAAATATTAAAGGTTAATGAGGGAGACATCCAGTGTTTCAGATTTTGAACATTTCCTCCTCCTTGATGCTCCTCTTATATTCACCTTGACTCAATCTTTCCCCTGTGTCATCTCTCACTCCCCCTGCACCACCCAAACTCCATCTTTCTCCATTACCATCACACACTGAGAGAAATTTCTCCACACAAAGTAGCGGTGAGATGACAGAAAAACGAGAGAAAAAGAGAGAGAGGAGGCAGTCTGCTGCACCACACTGATAATGCTCACTTAGGGGTCTGTAGCTGGATTTAACGGCAGGGCCAGTAATCTACTCCACTAGACAGCTAAAGAGCTTTTATGCTGCCTAACAGAGCTGCTCATGCCTGTACTTGAGAGGAGAGGAGGGCACACGAGTGCATTCCTCTCCATAAATTAGAAAGATCATAAAGAAAAAGAGACATCTGAGGCGGCTTTCTCACTCTGACTGGCTGACTGACTGATGGCCTTTCTGCAGACAGAGGTATGAATTTGTATTTAGAGATGCAGATAAACTGATTTTTAAGACAAAAAAATCATATTTTGATCAGTTCTACAACGTAATAATTTGAGGAGTAAGTTAAGTGTATTAAAAGAGTGTTTTCATCAGTCTTTTACACTGAGTATGCTCAAAACAGTGTCTTAACGAAGCTCTGCTGTCAGCTTACACAGTACATATAAGCCTTTTTTGGGTCCTTTATGCACGTTAGTGGGTTTGACTTGCCTCCCCTGCTTGATAAATCAGAATCAGAATCAGAAATACTTAATTAATCCCCACAGGAAAATTCGGTCGTTTCAGTTTCTCTCATACGCAGTATAGCAGTAGGAATATCAAACGAAGACATTAAAATAGATAAGAGCATGAACAATTCAGTCAAAAATTAAGTAAGCAGGTTGCAACATCTTCTATGAACAAGAAAAGAAGTCCAACATACGGAAATCTACCTCTCCTCGTGTTTACAGTACCAGTAGCTGCCCAAAATGTCTCCCCCCTCAATTAGACCTGTGACTTCAGTGTTTAGTCCTACCATTGTTTGGTCAGCAGTTTTGAGCCCGTTAGCCCAAGCCAGCGATTGGTTAACAGGTCATCTCTGTGGTAAGTGGTCAGTTCAGCACTGCTCTGCACCCTGTTATCCACAACTGCACTGATTCTAATGTCTACTCCCTGCAATGTGCTTCCTGCCCCAAGTCAATAGGCCTAAACCAATGACAAAACTAGGGTACGATGTCACACTGATAGGCCTACTCGGGGGAGTCAGGGGAACAGGATGTTTTAGGCAGCTTCTGGCACTACAAAGACGGGTTGTATCAGCTGAAGAGACATTTTAAAGACACTAAAGGGCATATAAAACTGGGAAAAGCATGATATGACCTTTTACAGACCTTTTCTAATTTGTTGTGATAATTTGAGACTGTCCTGATATAGTAACTGTGAAGGCACATATCACTATAATAATAATTGCCCAGCCCAACTCTAAACCAATGCCCAACAAAAGAGATGTGTAGGTGTGTCGACTACCTGTCTGGTCAGGATTTGAGTCAGCACTTTGCCATTCCACTCGTCTGCACCTCTTGCAACATTAACCTACTTCATTCTTAGTGTTACATGCAATATAGTTTAAGGGCACCAGGGTGCAAACCCTACACCCCGAGGCTCCAGGGGCAAGAGACGCCAACCCCTTTTCAGTCAGACACCAACTGCTGTAACCGAGCAGGGCTGACCAATTTCAGGAAAAGATCTAATTGCGATTTTTCTGGCAGATATTGCGATTTCAATTTGATTCACAATTTTCTTCAAATCAAGCTTCAGTGCAATATTCACTATGTTTACAGTAGAGACAATAGTAAGGAAATCAGTGATCAAAAGCACATAACAGATTATTCATCATCTAATATTGATGATAAATAATCTGTTTTCATTATTTAAGGGATACTCCAACTTCTACTCCTAAACAGAGGCTTTGTGTTGTTGACCTGCTAACCAGCACTTCCTTAAAAGCAAATTTCCTGCAAATATGTAAAACAGTATGTGTAAAATAGTTTACACAACAGATCCTGGGTCAGTCAGGAGCGCAATTGTGTTATCTGAAATTGTGATCGTGATCTTTCAGCCCTATAACCGAGTGACTAACTGATTGATCAAACTTAAAAAACAGGAAGTAGATCTTTAAGACATGTAATATAATATAAATGTGCCATAAGAAATCAGGAACAAAAGCTAGCTTGAAATCTAAAGCTCAAAAGTCCTTTCTGAAATTAAAAGAAAAAAAATCCTAAAAACAGAGAAAACTGACCATTAATTGACCAAAATACGACCGTTTATAGACAACCATACAAGCTGCTCAGCTCATTCAGAGACATTTCAATGAAGACCTCCTGAATGTCACCCTGAGGAATCGCACATTCAGTATTTATATCCACCCTGACTCTCTGCACATCCGTCTGCTGTTTGATGCTTTAACACCTCCATCCCTCCTCTCTCTCTCCTCCACGCCGGGGCGGTCCCTGCCCCTGTCCCTGCCTGTGTCCCTCAGCCGCCAGCAGGTGTCTCCCTGGCCCTTCAAAGGCCTGGCGAGTGGCACAAAGAAGGCGGAGCGGTGTTGCTTTAAGCCTTTACAAGCTCTACAAATCCTCAGCTGCTGCTTCCTAACAGGGCCCACTCAGCCCGCCACTGCCTGTCTGACCTTGTGGTTATTGATGAGCCGGTCGACCTGCACTCGCTCTCCCTTTTCCCTCCTGCCCTTCCCTTCACTCTCCCTCCATCCCACCCTCTTTCTCTCCTACAGTGAGTTAAAGTGGAGCTGCCATTTACCCACCTATACCACCACATAATGATACTTCTGACCTCGGCGAGCTGCAAAAACTTTCACCGTCATTTACCTCCCAAGATGTGACATGACAGCGCCGGGGAGTAATTTAATTTTCAGATATTCTCCTTCTAATTAAACACTCGTCCTTTGTTATATCTTTAATGACTAACAAGAGCCAAATTAAAGATTAAAGCGGCGATGCTGGAGAGATATGACAACAGATGCAATTATGAGCCCTCCCCGCTATTTACATGCCTCTTTTCATATCTTGCAGATGTTATCGTTTATTATTTTCCCTGTGCCATCACCTAATGTGAACTTATCTGCCTTCAGTCAGCTGCTAAGAGTGAGAAAACGGTGCTGATACGTGCATAACTAGGGATGGAACGATTGTGGATTTAAGTGGCATGATTATAGTCAGAGAAATAACCTCAGTTTAATGATTAATCAAGATTATTTTGCATAATTTTAGACTGATATTGATGATTATTATGTTATATACTTTTATTCATGCCCTGCCTTGTCTTATCAAATATTCATTAGCGATTCATGATCAGTGGTCAGACCTCACCATCAGCACTGTCTCCATTTCATTTATACCATTTTTACTGTGTAATTGTCTTGGTGTTATGGTCAAGTGAGTGACCGTGTTAACTGATGATTTGCGGCAGAGAGTGCTGATAGATGTAGAATTTAAAGCACTGGCAAAAACTGAAAGTGAATGCCTCAGTACTTCATTGCGAAGTGTTTTATTAATAATTATATTAAAAACACAAATCAGTAGTTTATATGTGACAAAATTCAGCCAAAGAAACTAAACCAGCCCAAACAGTCAAGAACGAAGGTGACCATGGTGTCAACTCAACTCAAACTCAAAGTCACCAAATTGCACAAGCTCTAATTTAAGTTTTACGCCAAATTTATTTCCTTATTTCCCAGCTTCTCAAAGAGACTTTACCCTTCATCAGCCAGTTAAACATTCACACTCGTGTCCGTACAGTCTCGCATGTTGTTTAGATATTGATAGCCATCATTTGGTCGTGGCCAAACAAACTTTGTGGAAAGTTCAGGTATTTTGGGCTGGTGTGGAAGTCCACACAAACTCTTCTGTGGACCAAGAAAGCAAAAAACAAAGGTCTTGGTTCCCTTACAGGCAGAGCAGAGTTCAGTTCACAGTGTGTGTTAAAGAAATCTGAGCCAAACAAGGCAGGTGAACCAGAGGGAGTAAACTGTGGCTTGGATCAGACTGAATATCACAACAGAAAAGCTAACATAGCATTCACAGACAACATAAAGCAGAGTGTGGCTAATGTTAGCATTGCTAGCTCTTAATAAGTTAACATCTACAAATCCATGGGAAATATGTTTATGAATCACTACAGTTCTTTCTTTCTAGCTGAACAATGTCACTAATAGAAGCTGGTTGTGTATTTCTAGCTAATATTGCAACAATAGACCGGAAAGCAGGAACAAAGGCCGAAGCTACAGCTCCAACTAGTGGCGGGAGGCTAGATTACACAACATTTGACAAAGAGAAAAATAAAATAAGGTTTCTATTTCACCAAATCCACCAAATTTAAGGTGTGAAAGCAACCTCAGTTTTTCTTTCAAACTTTTTGTCATAGTCGTTCCTGCTTGTTGTCTCTGTCACATCTCTACTGATCCTGCCGGTCAGGCTCAGCCCGTTTCACGTGATTCTGGATGACGTGCAAAACTGACCCACTGAATTGACACAGCTGGCGTGTGGCGGCCATTGAGCATCCGTGCCTGGGTAGTCAACAGCAAATATATCTCCAGCCTTAGTAATGCCGGTGCTAACATCACTCTTTTCTTTGGTGGGTACAAGGCTAAACTGTTATGTCCTTCTGCTGTAATAAAGCTAATGTAGCATAGCCTGTGTGCAGGTGAGGACAGCAGAGGCTGGTGCACACGGTGTCAGTTTGTTTACCGTCTTCAGGTCACCCTTTTGGGGTTGTGGGGGGCTGGAACCTATCCCAGGAGACACTGAGCATTAAGCTCACAGTTGTACCTATGGGCACTCAAGAGGCAACAGTTCGCCTAATGAGCTGTTTTTGGTCTGTGGGAGGAACAGTAATACCTGGACTACCCTGTTCAGAGTGCCCAGATGGACGTGGGTAATCGAACCAGCAATCTTCTTGCTGTGAGGCAGGTTATTCAACCTGCAGTGCCACTGTACCCTCCTTTGCAGGTGGTGCAGTGCCTAAAAAAGGTTCCAGTCTATTATGTTTAAACATGAGAAAAACCAGGGTGTAGCAGAGCCTTAGAGTTAATTAACTGTAGCTCCTAAAACCACAGTTAAGAGTGAATATCGTATAATCATCCCATCCCTATGCATAACTCCAGCTTAATTTACTAAATTACCAGGCAGGCGTTACACAACAAGTTGTGGATTCCTGAGCAACAAAAGACACATAAGAGGAGGGGAGGAGAGGAGGAGGGGGCCCCTCTCCCTCTTCTCCTATTCAAGGGGGAGCTAAAATATATGTATTGAGTGGGAGCTGTAATAAAACGAAACGGGTGAGGAGATGCAGGCCGGGAACAAATATGAAAGGCAGTGGAGGATGGCGGCAAGGTGATGGAGCACCACCGGAGGATTGGATGAAATTATCTCTTTATAATCAGGGGGCTTCTGCATGGCTGCCTCCTCCATTGCCCGCTGACAGATGAGGCCTACCACTTCAAATGGGCTTTTCACAGCGCTATCGGCCCACCTCCAGGGGTAAAACAATGTTTTTCTTCCCCCGTACCACCACTTTTTTAAAGCTTTGTTTCCACGCGGCACCCCCACCAAGGACAGGACTGTCTCCCGTCAGGCTGGGTCCATGTTTGTCTCATTACGTGATCGTGTTACATAAGCGTACCTTGAAAAGAGCTGCCGATTTAATTCGATGACAAATCTGTGCCACTGGAAGACGCTAAACAATGTTGAATGGAGACACTACAGCAGAACATTATCTCGCTAAGTAAGAGAAGATTGCTTTTTGAACTGTCACAATCGCACAGTTTGGAATCTAAACATCATTTCAGACTCCGAAAAAACAAAAACACCCGAGCTCGCGTCTTCAAAGAGAGTTTTCCAGCCTGTTAATGTAACGTGTGCCTCTGCTCGGCGGGATGAAAACAGTCTGAGGGGGAAGAGGAGTAGACAATGATTAGCTTTATCCCACCATCACAGCAGAACAAATGGATCACGAACCCTCGCAGCTTTACACAGTCTCTCAGCTGAGCCGTCAAGGCACGGGGAAGTGGTAAACAGATTTAATTTATTCATATAAATGGCTTGTGAACCAAAACAGTCAGGCTACTCTGGGGCCGGTGGAGCGCTGCTGAGAGGATATTCACACTTTGTTACAAGATGGGTCTATTTTTGTAGCCTGGGTCACTTGTTATGAAATCATTGTGCTCATAAGACTCAACGCTAAAATTAGAGACTTTAGGAAAGGAACTCTCCTGGTCTTAAAACTGATTCTGACATTTTATAAATCAACATCCATGAGCTTTAACACTGATCTTTGATGTATACATGACATGATAGCTGCCATATATGCACAGCTTGGTTCAGTACACCGAGGAAATCCTTCTATAAGACATAAGATGATACAGAGGTTCCCAAACACCGGGCTGCAGACCTGAATATTTGGTAATTGGCCGTAGACAAGCAGAAATAATTGATTCAGTTACTGTTTATTGAATAACAAGTATGACATATGTGCATATTTGTCTGTGTAGATTGACTGCACAGACTTTACACTCAGAAGTACAACCAGAGGTGAACTTAAGGTTTAACCTTGCGTTCATGCACTCTTCTACTTGTGCTCTTGACATAGCGGGAAATATATCGGCATGATGTTTGTTAGTGTTGGACAGTGGAGGCACACAAGAGCCCTCAATACCCTGATGTGGAAGGATTTAATTCTGAAGTAAGGACTAATAAAAAACCCATTGTACCAGGGGTCTTCAAACCTTTATTGCTCATGGCACACCCAAGTTCACACTAAAATCTCAAGGCATATGATGCTCATACCACAATAATATAGCCTCTTAAAATGTTTTACTGCACCTTTAGTGCCTGTATATGTTTATTTCTATGCCCACTCAAAAGACTGAGACAGACAGCTGTGTTAATCTTGAAATAATTATTTCATAAAGACTTTGTTCAAATATGTGATAAATATTATCAGTTTAGTTTTAGACACATATTTTAACCTGACAGGTGAGTTTAAAAAGAAACACTCTGCACTTAAGCATTTGGCACTTTAATTAGCACTCCAGCACTTTATAAGTCATTGTGTATAATTCGCATGGTCCCCCATTTCCCAGCCTGTTATGTTTTGGACTGTATTTCATTTTTCATTTAGGTTGTCTTCGGTTTATGTCTGTTGCTTGTTTTTAATTTGCTCTGTGGGTTTTATTCCTTTTATTGATGTTTGTTTTTTTATGTGTTGACACCAACCTAACAATGGGACTGGGGAGGGAAATTAGCCGCCTGTCTATAATCCCAAGTATTTACATGTAAATTTTCATTAATGCATACGGTCCCATTTTTAAAAAAACAAATACATCTCAAACAACTCCTTCCGCCTGCTTGGATTTTACTGACTGTAGAGCTTTTTAAGTTTTAGAACTAAATGAATGTACTTTGATAACAGATGGAGCAAATTAAAACTCATTCGTTGTTGGCTGTATGACTGTAATGTTTGTTCAAACTCTCAAGGCAAACCTCGACTTGTCTCCAGACACCATTTGAGAACCACTGCAATCGTACCTTAAGTAGATGAGCTCAGAGAGCACAAACCTTCACCAGGGCATTTACTCTGGATCCTGATCCAAACTTAACTGTGGTTTTGCATGGACCCACATGACGTTCATGTGAGTTTTTTTTTTAAAGCATTACTAATATTGCTAGCCAAGTCGTTCGTGAAAATGTCAAAAACTGCCCTCACAATGTTAACAAATCCTTTCAGAAATTCCTGGTTCCAGTTTTGGATTACCACCAAAACCTAATCTCCCCTGTGCCATGACCAGCATTCCCTGAAATTATCATCCAAATCTGCTCATAACTTTTGACTGATCTCGTACGCAGACAGATAGACAAACAAACAAAAACATAACCTCACTGGCTGAGGTAAAAATATCCCATCATAAAAAACAAGCTAGGCACCAACAAACAAGTCGAGTTCAAGTAGTAATTACCTGAACTTACTTCCTTTTACCACCAGAAATACGCAAAAATTGCACAGTTTATAACATCAAACTGATTTTCTTTTCCTTATTATTTCTGATGACTGTAGGAGGGAGAGACTTTCTGTTTCTTTTCAGAGTAGCTCGATCATGCAGAGGAGACTTGATTAACACACTAAAGGGTGTATAAAAGTCACAAACACATGATGTGAACTCCTTAAGTCTAATTACTTAAATCAAATAACAGCTGTAAAATGATGAGTGAAAAAACTCAGTGGGCTAGCTTTGACTTTTGTTGGCTTACATTTCTGCAAGCAGCCAGAGTTTGAAGTTAAAGTTAACTTACATCTCCTTCAGGCCACAATAATAACTTTTGTCGCAGCCCATTTTATTACCATGTAGGCCTTTTTTTTTTTTACGTTAGCCATTTTAGATTATATTAGAGTAGAAAGAAATTTGTTAATCCCTTTGGGAAACTCCCTCAGAGAAATTAGGATTCCAGCAGCAGTTCAAACGGATAGAAATAAATGTATAAAAAGATAGATACAAACAACAATATAAATATAAAATAGATCTAAATAAAAAATAAAAAAATAAAAATATGGCTATTGGCTGGCTACTGCTCTTTCCTGTCCTCTTTCTTCCTGTTACTCCTCCTCCCCTCCAGTGAGGAGTTTTTCAGTCTGCTGGTCCTGAACTTGAGAAGGTTTTAGGCTTCAGGTGCTATTAAAAAGTTTAAAAAATTAAAATAAAATATATCTACGCAGAAAAAAAAAAAAAAAACATATATCAAATATGAATAAAAAGTGCTATGAAAAAGTTTAATAATTAAATTACATTAATAAAATAATTGATTTAAAATAAATAATTCAATAAAATGTATATAAAATACAAATAAAGAGTGCCATTAAAAAGTAAAAAAAAAAAAAATTAAATATACATAAAATTAAAATATCTAAAATATAAATGAAAATTGCTATTCAATAGTTTAATAATTTAATTATAATAATGAAAATGAAATAATGAAAATAATTCATTTCATAAAATATGTTTAAAATATAAATAAAAAGTGCTATTACGATGTTTTAGGTGCTGTGAAAAAGAGTCAGATGCACATGGAAAACTTTCTTTAGTGGCATTATCCTGTTTGGGAGATGATTAGCCTCATGGTTTGTTCTGATGTTTAACTGTTATCATCTTTGACAAATAAGATAACTTTATTTATTAAAAAGATGAGACAAGAGAAACTTCTGCTCCTTAATAAAGAAATTGAAAACAGATCTAAAGAGTTAAATGTTAATTTCATAAATCTGAAAGCAGTTTTTAGGACAAAAAGCTTGTTGAGTAAGCCATGGCTCTGCTTCAGGACACAGATGCAGTATCTGAAAGAAAGTGGGACTTGGCCAAACAAGCAGAGCGTTTAGGGCCAGAAGACAGCGAGCAGCGCTGGCCGCCGTCCCGACCACACACACGCTCACACACACGCTCACACACACCCACCAACACAGATCTTCTCACCTTCCCCTGAGTGCTGGACCAGCATCATGATACCATAACAACACCCTCAGTCACTCCTAATGTGCTTTACAACAACACTACAGGCAGGGTGTTACACCTCTGCAGAGCCGTGTGAAACACCGCCCCCCCAACACACACACACACATGAAAACACACACACACACGCACATGAACACACACACCTCACTCATCGAAAGTACTGCTGACACATTAAAACAACGAGGTGGCCTGAGCGCAGGGATCAGCATCACTCTGGCACCTCGTTGGGATGTGCTGCTCAAGGTGATGGCGTCCCCACGTGTCGTAGGTAAATTAGGTGATGAAGGACTAATCTGTGCCATCATTGACAAGCGCTCCGCTATTTTCAGCACTTTCTTGAGGGCGATAAAGATGAGGGGGCAGGGAGGAGGCATCTCCTCACCCTCCTGATTCTTGGGTCACTTTCACACCTAAAATTTGTCGGACTCGAGGTTCAGTTTGAGCGAAAATACTCGGTGCTAGCACAGATTCTATTCTGGCATGGCTAGCGTTGGCAGATTTCATCAAGGGGATGTTGTAACAAGCATTTCCTGTCTCTATCTATATGTGTAACCTTTTGATTGTACTTGAACTCTTGTGTCTTGTGAAAAGTGTGAAGAGATCCAGGGTTAAGGGGTCGGGGGTGGGAGGTTGCCATGGGTTTTATTTTCTATTATTTTCAGTTTAATTAATATTTTGTGTACATATTGGTACTTTTGTTTATGTTGTAGGTCCTATTTTTCTGTAAATGTTTATGTAAATGTTATGTTAATAGTTAAATAAAAACGTTGATCACAAAAAAAGATGTGGTTTGAGGTCGAAGTTGCATTATTGTTTAAGTTTTTGCTTGGTTTGGTTTTCTTTTACTCTGCTCTTTGTCTGTCAAATGCTTGTAAAATAGCTATTGTTGCACAATCACCCGGAAATTCACAAATGGCTTTGAGTAATAACCAGGCAGAAAAAGAAGGCCCATGCAGAAGTGCCAAAAGCTGTAGTACCCTGAGTGTCCACTTGAGGCTGACTGCAGAAACCTGACACCTTAATGATTGTGTGTGGGGAAAATCCAGTTTTTACCACCTTGATACAAATCTTTACAGCTTGATTTAAAAAGGATTCAGTCTGAAACTGAAGGGGGCGACTTTGTCTAATATCCAGCTTGTTTTTCTTTTATTTAGGATTTGCTGGGGGATAGAATGGTAGCTTCTGGTTCTACAGAAACAAAATCACTAACTCCTCAAGTCCACATGATGGTGCTGTTGAGCCAAGCCACATGGGTGAGGGTTATTGTGCAGGAGTGCTGGTAAACAAACATGGCTGCACAGGAGAGAGAGATGAGAGCAATGCACCATCGGCATACTAATCCATTGTGTTAACATATTTTGGACTTTGGAAGAGACATATGAGATGGACATGACAAAAATCCTGTGGGGACAAGGTCCACCTCAAGACAATCAAAGTGCATGCGCAATGGAGAGAATGTTTTGTTTCTAAAACTAACAGATATAAACATTCATTTGTACTTTCTGCCATCATCCTACTAAACTCCAGGGGGTAAAGTGTAGTCTAGGGTCTTCTATTTATTGAATCTTTTATTTCTCATATTTTACACTTTGCACTTAGTATTTTTTTAATCTATTCTTATTACTTTTTCTTTTTTTCTTCACACAATATACATTTCTTGATTTGAATATCCATGTTCATTTATTGCCCTGCTAAACTTTTTTAAGTTTTAAGTATTTTGTGCTTAAGTTTTATTTATATTCTATGATCTGCTCCTACTGTTGCTTTACAGCTACACAGCTAATTGCCCCATTGGGGACAAATAAATAAAACAGTGTGTAAAGTGTAACGAAAGCAAAGCTAATGCCAAGCTAACACTACTGATAACCCAGCCAACACTTGACATTCTTAGCTTGTGCAACAGGACTCCAAATTCTGAGCCATCTGAGAAAATAGCTCAACTGTTACTAACTTCATGACCAAAGTCTGAAAGCCTCACCATGTTGAGGAAAGCAAGGGTTTTTGTTACATGCTGGCTAGAGCCTAGGTGTGTGCCTCAGCTTTTAGGTCATTTACTGACACAGCAGCACCAAAGCTCTTCAGAGCAGTGAAGCTAAAAGCTGAATACAGGTTAGGCCGGCTGCAGTAACTGGCTACGTGTGGACATCAGTCTGTGGGTTTGACTCCTGCTTTTAAGGAACTGGAGTGACATGATGAATACACTGAGACATGCTTCTTAATTGATTTTATAGAGTTTCTTGTTGGATGTAAATACTAGAACTGGGTATCAATTCAGACTTCCCAATTCGATTCACAAGGGCCCGATTCAGGATTTAATTTGACTGATTTTGATTCAGTCAAGGATATTTCAGCCAGAGTACCAATTTTACTTGAATATGGAAGAGATTCTCAGAGAACTGATGCTGTAAATAGTAGAAACTAACTCTAACTTTGTGAATTATTTAAAACATTAATGTTTACATTAAGAATTGAGCCCAAAGCAGTTACAGTAATCATGTAGTTTTTATTAAACATAACCTGACCTAAACAAAAATGTAATAATTTAAATCAAATCAAACCACAGGGCAGGCGGTGTAAATAAGGTGGCTACAAACAACGCTGGATGGTCGTGTGTCCTTGCATATGAATGCTGCGACAGCATTGGTTATTTTCTGGGCTCGTGGAGAGTTTGCCGGTAACTTACATACAAATGCCTTCTCAGCTACATTTGCTTCAGGTCAGACGTCTTTGCAGACTGCGTTTCCGGGTGATGTCTCGATAAATGATTTTTCAGATTTGTTATGTTTCCACAATATGTCACCTGCACGCTGCATATCTTGCATGTAGTTTCACTCTTGTCCAGTTCTTTGCTGCCGTCGTGTTTTTTAAATCCAAAATGCATCCAGACATCTGCCTTAAAGTTTGTTGGTGGTGCCTTTAGTGCTCCTGCCATGATGTTTTGTTTAACAGCGCTCCTCGCCGATTGACAAGATCTTGCGAGATCTCTGGTCTGGTCACACGAGAAGTGACATAGCATTTTGGGAAATGAATGGCTGATCAAGCAAGACTACTCGGGATTAAACTGCAGGCTGCATTACACACTGAGAAAAAACATATTAAAAGATCCATTTATGGATTTTATGAATCAATACTGGGCCATTCAATGGAAAATCAATTCAAATCGATTAATCGATTTTTAAACCCAGTTCCTGTAAATACAGAAAATAAAAATAGCACTAAATCCCAAAGTTAAGAATCCTATCCTATTGTGGCATCACTGGCGAATCCCACCCCTATCAGATATGTCTTGTTTTCTTCCAAGTGTCGGACGAGGCCGGCGTGAAAGCTCCCCTTTAATTAACTCAACATTGTGGGGACGCCGTTTACTCACACCATCGAGGGGGGCGTAAGGAGGGGTGTTTAGTTTGGAAAGGGCAGCTCTAGGACTCCAGGTGTCCGCCTGGTTCTCGGCCTGGTAAGTGGCCAGGCAAGGCAGCGAGGACAAAGCTGTGTTTGTTCGCAAAAAAAAAAAAAAGAAGCAAGAGAGAGGATGGGAATGTGTACGAATCAGGCGCCGCTTCCATTGTTGCCTTTGCAGTATGTGCCATAATCCTCGGCAGGCTCCATCCAGAGCTGGCACGGAGGATAATATGAGCTGTCCCACCTCCCCCTCTCTCTACCTCCATCACCCCTCCCTGTTTCTCTGCTGCTGCTGCACACACATATGGACACACAGCCACTCGGCACACACTCTCACACTTCCCCACATGGCTCCTTAACAGGCTTGGGAATGGATTTCTTTTATTTAATGTGGTTTGGTCTGCAGCTCCAGAGGCAACCGGGAGCGAGGGTGGGCTTGCAGTTGTGCCACTCACTCACACACACAATCCTGGGAGCCCCGCTGCGTCGGTCGCTGTTCACTGATCTCTCCCTCTTCCCCTCCGTCTTTCCCCATCTCACTCTCTCTCTCTCACGCAGACCCCTCCCCTCTCCCCCCCCACCCCCACTTCCCTTCATGACAGCTCACATAAGCAAGCCTCCTAGATTCCTGCGGGAGCCCCACGTTCGGCACACAGAGATTGTTCAGCCATCAGGCACATCTGCAGCATGATTAGAAAAGCAAAGGGAGCATGGTGGTGGTAGGGCGGGGGGGCACGATGAAGCCCCCACCCTGCTGCTGCTGCTGCTGCTGCAACCGGCATCCCTCCCCTCCAGAAGGAGAAAACAGAGGGTCCGGGATCATAGAGGGGCCTAAGCAATATCTCCTCTCTAACCAAGTGTAACGTTTCACCAAGTCTCCGAGGCCTGTGATAGGAAAAAAGAGGACAAAAGCAGATGGGGGCCGGTCCTCTTCGCCACCCGAGCCCCCTACATACCCAAACTCCCCTGGCTGCCAGTGCAAGCAAAGAGAGAGAGAGGAGATGGTCCTGAAGCCACATGGCAGTGGATTCTCCTTCTCCTGTTTGCCCTCCAAACAGCTACTCTTTTAATTTTCTTCCACCCTCGCACTAATAGTAGAGGAGGGTGGAGTGACGGAGGGGGGAGGTCAGTTCCCCTGGGGCGCTGGATGCTGCACAGATGAGCCACATGACTGCATGTTGCCTTCAAATGCAAAGCTAGCAGCTACACACAGCTAGCCTAACACTCTGGCTGCCTGTGGTGCTCTATCAGCCTCACCGGCGAGGTGAAAATAAAAACTTCTGGAATTTATTCACAGCGCGGCCTTTTTACTCTGACGTCACACTCAGGATGGAAAGCTAAGATGCTAGTGTAGCGCACAGCTTAATACATGTTGTAGTTCACGTTAAATAATTATATGGACAAATGAAAAGTCAATAAGATGTGAAAATTTGCTATGCTAGCTCTTAAGTTCTTAAATTGTCGGAGATGACCTTGCATGAATACTTGTTCAAAGCTGCCTTGTTAGAGCCTGATATGTAACAATGACCCAAAATGTGACAAAAAAAAAGGTATTAAAACCCAAAATGTAATAACTGGTCGATAATGTAACAACTACTGAGCCCAAAACGTAGTAACTTTATTACATTATAGGGCAATGTAATAACTGACCCAAAATGTAACAAGTTGTTCAGTTTGGGCAAAAAGTTTTTACGTTTTGGGCTCAGCATCTTGTTACATTATTGACAAGTTTTTACATTTTGGACATTATTGACCAATTATTAAATTTCAGGTTTTATCACGTTTTAACAACATTTTGGGTCATTGTTACATATCGGGCTGTAACATGCCCTTAGACAATCAAAAAACAAAGATTTGAAAGCTTCCTGAAACATAAGCTAACTTCGCTTTAGCCCTTCTGTATGTTTAGTTATTGTTACTAAGCTGCTTTAAAACAACACCTAAAGCTAACATTCAACCACTGTCAGGATAATATAAGATTAGCTAACATTACCTGAGCTAACAAACTGTTTATTGTAATTTTCTAACATTAAACTGCAATTATTTTTCCAACGTGACATTTTGACGCAAACCCTGAAGGCATTTTTCATCATGTCTCTTGGCACTAACACAGGTATCTCTGAATATTTCAGGTCACTTACCCTACTCTCTGGGACCAAAAAGTGAACACTGACAAACTTAATTTAATCTTCAAGCCATTACTATCACCGCTCATATCCTGGCACCCAACATAAATAGTTAAGACACCAGTTTTGCCATGTTTTGTCTCCAGTTGATGCTGCGTCATTCTTAATCATGGTTTTACAAGGTTCTTAATGTTGCCTGATCTTAATGTAGATTTTCACCTCCTCTTGTCTATTAGCTGCTGATTAATCTAGAAGCTATGACATGACACTAAGGGTCAATCCCAATTGTACCCATTAGCCCAGGGGTGGGCAATTTTGGAAACCAAGAGGTTAAAAATTTTATCTCAGTGACAGGGGGTGCTTTGTTGAAATGTGAACAATAAACTTGAGGCTTTCAGCTTACTTACTAGCTGTTTATGTTAATTTTGCAGTTTAGTTTTTATTTTAAGAAACATTAATGCACAAAAGGGGAATTTTAAAGAGACAATTACACCTCATTATCTCAATAATATTGTTATTTTAATGTATTCTTTGTAGATTTTGCCATGTTTCCTTCACTAAAGTTCATTTATTGATCACTCAAATTGCCTGGTGGGCCATATTGAGAGAGTAGGAGGGCTGCATGTGGCCCCTGGATCAGCAGTTGGCCACCCCTGCCTTAGCCCTTGGTTTTGTGCATTCGTGTCTAGTGAAGAGATACCCCAATTCTCTGTAAGGTTAAGGGAAAGGGCTACACAGCCCTTGAAACGAAGACAAACCAGGAGCTCACTTGAAAGGAAGGGGTATGAGAAATTTCCCATAATACACTGTGCCCGCTGACCAGATGGCAGAGTGGAGACTGAATAAGTAATTATCAAATTATTAAGTAAATATTACTCATGTTTTCAATTGTTGGTCATATTTTAAAATTGCTCATTTTAACTAGCTAGCTTTCGCAGCTATAGCTACAGCTATTGTCACATCTGCCTACGACACACAGCGCACGTCTCTGGGTGATGACGTAGTGGGAATCGAGTGGCGTGTTTGCACACCTTCCTCTGGGCCCTCAGTACAGAGGCCCAGGGGAAGGGGCAGACAGATGGGTAAGATGAAGGAGGAGGGCTATGGGGTACAATTGGGACTGACACTAACTTTGCTCTCTATCTATAAGAAGCAGCAGTACAGCATTTGAACTTCTAACCCTGCGGCAGTAGCAGAGTAAATATGGCCTTGCAGAGTGAAGCTGGCATTACTGCCTTCAAACCCACTTAAAACCTGCCTTTCATCATCCCCACAGAGGAGAAGTAAGAGAGGCATTTCCCCATTTAGGTGAATGATATTGTTGCCTTGACACCACCTCAAAAACTTGCCAGTGTTTCCCCCTTTATTCACCCTCCATCCTTTTTTTCTCCCCCTGCCAGTCTCTTGGTTTATTATGCATTCAGCTCATGTGTCCCTCCTGCGAGTGGCTGTTCATTTTCCACATACCACGCTTAATCCGTCCAGCTAAAACTTTGAAATAGCAGGAGCTGCAGCAGACGCGGCCGCTACCCGGGAGGAGCCATTATGAGGTCTGGGAGAGAAAGAGAGAGGGAGGGAGACTGATGGTGCTGGCGGGAGGAGTGACAGGCGAGCTGTAAGATACATGGGAAGGAATTCAAAGAAGGCAGAGAGCCGAACATGAGGGTGTGCATGTTTGTGTGGAAGTGTTGAAGGTGTGCGGCTGTGCTGATAAGTTAGGGAGGTTATGTGTGTTTTTGCCGTGTGCGTGTGCTCGATGGGGTTATGTGCGTAGGCAGGGGGATGGAGGACCTCCTCGTCTTCATTGTGCCGGTGACCTTTGGTCTTCAGTGACTTTGAGTGAATGGGAGGAGAGAGGGGCCGAGAGTGGGGGGGGGGGGATTTTAAATAGTGCATGAGCTCAACCTGCCCCGACACTGATGGACAGCAGCAACATGAGCTCTCTCTGTTTCACCCGAGAAGCCTGAGAAGACAAACCATCAAGCTGCCAGCAACCAGGAAGACCTCCATAACATCTCTACTTTAAATCTCATGAGCATGACTTTTACATCTGCAGCTTACGATCACTTTCATCAACTTTTAAGCTGTTATTCCTGATTTATTGTGGTTGTTTGAGGCCAAAAACGAAGCCGTAAACTGGTTGTTTAATCTGACTCCAAGTCAAGAATCTAAATTCAATCTGTTCAGCATGTTACAAAACAAAAAGGAACAAACAATCCTTTATTTCGGGGCTCCAAAGTTCAGTTTTACCCTTAAGGCAATTTTTCATGTACTAATCCACCCTTCATCCATGTTTTAATCCACCTTTTTTATGCATTCTGTCCTAACGTAAAAGAAACAATTTCACAAAGTCTATCTTTACTTTGTATTATTGCTTAATTATTGGTAAAATTTTAACTATCATCAGTAAAATATATAAAGAAAGTGAAAGCAAAGAATATTGTCATTTATCTATCTGCTTAATTATTTTTTATGTGCTTATTTATAAGGGAAGCATGATATTGGATTTGGCCTATATTCAATATGCTGATATTTTTCAACTCACATTGTCACAAAGACAGCTTTATGAAAACTGACTTGTTCCCTTCATGGTGTCAGTCTGTTTGTGTAAGAAACAGATGTGAAGCAAGAAAAACAACATTCTTTTCTTAATAAATGACATTTTAGATTAATAAAAATGGATATACAGTGATGATGAGGTAAACTATTACACATTGTACATTCTGCCAATATTACAGCCAGTATATGGGATATATATGGCTGATTTAATAGCCAGCTGTAAATATTTGCAAAAAATGTTTGATCTGCCGATACAATAATGAACTTTTTAGGTTATAATCTGATAACCTATAATATTTATCCAATTTTTATCCCATTTCTCTCTGAGATGGGGCACTGCAGAAGTAAAAATCAGGCTTGTCTCTTTATCAGTTAATGCATGAAATGAAAAATCCAGATGTGCCTCGAGAATTTGTACAACCAATCATTACTAATAACTAATTTGAAAGAGCTGGTCTCTATAAATCTTTTTCACAGCAGATTAAAGTCAATAGAGGAAGATGCTTCAGGTTGTAAATGCTTTAAGTCTTGACTCTCTGCTCTGTGACAGTGAATTGTTCATATGTGTTTAAACATCTTTGTTTTATTTCTGTATCTTGTTCTGCTGCACATCTTGGCCAAGATACTCAGTGAGGCTTTCCTTGTTACATAAAGTTTAGATAAAATATAAAATAAAACTTACTTTTTAAACTTTTTAACTTGTACTTTATATGTTTCAATTACTGTTGAAAAATTCAAAGTCAGAAACATTAAAAAAAAAAACCCTATAAAGCTCTTGAGTAAACGACATAAGCAGTGTGAAAAAGTGGACTTTCTGACTTAAACTGACACATGGTGATGATATATGTTTGGGGTAAGTTCAGATGACTTGAGGTCAAATATTATCAGAAATTAACCCTTTAAATGCCAATTTAATAGGTGATGTCAATGATTTGGTTGAAAAAATATGTGGCTATAATGGGAGCCAATGAGGAGTAAAAATGAATATCCAAAAGTGTGATAGCATGTAAAAAAAATCTCCAGCCTATGATCATTTTTTATATTGAAAATTAGTCACTTTGTTCATTTTTTTCACCGAATCAGTGACATCACCTATGCAATTAGCATGTGGAGGGTTAAAATACATAATTTTTTACGAATATTCCATATTGTTTTATCAGGGTGAAGTTTGATGAAGAGGTTTGAGCAAAAACAAGTTGAAGAAAATATTTATCTGACAGGTTTTTACAGCAGCCAAAGTTAGTGGCTGTTAACAGCCAAAGCAGGACCAAAGGGTGTAAAAATTAAAATCTGTTGCTGCACAAAAAACTAATAATGCATCAAAGCCAATGTTTATACTAAACTTTGACATATCCAAGACTGTGATAGCACGTAAAAAATCTCCAGCCTCTGATAATTTTTTATATTAAAAATCTGTCATTTTGTGTAATTTTTCCACCAAATCAATGACATCACCTATGAAATTGGCATTTAAAGGGTTCATCACTTTTTGGTCAGAAACCTGAAGCTGTTTTTGTACACTGATAAAATAAACATGAAGAGAATAATCAGATTTTGTAGCTCACATTACAGAGGCTATCGTGCATGGATGTTTGTTCTGTGCCTTGAGATTTTGGCCTAATCTTTGGCGTACCTTGGGCAAAAAAGTTCGAAATCCAGGATAACACATAGGTCCTGCTGGCAATGTGTCCTTGAGCAAGACACTTATGCTTCCACTGCTGCGTCAATGGTGAGAAAAAAGTTATAAAAGTGTGTGAGATAATGCTGATGGACACCACGTTTAGGCAAAAGATAACAGCCTTAATAATTGATATTAAGTGTAATTAATTTACTTCCTCCTGTTTGTTAAAGTAACTTCAGGTATTTTAACATTTTGTGCTCAAACTTCATCATAAAACTCTCAAATGCAGAGGGGATATTTTGACTGGCACAGCTAATAAAGAGTGATATTTTTAAATCAGACGATTGTTTGATAACTCGACTGAGCGGACTGATCCCGAGTTAACAGCCTGCTCGTATCTGCAGCCATCAGTGCCTCCAGGGAGAAGCCTCTCATTCCACAAATGTGCTCAATTAAAAAGAGTAGAGTGCTTAGAGAGGGGCAGCAAGGGGGCCATTCCCCGCGCTTGTTTGATCTGGATTCTCTAATTGGTCAATGACAACACATTACCAGACAGGCGGACGCTTGATCCACGGAGGAGCACAGCCCCCCCCCCCCCCATAATCCCATCCCATCCCGTCATATAACCCCCCCAATCCCTTATATCCGTGACCAGGCTGTCTGTGTCTTGAGTGTGTCTGTATGTAAAGGAGGGGCGGGGGTCTGCATGTGTAGGAGAGGGGGCTGATTTAGAGGTTAGGTAACACAGGCCGCAGTAAATCTGTGTCACAAATCTCCCTTATGGAGCCGCGGGGGGACGGAGGCACACAGGCATGTGATGACTCCCATGCAACAGACAGGCCTCCACCTCCACCCCCAACCCCCACGCTTGACCTCTGCTTGCATTGCTCTAATTTGCCGGAGATTTGTTTTGCCTTTTTTGTAAATTAATCTGGTATTATCTATGCGCTGGCTTATCGTCTCCAGTAGAGAACGGGGTTGGGTACTAAGTTTCTTCCAACCAGAGCAAAAAAGATGTTTGATGTTTCAAGTACCTTAATGGTTTCTATATTTCTAAGAGACGAAGAGCATCAATGTTTACTCTCTGAGTCTTTACTACTGATGTAGAGTGATGAAGCTTCTGTTATCTGTGATGTTTGTTTTTTTAGGTGAGATTAACAAATCCAAATTTCAGTGAAAGTACTTACCCAGGGTCAATTTTGCTGCGTTGAAAGCATGTTGATGTCTCTAAAGTAGAGAGAAATGTTGCGCAATTGGAGTATGACATTTCCTGATGCCACTCGGACTGATGGTAGATGGATTTTTAACATTCGCCAACGTAGATATAGGGTAGGATCCAGTTTAGGGGAACTTTGGCCTAACATTAGATCAGATTAGGGAGAATAAGATTCCAGTAGCAGCATTATATAGTAGATAAAACATATATAAGTAAGACAGATATAAATAAAAATATGGCTACTGCTCCCCATCCTCAGTCTTCCTGTTACTCCTATTCCCCCTAAGTGAGGAGTTGTACAGTCTGATGGCCTGAGGGACAAAAGAGCGTCTCAGTCTGTTTGTCCTGCAGTTGTGAAGGAGTAGCTTGGCGCCACTGAATGTTGTACAAACATATTGTGATGTCTAAACTAACACCATATAAAGTGGACATATATGCCATTACACCACGTGCAGCTGGTCTCAGCTGGCCTCAAGTTGCACAACAGGACTCCAGTCCTAAGGAGGAAGCAGCTGGACCCGACAGAGCTGATGTACTACAGGTGGGCAGGCCCCACATTCACCAACAGAGATGAATGAAGCTATAGCTGAGAGCAGCGAAGGTGTTAACAAGTGTGTTGGATCAAACATTGAAAAAGCTAACGAACATTAGTGTTGCATAATTGAGGTTAACTTAGTTCTGTGTGGCCTGACTTAGCTCAACAATTCCCTGTACTCCGGGACAGTCTGGTTAAATGTGCTCCTGTTTGAGGTGATGAATTTGGAGGACCAGATTCTCCAACCTTGTGAGTGAAAAGTTAAAGCTAAGTAATAATCTCCAGTTAATTACCTCCGCCAAGGAGGTTATGTTTTTGCCGGTGTTGGTTAGTCTGTCTGTCTGTTTGTGTTCAAGATAACTTGAAAAGTTATGGACGGATTTAGATGAAATTTTCAGGTAATGTGTGGAATGGGATAAGGAAGAAATTATTAGATTTTGGGACTGATCCGGATCACCATCCGGATACAGGAATTTTTTTAAGGATTCTTTAACATTGCCAGATAAGGACCATTTTTGCCAAAGTGGACTGAAGCTGCTTGGCGGAGGTCTGCGCTCTCTGAGTGCTTTTCTAGTTGTCTAATTTGAATCTTGGAAATTTAACCCCTCACAAATGTTCTGTTGATGTGGGGGTTGTTAGTTTTCAGTTGTACACAATTATGCAACATCCGACAGTAGATATTGTTGAGACAGTCTGTGACAGCAGATAGGCTTCTTGGGTCCTTCAGTCTCAGGAGGAAGTAAATCAATGAAAGGGGACTTTTTGGCACTGAATTATTTGGCCGAGGGGCAGCATATAAACAGAAAAAAAACAGACCTAAGACCGAACCTTGAGGTACACCACTTCTAATAGCAGAGGTAGACACCAGCCCAATTTTTAAGATGACCAATAAAATATTGTGGTCAAAACAATATCAAGAGCTGCACTGAGAGCTCAAGATTTGAACTCGTGCCCTTCCCCCATCTGCTGCTAGAAGAAGATCACTGGTCACTGTGAGGGCTGACTCAGTGCTCTGACCTTCCTTAAAACCACACTGATATTTCTCCTGGACGGCTGTTATTAGACATAAAAGATAAACGCTGAGACTGTACTGCAGATTCTACAGTAAATGTGAGAATAAGAGTGCATTTGGTTTTTCAGGTATCAGTCATAATAGTAGAGGTACCCATCCCTTGTAATGAATGCCAACATGTGTGCTGAGAAAAAAGAGAAGCTTCAACAAAGCAAATGAGATTTATTCTGCATTCTTAGCACACATTTGTTTCTCTTACTGCAGCCTTCCTGATTTCCTCATTTAATGCATAAATTCCCGGCAGTGTGCGCCTCTTCATGAAGTCCCTACAGCATGAAAAATGTAAAGTCAAAGAGCACACAAGAAGTCTCAGTGATGCAGATCACATGTTTGTAGAACAGTGCGTCTCATTTTATATAATCTTACAGCCCACTAAAAATAGCATCAAATGAATATTGAATGCTAGGACAGAGGAGGCGTTATGCAATTCACTACATATGCTGTCAAATGAAGTGATAACAGCCTCCTGCTTTTACACACACAAACACAAATAGCAAATAATCTCTTTCATACACGCTAGAGAAGAGCAAACAGCTTTCACAGATTCTTTTTAATGTGAGAAGTTGTTTATTTATACCATTGTGTTCCATTAAAGGGTATTTAAAGCCTTTTTTGACAGCCAGACAACATATCACCGCAACAAGAAAGCACTAGAAAGCAGGAGTGTTTTTGGCCTTTAGTATGAGACTTTAAATACTCTGAATCACACCACAGTTAAAGCAGTTTAAGAACTACTACCACTCCTGCTGCACAACATAATAAAAAGCAAAGAACTTGTTCTTATATTGGACAGCCATGGCTACAAATCTGAGAAGTTAAAACAGATAAATGACACTATCATCGCCCTTTTCTTATTGTATCTCAAAGACTATTGGTTTAAAAAAATATGCACTGCCATCGGCCTCTAAAAACTGTAAGAGTTTTGTAATTGATCAGGGCCTCTCTAGCCTCAGGCTTCTGATGCCCATACTGGTATTACAGTGTACTGGTCTTGGATGTGAAACTGTTTCTGACACTGGTTTCAGTAATAGTCTCTGATACCAGTACTATTGACACTGTGTGACAACCTTAGATATCCATCTGGTGAGGGCACCAACCCCTTTTACTGACACTGCTTTTGATTTTCTGATTCTGAAAGCTACACTGGCATCTGTAACACCAGACTATCGACCTATGACACCAACAAACAATTGATATCAGCCTCTAATACCAACAACAACATCTGCATTATATGTGCTGATAATAATAAAGGTATCTGTATTAGCTCCTTTAGCATCTACCTCTAATCAGTGTTAATTTTTTTGACTAATTATTTTCTTCATAGTTTTCTTCAACAACCTTTTTTCCCCTGATGAAAACTAGACAGTAACTATTAAAATCAAGTTCACATGGACAAAAGCTAAAACTAAATTAGCTGACACTTTCATCAACAAATAAAAACTAGACAGAGACTAAATCCAATCAGACCTAATCTGATCATGTAGAAAGTAGGAACAAGTTAGGAATATATCCACTTGGCCTCTGGTCAGATATCTTCCTCTGATACAGACTGTGGTGTCTATTTTAGCCTCTATAAAGGATGGTGCATCTGAATCAGCATCTCACACTGATGCTGGTTTTGATGTCTGCTTCTAATGGTGATACTAGTGTTTGTATTACCTTTTAATACTGATACTAATAGTATTGACCTCTGAGACTAAAACTTGGTATCTAGTTATCTACCAGTTATCTGGTAGCTATCTACCTATAAACTAATATCTGATACCAATGCTGATCCCAATATCTGACTCTTACACCAATGCTGGTCTCAATATTGGATTCTAATACCAATGCTGGTCCCAATATCTGATTCTAATACCAATGCTGGTCCCAATATCTGACTCTGATACCAATGCTGGTCCCAATATCTGACTCTGATATCAATGCTAGTCCCAATATCTGACTCATACACCAATGCTGGTCCCATTATCTGATTCTAATACCAATACAGGTCCCATTATCTGCATCTGATACCAAAGTTGGTCTCAATACCTGATTCTGATATATAACAACTGATCTGAATATCTGTTTTGGAGACCAATAATAGAACCTGTACCACTCTCTGCTCAGGTAATGCATCAATACCTGGCTCTGATACCAATTCTGGAATCAGTATCCACCTCTAATATGGACACTTGCACTTATATTGGCCTCTGATTCTGATATTGGTATCAATTTTTGTTTATGAATCTAATACCTCTTATGGTATCTTCTAGTTTACTCACAAACTTAGATATGATACCATTTTTCATCGACCCAACCGAAAATAGGCATTCAGTGATCAATCCAAACATTTATTATCATTAGTTGGTTAGTAATTAATGACTTTTCACCAATAGTTTGATCCTATTGGTATTAGAAGCTGATTCAGTCCTCAGGTGAAGGTGTTTGAATGGACATGGTAAAGGAAGAAAGGTAGAATAACATTTGCATTGTTTTTGAAACTGAAAGAATTGAGCAAATGAACAGTTCCTCTTTATTTCAGCTCTAGTTCCCCTCACAGTAGATGCCTGGTATTATATTCCTATCTTGTATGCTTCATAGGTGTTTTTTAGCTGCAGCCCATCTCCTCACTGTCGGCAAACAACAGAGCTCCACATCATCCATCAAGGAAGTTGAGGTAGCCTGACAGGTGAACATAAACAATGCTGCCTGCAGTTGCTTTTTCTAGAAGTATATAGAACACACACACACAGATGCAGTTAAACACCAACACATTAACAGACAGACACATGGACAGGGAGCGAGGTGGGTGTGAGAGGCAGCGAGACACGAGGGAGAGAGGGAGAGAGGATCAGAGAAGGAGGAGGAAATGACTGCTGCAAGAAGCGGTAAAAGCTGAGAAATTCTGTATCCTCGTGTTTTCAGCCGCCCTGAAAACTGCTGAACCATCAGCAATTACGGGCTGGCTGGATCATGAATCTCCCCTCTGCAGTGCTCTCTCTCTCTCTGCTGCAGAGGTGCGCTGCCCTGTAGTCACCTGGATCGACAAACACTCAAACAAAAAAAGAAAAACAATGTAAAGCTGCTGCGTGATCGCCGACTATTATTAAGCCCTGTGTGCAAATCAAACTGACACTTTGCATCTCCGTTTCCATGACTGAAAGATTACACTGTCGGGGGCGAGCCGATATGCAAATGTTTTGTTTTTACAGACGCACAGGTGATCCGTGAACAGGGCTGACACGCTGATGCAGGACAAAGGCGAAGGCAGCGCAGAAGTCAAGGCACGAGCAGAAAGTGCTGAACATATAATTAGCTAATCCGACAGAAAGCACAGACGGGCAGTCGCTTAATTAAAATGATTAATCAAGGGCAATAAAAAAACTTCTTTCACAACCGCTGTCTGTAATTACAAGTGACTCGCTCTCACATGTGGAAGAGGATTTAAGTACGAAGGATGCAACAATCCTCAGTGAATCACAGATCCTTTCAATGCTGCATCCAGTTTGATACCTGCTTTTGAATTGCGTGAAACTGGCCTTCCCATTGGCTCTGCTTTGTTTGTGCCTGTGAGTCAACATGTTGGGATGAAGAAACCCCTTCGTGAAAGTAAATATTTAATCACAAAGCACTCAAGCTGGGGCAAGCTTCCCCTCATTACTTTTATTAAGCCAAGATGTGAAGCAGCAATAGAGGAAGCATCGGCATCTTTGACTCTTTAGTGTGGGTGACGATTTGTCAAACTAAAACTGATTCCAGTAGAGAACTGATAACAACTCCCTGAAGGAATCGATATCTTTCTGCTTATCGACTCCCCACTCTGTTCTGCATTTCTTGTAAATCAGAGAACTCACCTTTTCATCAAATGTAATGGCAGGAGGAGGGTAGAATTGGTCAAAATTGTGGCTTAATAAAAAAATATATATATCAATGTGGCGATTATCGTTGTTCTCCTCAGTGTTAATTTCGTCGACTAATTATTTATAAAAACTAGACTAAAATGTTTGACAGAGACTTAATCCAATCAGAGCTAATTTGGTCAAGTAGAAAGTAGGGACAAGTTAGGAATATATCCAATCACAGCTACTTTGGTTGTGTGGAAAGGTTGGATGAGTTAAGAGGGACATCCAATCACAGCTGCTTTAGCTTCATGGTGGTGGGATCCAAGGGTAAAACATGACTTTAGAAATTCAAGGAAACATCAAAAATTGTCTTACACTAAATTTACAGTAGATTTTCGCCGACAAAAATGTTGTGAAATTTCATCAACTAAAATTAGACTAAAATTAAAACAATTAAGATGACTAAATTATGACTAAAACCAAAAGATATTTTAGGCAAAAGATTAAAACTAAAACTAAATTAAAAAGTGCTGTCAAAATTAACACTGGTCCTCCCTCCCGCGACATGATTATCCATACACTGGCACCAAATATGGGCATTTTAATTAATAAAATCTGCAAAAAATACAGTATGCCCCTGTTTGTTGATCTCCCCGCAATGCTACTTGATGGCTCCTCAAGGGGGCGCTCCATACTAGAAATTACCAACAGTGGAAATGTCGGTCATCAGCACGAAGAAAAGTACACTTATAAATCCAAAGTATGGATACACTTCGGCACTGAGTCCAGTGCTGTGCTCGAACGTTTACTGTGACTGCATACACATGCTTTTACATGGACAATACATACATCAGGCTAGGAGAGCGACTCCCATCTGGGGGGAGGTGGTATATCTCCTGATGACACCAAAAGAGAAAAGAAAATATCAAGCTGAATGTGTGAGCATGCGTTTTCTGAGAGGTAGAGCAAAGTGACAGAAGGAGAAGAGGTGTTTTTTCATGTTGACAGGCCATGGATGCATTTTTTTTGTATACAAACTACTAAAGAGTGTTTTTACAAAGTACTGGACCTTAAAGTTATCAAGTCCATTTTGAGATTATAGCAAAGGAAGATGCAAAGAGCCTTGAAACTTCCTTCTAAAAGAAAAACTAAACAAAAGACAAACAATCCAGTTGTCTGAACCAAATTAAACCAAAAACTGTGACCAAAAAAAGGGAACAGATTTGACTGTGGGGTCAGTGTACTGTTGAATCCCTGGTAAGTGTTTGTGTATGTGCACGTGATTGTTGTACCCAGACAAGAGGGAGAGAAACAGGGGAGGAGGGGGTAGTGAAGTCAGTTTCTGCCGCTCATTCAGCGTTAGCATCCTCGTCTAATGAGATTAGTCAATAATGGATTGAAAGCAAGTAGCCTCCCCTCCCCGACACAATGGCCAGAGAGGCTGCCCTGTCAGCGACACATCCTCCACCGGTCGATACCCGCACCCACACACAAACACAACGCAGAAACACATCCAAACAACAGGGGCCGCCTTCTTAACATACAAATTGTGTTATAATATCGAGCGGTGCCTTGTTTGAGACAGTGCGGCCTGCCTTAAAGGGCCGCAGACAATTCCCCGGGATTTCAATTCAGATTGGAGAGTATATCTGGTTTTGATCTGCGAGGGGGAAAAATGGATATTGTAGACGACGTCACGCTGGGTTCCTCAGAAGCCCAGGATCTCTTTCATCACATGAATGTAAGAGAAAAGAGACTTGAGGCTCGATCTGCCGCCACTGAGCGTCTGTGCCCAGGAAGGACAAACAAGTCTTGAGAGTGGAGAACTCATCCCTCCTCAGATAAGCAGCGACATGGTACGGGCTTTAAGGCCAGCTACAGCACAAATAGACTTCTTTCAAACGCGTCAACAACCTGCTGGTGACAGTGAAATAAGCCTCACACAAACAGGGAAGAGCGAGCAGAAACAGAAGTGAGGCTGAAACAGAAGGAAGCCTTAAAGAGGGAGCCGATTCAAGTGGTCCTTAAATGATTGTGAGCTCTCTTTTTGTGTATTTATGAAAGTTTCAAACCTTTAACTAAACTTCCACAGGATGATTTTCCATGTAAATCACTAAAATGATGTCCTTTTTGTGTCATAATGCAGATGTCAGAGAGGATGACTTGACAAAAATGCTAATTCGCTCTTCATTTGTTATCATTCACTCTCACAGTCAGCTTCACAGGCAACAAAAGGGCTATTTTTATCAGCCTTACTCCCCTGAGTTTTGTCTGTCAGGCTGTATAAAGGCTGCAATCTGATTGGACGAGCTTAAACAAAAACTAAAAATGATGTTGACATAATTTTGATGGGAGATAAGCTAAAAGAAGTCCTCTAAGTAACTCTAATAAGCTATCAAGGAGGACAACAGTGGTCCCAATAAGTGGTTTAAATCCATCTAGTCTAGAAAACATCTCAACTTTTCAGCCAATCAGTGACCTTGGCAAACTATCTGTTACTCAGTTTATGGCTATAATTGGTAGTTGACGTCCTACTAAAAGCATAAGGCTCACCCTATAGTTAAAAGTGGACTTAATTATATAATAGATGATAAAGTAGTGTAGTAAAGTGGATTAAAGTGTCAATTTAAACACCTAACACTTTTGGTCCAGACCGAAAAACAAACTTCATGTTTTTGGAAAGTTTGTTTGAGTTGGTGTGAACGCTCACACAAAGATGAAATGAACTGAGAACGCTGTGGGTCTCAGTTTGCCTGCAAGTAAACCAGAGTTTGGTTCACCGTAAGTGTAAAAGCCACCCAAACCAAGCAAGGAAGTGAGCCAAAAAGCAGTAAATTTGGCTGACTACAACAGTTCAAAGCAGATAAAGCAGGACATTGACACATAATTTTGTACAAAAACTACTTTAAAGTGTATTTTGCATAATACAGGAGCTTTAATTATTCTTTTTTATTCTGAAAACATGGCATGTCATCTATCCTGTCACTGTCAAACAAAGGTTTCAGAGTTTTATTTACATTGTAAATACTGATAATGTTAATAGTGTACATTCTTTGGCCTTGTTCATAGTCCTACTTTTACATATTTATTTATTTTTCCTTCAATAAGGGAAGATTGTGTTGTCTTATAGAATCTGCACACTGTTTTTGCTCATTTAAATTATACCCTTATTTATTTCATTGTCTTAATCTGATATTTTAACTGCTACAGTGAGTACAAGAGCAATGGAAACTGAATTTCCCCTTGGGGATTTATAAATAATTTCTGATTCTCATTCTTAATCTTGTCTTTCAGCTCTTCTAAGTTATATTGTGGGGGGAAATGTATATTGAACTGCCAGATATATAACTTTTTGATCATCTATTATGTGAAAAAGTTGAAATATTGGGCTGTGCTAGCTAATTTGGTATGTCCGTTCATCCATTATATTAAAGTTTTGGTCTTTGATGCATGCGGCCAAGACTTAAATCTGTCTCAAGTCAACTCTTCTGTCATTAAAATTAAGGTATAAAAACCCAAAACAAAACTTTAGAGAAAGCAGCAAGCTGTCGATCACTCTCGCTGACACCTACCCCGCCAATAGCAACCCCAGGCTTTAAAGATGACAAAACAGGGACAACATATCTTGATGCTGATAGGCTTGTTTGCTTTAGTAGCTCATAGAGAAGCACCAGCATTAATTTAAGCCTGTTTACCAACATAAAGAAAAATCTTCACTGTATCTTTAAGCTCAAATTTCTTTTGAAATTGTAACTATAGCGATAAATGGAGTACATTTTCCAGTACATTATGTTGTTAGTCTATATTGCTGAAAATTCAAGCCTAGTGCAATAAAATAATGCACCAGAGAAATTTACATATAATATTAAAAGCGTTTCTTACAGAGAGTGTGATAACCAAATTTAATTACACTGTGTAATTTAGTATAGCGGGTTAATCTAGCCCTCTGCCTTGTCTTTAAGGGTCTACGTCAGCTCCTGTTTCTTCCACTCTCATCTAGATCCAAGCCTGTGTGGTGCTGAGGAGTGTTGGTGTTCCCGTCAGGCTGCTCGCTCCCCCCCACCCCTCCTCAACAGGGGTCAACCCTCTGCTACCGAAAGGTCAACCCCCTGGTAATTTGTTTTACCGCCGCCCCATCAGCGTCCAAACACAGGGCGTCGTATCAGGTAAACCAATTATTATCTGACATGAATCAAGGAGCACAAAGGTCCCACACGACCACTTCCTCTATTATTAGTAATGTGTCTCCTTTCTCTCCGTGAAAAAAGGCACCTTGTTGCCCGATTTCCCCAGCGTGCTTATCAGCTGCCAAGTGACTCATTTACCTGCAGTGTGTAATCTAGTGCTGGATATAAAGGTAATTTAACCTACAGCCGATGAGAAAATGAATTAAACGCCGCTGATTTTTCCTCTCTTTCATTTTACCTCCACTCTTCCCGTCTCTGAAGCATAAAAAGCAGTCAAAACGGAGAGCTTTCTGCTGCTTAGTATTCAGCTGTAATTCTCCAGGGTGGACACCATGCTGTGTAGACAATCTGCATTTTGATTGGTGTGCACTGGAAGCTTCCGCGTGGGTCATTAAAAAAGCAGATGCACTGGAAAACAACAAAGAGCGGCCGTTCAGAAATCTATTTCTGAGAGTATCGGGCAGACTTTTATGTAAAAACAGCAAATAAGGGGGTGAGATTGATGCTGTTTTGTTAATAACGCCAGCCTCGGCTCAAAGATGTGATGCAAAAGTGATCATTTGATGCCCTGCGACTGTGTTTGGCCAACATGGAAATGCCGGCGATGTACGATCTCACCATTAGGAGCCACTTTGTTCCTGTAGCCCCCTCTGGCCTCAAACCAGGCTTCAGCCCTCCGATGGCTGTAACCATGGCAACTGCCTTCATTCAATACTTGCAAATAATGAAGACAATGTGTTTTCCATTTAGATGAGTCTTTTTTTTTGGCGCAAGAAGATTCAGTGAGTCCATCCTGACTGTTTCATTAAGGAGGTTTAATAACATGATGCCTTTTTTCCTCTGAAAGCACCGTGCGAGCTGGACGGCAAGTTAAATTGGTCTGGAGGGACATGAGTCAAGATCAGTGTTTGAGATTCAATATTATGTTCAACAACTTAACCTGCTGGAGTTGTTTTTCTATCATGTCTCTTTGGAGTTCAGTTTGTAGGAGGAAACATCAAAAAACATGGAGAGGTGCCTCAGGCGGAAAATTTAGCATCATGATCGCACAACGTAAAACAAAAAGCAGGAGAAAGACCGTAATCTGAGGAAGACATGTCGACTTTTACAGGCATCTTACAGCCCACTTCGCTGTAAACAACTAACAAAGCTTTTGGTTCACTTTAGCCATCACTATGTGGAATAAAACAAAAACAACAGAGCGTTATTGCAATGTTTTTGCATGAATCCACAGTGAAAAAGGCTTTCGTAACGTAAAAAAAGGCAAAAAAAACGAATAAGCTGATTGTTGAGAAGAGCTTCTTTATATAATAAAATATTATAATTGCAAAAAATAAGATAACGTCCAGATTTTTTTAATCACAACATATCACACATTTCCCACAAGAGACGGGTGACCTAAATTCAAATCTTTACTGAGGGGCAGCAAGTTCAGATTTGTGGGCAACATTCAACCAGACAGTTAGAATTATTAATACCTTCATAAAAGAAAGAATATGAAGCTTTTTAAGGACCCAATATACGAACATTTATAAGCTACTTTTCATTCTTTAGGCAACAAGCTAAACATAAATATAAAATCTGTTTAACTTTCTTTTTTAACGCAGTGAACAAATTATGTACCAGTTATGGACTGTGATTTACTCACATTTATCTTTTCAAACTCTTTATACAGTATTGATTACATTAGATTTGCTAATTTATTGTTAATTTATTAACCATAAGCTACTTTTTATTCTTAGATGCAACAAACTAAATATAGATATAAGACATTTTCAAGCTTCTTTTTAATGCAGTCAACAAATTACTTATCAGACTGTGATTTAGTCACAACTATTTTTATAAGGTAGTACTACATTAAGCTCATAAAAATATTGGAAAAATATGTCAAACAAAAAGTTTTAAAGATTTTTTTTCACAGAAATGGTTGAGAATGATAGAAATGTGGAAGACCTTTGATCAAGCATATTCTAATGGTTTAATCTGGATGAATGATTCAGTTGTTGAAGCTTTATTGAAATTCTTAATTGCAGATTTTGACATTTTATTTTTTCAGGATTGTTTAAAAATATAATTGAAAGTAACTTGCAGGCCACATTAAGTAATATGGAGGGCCGCAAGTTGCCCATCCCTGTTCTACATCACTAATGCCATGTTTGAAGCAAGCATATCTTAACCCTTAAGACCAGTATCTTTATTTACCTAATATAAGCCTATACAAGTTGTCTTCAGTACTGAACATATATTGTGTAAAAAGGAAATCTCAGTACAAAAAGGAATTTGTTTAATTAACTTAAAGCCAAAGATGTCATTACGTAGTTAAGAATTTTATTCTGTTGTTGAATTATTAACCGTTTATTCCACACTGAAGTATGAGCATGAAGAATTACTCCACGATCATTTTTTCCTCTTTGGCTTTAAATTCTCTTTTTCAGACACAACACCTACAGCCAGTAAATTTTAACCAACTAACCAGCATCTTCACTCATTGATGATCAAGCCTACAGTGGGTGGACTAATCAAGAGCTGAAATAGCACCTTTCTGGACATACTTTGGAGTTCACTGCCAAATAAAATGGTTTCACTTACACCATTTCTTTATCAGACCACTGTGTTCATAGGTTGCAGTAAGCCCAGTAGCGATGAGAATCGTGCCAATAAATGCCAGTCAATTATGAGAAACTGATGCCAAAACTATATAAATGAGAACATGGGTCTAATAAACACAGAACCCCTGAAAGTACTCCCTTAAATTATTGCTATCTCGCATGGAAACTAGGAGAGACTTCCAACAACTTGAGTCCTAATAAGGAGTGGAGTGCATGTTTTGAATTTGTGGATTGTGTAAGGCTGTGCAAACACACGCTCACGAAAAGGAAAGAATGGAAAGAACTCGAGGGCCGGGAGTCTCCTTCTCCACTGTTTATAGGGAAAACTCCCCGTAAGCACAGCCAGCGTTTCCTCTGCCAAAATTAATTCGAGGATTTTACAAATCAGTCGACAGGAAGCACGGCGTTATTCGCCACTTCCACCTCTTCTCCTTTACAGCTCTTTTGCGTTGTTCTCCACTTCCACTCCGTCTCCTCGGCAGCCCTGTAAACATTCCTTTGATTTGCTGAGTTGGAAAACACTCGGAGCGGATAGTTACTCTAATTCCATGATGACAGGAGTTTATCTTGCAGACAGGAGTGTGTTTCAGTGTGCAGCTTGTTGCCTTGTGTTGTGTCTGTGTTAACACTAAACCCTGTAAAGAGTATCGACTGAAGGAAACGCCGTCAAAAGCACCTGTATGGCTTCTATTCCTGCTTTTGAGCTCTGTGTGCACCTGTAATCCTAACAACAGAGAAGCAACCTCTATGAAGCCTCTAAAATAACAAGGGCACCACAATCCCACTTCAGAGCAGGTTTGTTGGTGCAACAAACAATGCGGTGAGCTTCAGTGCCTGTGTGCACGGAGGCCTCGGTGCAGGATGATTGATATACAGGAGATAAAACACAGTTTGAGTCCAGGATCCGGCTCCAATCACACACTCTGTCTCTGTGACGCACGCTCCACACACTATCTCTACCACACACGGCCCCGCGCTGCTGATAAGCACGGCTGAACCAGGCGTATCTACCATCCTGGAAGAGAATTTCTTGAATAAACTATGAAAAAAAAATGTAGTTTACATAGCTGAGGTGTTTTGTGGATTTTAGGAGGCAAGCTGGCACAGGTGGCACAGTGAAGGTGCTGATTTTGACCCCCAAAAAATCCACAGTTCAGATTTTTTAACCAATAAATCTGTTCCTGACATACACAATCACCAGCCACTTTAATAGGTAAACATGTTTAACTGCTCCTTTGCCCCAAAAGCTAACAAGTGAATCACATGGCAGCAACTCAATGACAATTGACATAGCCATGACGACCTTCTGAATTTCAAACTGAGCTTCAGAATGAAGAAGAAAGGTCACCAAAGCAACTTTGTTGGTGCCAGATTATTGCTGATCTACAGGGATTTTCAACTATCTCTAGGGTTTACAGAGAATGGTCCAAAAAGAGAGAATATCCAGTAAGTGGCAGCTCCCTGGGTGAAAATGCCTTGTTGATGCCAGAGGTCAGAGAGGAATGGCAAGAGTGGTTCGAGATGATAGAAAGGCAGGAACCAAGGTGTGTGGAGAACCATTTCTGAATGCACAGATGGGCCACAGCAGCAGAAGACCCCACCAAGTGCCACTCCTGTCAGCTTAGAACAGGGAGCTGAGGCTACAGTTCACAAGGGCTTACCAAAATTTGACAGTAGAAGGTTGGAATAACACTGCCTGATCTGATGAGTCAAATGGTAGGGTCAGAATTTGGTGCAAACATTATAAATCCATCCTGCCTTTGACCAAATGCTCAGGCTGGTTACCACCTGAGCATCATTCAAACCCCACAGCCTACCTGAGTGTTGTTGCTGACCATGTCCATCCCTTTATGACCACAGTTTACCCATCTTCTGATGGATGTCTTCTGATTTCATGTCTCAAAGCTCAGATCATCTTAAACTGGTTTCTTAAACATGACAATGAGTTCACTGTACTCCAGTGGCCTCCACAGTCACCATATCTCAATCCAATAGAGCAGGTGTGGATGTCCTGGAACAAAGATTGTTTTTATTTTTAGTTATTTATTAGTTTTTTATTTTACTTTTGTTTGTTTGTTTGCTTGTGTTTTCCTTTTCTTCCCTTTTGCTCTTGCTTCTGTTGTTTTTTTTTCTTTGCATATTTGTCTATTCTCCTTTTGTTAATGCTTTGTTTACTTGCTTTTTCTATCAGTTTTACTCACAGTAGTAGTGTGGTTTGTATATATCTGTTTCTATGTCTTTGTATGTGTGTATAAGTAAGTAAATTAAAAAACAGAAATATGATTGTATTCTTTTGGTTCAAAATACTGCATAGATTTTAATAAGACCACTTTAAGTCTAATAAATAAGTCTGTTAGATAGAGGGAAGCTGTTGGCACTGCTTCTGATGAATAACATGTAGTTTGATGATCTTTTCATGTCCACACTTTTATCTTTTAAATTTATCACAATTAATGATATTGAATTTGCTTTAAGACATTTGTGTTCCCCTGACATTAAAGAAAATGCACCACATCCTCCTGAGATCTTCATCTTTTGATTAGATTAGAATAGATAAGTTTAGATAGTACTTTATTAATCCCTTTGGAAAAACTTCCTCAGGGAAATTGGGATTCAGAAGCAGTTCAGTATTACAGATTTAAAAGAGAGATATATCTAAACAAAAATGTCAATAAATATAGGTAAAATAAATAAAATTAAGCCCAGTCTGTGTTTTGTCTCCCAGCAGGAGTGTTAGTCAGACTTTTGAAGCTCTTACTGCATCTCTACCTGCTCAGGTCCATCACAGAGACTCTGCTGATGCTTCTTATTGGCTCTCAGTGTCACTGCTACACAAACACACGTGTACACAATAACAGCACAAACGCTCTTAATGCACTTCAGAGTGTGACACGAGAGGACATAGAGCAGCAAAAGGTTAAAGAAAAAACACAACAAAAAAAGAAGGCTGCAGGAGAATTTTGATGAATGTTGGATCTCAGGCTCTCAAACACACACACACCTATTCCCAGACCTCCGCCTGAGAGGGACGGAGGCTGCGGCGAGCCTGGAAGAGACCACCAGGTGTGACCTATTCATTATTTACCAACAGAGGCGGGAGAGCAGCGTCGGCGTGCTGTGCACAGGCCTTCCTTTGTAGGAGAGAGGTGTCGGGATCAGATGAGAGAGGGCACCTTTGTGGAGAGACATCTTTGTTCACGCTCTGCCTGTCTGTCGCTCTCTGCGGCGCCACGCCAGGAAAAAATACAATATGCATCCATGTTTGCTGGTCTGGAAGAGATGATACTCCTTCACCAAGGCAGAGCAGGACTGGATCTTGTAAACTCAGATAAGGCCACACGATGTTTCTGTGTCAGCAGGGCTCTATCTGCTCTGACTTGACCAAAACAAAATGCCACACTCCGTCTCTGACGACTGGAAACACCATCGTGGTTGTTAACAGAAGCCAACAAAGCAAAAATCACAAGGGTCTTCCTGGGTGAGGCTCCATGGCCTGTACATTTAATCGTCCTTAACATCACCAGGTTGGTCTGGCCCTACGTTTTCAGGAAGAAGTGACAGTAATGTAAGCAGTGAATCTTACGGAGCCCATAATAGGTCATATCTTGGGTTCATTTATTCAGTTTCTGCTGTGGACCTGCCATGTGCTCTATCCTGCATCGACAATCATCATTTAACATAAATTCATACTTTCAGACCGGTCAAACCCATTTTAACAGCAGTTCAGCTAGATGCTGCTTTATTAATAAACATCATCCCTCTCAAAATTATATTCATTATAGATATTAATGTTAATGTTCAATTGATATCTCTATCTATGGTCATATTGATTATACATCCTGAGTAACTATATTTACAACCACATTGACATGAGGACCCTCTTGAGAATGAGATGCCACATCTCAAGGGGCTTACCTTTAATAAATTTATATTCAACAAAGACAAATATGGTGCTATACAAATAAAAATTGACTGATTGAATCTATATTCAGCAGAGACAAATGTGGTGAGGACAGATTTATGATCTGGACGTCCACGGCTTTGTCTCTATCATAACTTCTTATTTTTAGTCCCTTTGTCTCTGCCTGGATGGAAACATCTCTGGATGTATGTTTATAAATATATTTATTATACGTACTTGTATATATGCATATAACAATTAAATAATAAAAAAAAAAAAATATGGCTACTAACTGGTTACCCCTGATTGGCTACTACTACTAGGCCCGTGCTCAAAATATCTATACGGCAAAATATCATCTTGCACTCCTTGGGGATATGTGAATCAATACAGATTCTACAGAATCGATATGGCCTCAATGTTTTGACAGTTGTTGTCAATACACTTTGGGTTAACGAATGTTAACAATGGCACGGGTCAAAGTAGAAGTAAGCCAAGCTACATGATGAAGCACATATTCTACATATAAATTTAGGTCTACCATCTTTGAGGACCTGAATTTAAGTTTCTTCAGTTGGAGAATCATTTAAAACTCTTCCTTGTTCTTTTTCTTCTTGTATTTATCGGGATACATATCGTATCGTGGCCTCAGTGTATACATATATATTGTATTGTTAGGTTGCAGGAAATACTCAGCCCTAACTACTACTACTATTACTAGATACTAACTAGATAGAGCCTCTTCATTTTATAGATATACATAAATGCATGTATAAAATACACATATATACTCATATCCAGGGGCGTATCCATCCAGGAAGAGACAAAGGGACTAAAATAAGAATTTAAGACAGTGACAAACCCATGGACGCCCAGATCCTAAATCTGTCCTCATCATATTTGTCTCTGTGGATTATAGATTTATTTGAGATCTTGTTTTCCAGAGGGTCCTCATGTCAATGTGGTTGTAAAGGGATTTATTATGGAGGTATAATCAAAAACAACCACATGTTTACAGACGAAGGAGAACGCCCTCCTATCAGTGACCACTAACTCTCCCTCCACATCACTCTAGAGATAACCGCCCTTAAGTGGGGCTATTTTAATGACCCGGGCCACCTCATATGAATGATCTATTCGATCTGATGTACCCTCCATTCTCTCCCATTTTCTTTTATCTCCCGTATAACCACAACACTAGTGGAGATAAATTGCCCTTGCATGGACAACTTGGCTCAGGTTCACACACATGGAGGGTCATTAAGGCAGCTGACAAAAGCTTTTTTCTCCTTTAATGAATTTGTGTATGAGAGCTCAGCCTCTTCAGCGCCTGTGTTTGTGTGTAAGAGAGGGAGCCTGGTTTCATTTCTTCTTGTAACACCCTAATGACTTTATTGTTTCATTCTTATCCAGCCTCCAGAAGGTATTACCATATAAACACCTGTGTTATCAAAGCACCGCAAACAATTTCCTGGATAATTTAACAAAGATGCGATTGTTGATTCCGTATGAGCTGTTGTGACTCACGAGTGTGTGCTTCAGGTGTGTATTTTTCTGAGTGTGAGTGCATATATTGAGATATCTATTTTCAGAGTGGGTGTTTATCTTTTGGGACCATTTCTGCGGATGGATTTGAAGCTTTAACCTGACGTAACCTGGCTGAAGTTTGCCACTCTGCAGTTCTGGCTGTGGAGGAAAAAGTATGCCGAGTTACCTTAAATGGAGGCTGTTTGGGTGAAGAGAGGACAGCGAATTTTCTGCATTACCATCATGCTTCATGCAATCTGTCTCAAACCCCGGGTGAGGCAAACAAAACGGGAACACTTGCATAACGTAGGAGCCTGATGTTACCCTGCAGAATAGGATCTCTCCACTCGTTTTCCCCCTCCTCTCTCTCTCTTTCTGTCGGTCTGTTTCCCTCCCTCTTAGTCACAGGGCCTGGATTGTTCTGCCGAAGCTTGGCAGAGGCCACGGATGGGAAAAGTGCAGGGGAGGCAGCTAACACTTCCTGCCTCCCTGAATCAGAGAGTTAACCTTCGGCGAGGGCACAATGGCTTCTCGTTAGTGAAACCACCCCACACGCAGGCAGCCTGTCACCAGCCATGTTCCTGTCCAATGACCCCTTTTTGTGCCGCTCTGTCCTCCCTCGGACTTCATGTCGGAGCGAAGCTGCAGCTCAGACCAACACAATGGAGGAGGTTAAAACGTTGTAGGCTTAGTTTATCCGCAGAAATAACATCAGATTTAAAGGAAGGCTTTAACAAATAATGTTATTCTAAATCTTGAGGCAAAAAGATATTGGAAAATCTTGAGCTTGTAAAGCTCTTTAAAGTTGTCTGACTACCATCCTCTAGGGCTGAGGGATATGGGAAAAAATGACAGTGGGATCATGAATTATATATTTAGATTTCTACTTATTAAAATATAAAACTAAACTCCTTAAAAAAGTATGATAATGTTGTTGTGGTTGATTATTTTTCCTGTTTATAATACTAATTGGTATTGTATTTTATATCATTGGAAAGCCTGATTTGTCACATTTACAACAAGATACAACCTGCAAGAAAAGGGCACTCCTGGAATGAGTAACACAGCAAATCATGAGGGTAGTCTCCATAAATGTGCCAAAATCCAACTGGAAGCTGGCGTTCTGGTACGCAGAGTTGCGGCATTATTTGGTGTCAGCCCTGGTACCATTTCAAAAACTTAGGACCAAGTTCTGTGAGTCCTGGTGGAGTCAAAGCCAGACCTAAAAATGGACGTCCCAGGAGGTCAACACCCTTAGACCAGTTCCTCATCCGTGCTTTACTGATGAACTGAGGTTTTCTTTCAGGGGAACAGCGGATTTAGGCACATTTTTTGGGGGCACTACGCACACGTTTAGCTGTGCTGCTTACTCCACAAATGCACAATCCTTTCATGTTGTACCTCGCTGTATAAAACACAATATCTATAGAATGTTTCCGGACTTTTTTAAGGAGTACACATCAGATAAATGTAGGTAATCCTTAGGGGAGTGACTTGGGTTCTTGCCCTTATGCAGTATGTTGATACTTCAAACTCATTATCGTCAATACTAATAAGAAAACCAATAACAACAGTGAGGTCTGCATATTTTCTGCCCAGAGTTCAAAGTCTCTTCTGCACAAGAATTGACCTTGCTCTTTCCTTGTGACTGTCCATTTGTGCCAAAAACAGGAATGACACATGAGTGATACTGTATTGTACTTTAAAGGTAGACATTCAGTGATGTTAAGGTGGAACATCATGTGGACTCAACAATTATGTTGACACTGCAGCTGATGAATGTGATATATGTGGCCACTGCATATGGCAGATATCGTCACTGTAACTACTGGCATAAACTTTGGTAAATTTAATCCACATAACATAAGTTTTTAACTGAATAACTACAGTGTTTTTCTTCTTTGGGTCCTTCAGTCATATTTCAATTTAAGACACTTTCATTCCTCCTACTTTCACCACAGCACACTGGGTGCAGCTCCCCAAGTGTAACCATCGCTGATGATGTTCAACGTTAGTGTTGTTCTACCTCCGAGTCCAACACAAACTCACACCTACAGCTGTGAGATCAACAACTAAGAGCACAAACCTCTGCCAAGCAATTTCCAACATTGATGGGCCTTTAATTTTCAAAGATGTGGAAAACTGCCCTATCAAGCAATGTTAAGAAGTCCTTTAAAAAATAACAAGAAAAAGATTCGGATCACCACCAAAATGTAATCACTTCTTCCTTGATCCATGACCAACATTCCATGAAAACATAATAAAAATTCACTGAGAACTTATTGAGTTATTAGTTATTATGGTTTATACTGCTCTACACAGTTATTTGGAAGATTTATCTCAATATCTTTTAATTAACAAAATCTACAAAGACAGCATTACACAATAAAAATTTGACTGTAATTAGAATAACATATGTTAGTATTGGTCATCTCTTATACTAATAAATTAATTGACTGATAATTAATATTTAAAAGGTTTACTGAAGAAACAGATCCAGATATGTGTTTCATTAAATTCGTCCTTCTATTAATTAGTGTTGCCTTGTCTGCCAGTTTTAGGCAGATTTATTTTCAGAGCTGATCTGTTTCAATAAATCAATTTATTTCTCAACAGAATAAACTGGCAAGTTGAAAACCAGGTCAGTGTTTCACACATTTTTGGATTATAAAAAGGCTCTGGCAGATCTCCAGTGGTACATATTTGTTATATTTATCGTTCTTTCACACAACTCAAATGGAACAGCCTCAGAATTTGGACTGTTGGTTTGACAAAAATAAAGATCTCATAAAAAAGCCCATGAAAATAGACTTTTGTGCCTCTTCTTTCATCCCTCAGACTAAAAAATGTCATAAGGTAGTTTTGAATGTAATCTGGCCCTTTCATGCATTGTGTCCGGATATTTACATTTTAAACCATTTAGGTTGCAGTACTATGTCCCAACTACCAGGTGGTGAACTCCCAAACCATTGTCTCAAAGTTGATAAAAATATAATCTGTGTATCTGTTTGTCACATTAAGATGTTGCATCATAAATCCAAAATGGTCAACGAAGGGCGAAATGCACCACGCCCTTCAGGAATAAATGTTAAATCCCTCTAATCTCAAAGATTCAGACAGCTAAAAATATATTCGGATTTAATGAGATTAGTTAGGAACACTTTAATGCAGATTTTTTACTTGTATATTTATTTCTGTGAGCAGTGTCTGTGTCTGGCTTTTACCTGAATTACCTTTTAGTGTTTTTATTCTTATAACATCACCCTTTTATTATTAGTTAAATTTTTTACTTCATTTCAATTTATAATTGTTTTTATTTCATGATATAGTTAATTTTACACTTTAACTTAACCTCCAGTGTTTACTCGTTTATACCTTTAAGATGGGGTTTCCTCGGTGCATACTGGGTACAACAATGTTCCTGTTCTACTACTGTCTTTTATTTACAATGCATTTTGCTAATACTGTGTATGGATTGCGGGGTGAGTAGGTTTGGGTCATACTTCCTTTTATCTTATTTTAATGTATCTTTCTGTTCGTAAAGCACTTTGTGTTACATGTTTTTTGTATGAAAAGTGCTGTATAAATAAAGTTTAATTGGCTGATTACTTTTCTAAAATATCATTTATCTCTAAGAGAGACTTAAGGCCAGCAAGAGCTAGAGGAGAAAATTCCAGAAGGGAGAAGGAGAGTCACATATTTTTCACTTTTGCCATATTCATATTATTTACTCTCAATAATGTTTGAAACAGATATGTGTTAGTTGATCCATTAAATCTATACCGTTGATGCCTGGTGTCCACTGTAGTGGACAGATGCATACCTCCCTAAAATTAAACAAATTGGAAAAAAAAATGGCCACGATTTTTGACTTGTTTGAAAGTAAAAACAAATATTTAAAAATTAATTCCTTTGTGATTTGATAATTCATGCATGAAAGGGCTAGGGACTGCATGATCATGAAACAAAACATTCACTGCAGCCAGAATTTAAAACATGATGCAACAATAAACACGTAGCATCAGCTAGACGCACTTTACGGGCCCGACGGCAATGACATGCTCCTCTCTCTGGGGTTAATAGAGTCACAAATGACACAGAAGACTTCACAGAACATCCACTTCAAAAACGAGTATGACGTCAACGCTGGAGCTCATAAAAAGTGGTGGATTCATGCACCAAGATAAGGAGTATAAGATACAGTAGAGAGCTGATGAACATATGTCACTGAAGTCAATGAAAGACATGAAATACAGTGGAAGTAAACGCTTTCTGCCTCTTTTCTCCCTCTTATTTCCACCGACATAAAAACAAGCATGAACAGGGCTAGCCTAGGAGAAAATAAAGCATTGATTTTGCACGCTGGCCTCTCTGCTGCAGAGGACAACGATCAATAGGCTCAAGTAATACTCTGCACAAGTTTAATGCTTGAGCTGTACAGAGGCAGACAAGTGCTTTGTCTGGAAATTATTCCTGGTTTTTTTTTATTGCACCAGCAGAAGCGTTTGAAAGCAAGACAAAAGCAACTCGATATGCTTAGAGAAACAGAGCGGCGGACGAGGATGGACGGAGCTGGAGGGTAGTCGGATGAGTCAACGCTGTCGATGGCTGGTCTAAATCAACTGAGGAAGTTACATGTGTTGGCCTCTTCATAGGGTCAGTGGGAAGGAGAAGTAAGAAAGAGGGGAGGGGGAAGGGTCATATTGGTGACCAGCTGCTGACCAGAGGGACGACCTGGAGCTATGAGGTTGTGACCTGTGACATGGAGAGCTACCAAGGATGAAGAAACAGACAAAACAACCCTCCACAAAGCAAACTGAGTGAAGATCAGCATCAGATTCTTTGAAGAAGTCGGTGACACTTTATAATCACACACTACTGAGCGTTAGTTAAGCATTAACTAAGGATTAATGAGATACTTAGCTCACTCTCGTGCTGCAGACCAGAACTGAACCGTGGATCATTTTGTACCAGGCCAGAGAGAAACTGAAATGATTCATTACATTTGCTCTTTTCTAATTGAAACCAATGTGTGTTTTATTTTGAAAGGATGATCAAATCCTCGTACATCAATCTGTGCAGCTTAACTATACAGACTAAACTTGCAGGCTCTCTGTCCCTGTCACAGCTGTCATAAAAGACAAAGTATAACCAGAGATAAACTCACTGTTACACCTGGTGCTCATGCACTTGTCCACCTGTGCTCTGGACATAGTTGTAAATATTTTTGACTCTAGCTCGGACTGATAACCAATGCATAAAACGCATCATCAGCACCGTGTGCATGCTGTATAAGGAGCATTATCCTCTGTGCTCAGGAGTCGTAGCGGTTTGATGAGTTACCGTGTCAATTAGTGACCTTCAGCTGACTCGGTTCCTCAAAGTTGCAGTAGGTGTTTTATTTCTTGTCAATGGCTTTAAAACACATGATAATCTGTTAGGATCGTGTTATTTGGCTGTCTGGGAGAGTTTTAGATGTCTGAACCTTCTCCTGAATCGGTATTCAGCCTTAAGTCCAACAAGGTGGAATAAAAGTGGGGAATAAAGGCAAAAGGCAAAAGTACCTGTTGCCAAAGTTGTCATACTGGCGACGGTGTTGCCTATACCAGTGGTTCTCAACCTCAACCTGCATGTTTTTGATCACCCCCGATCTGAGGGGTGTCCATTATCTTCTTCAATTTCTTCTTCTTCTTTGTGTAACTGTGCTTATCATCCTTTTCTTTGTTTGTTTGTAACACTAGCTTAATTTTAAGTGCTAACCTAAACCTTGCAAGTAAATTAATTTTCCCACAACACCATCCTACAGATGATTCACAATAAAATCATTATTAGGAAATGAATTGTGTATGCCCACTGAAAAGAGGGCTCATATTTTGAAAAGGATGCAGATTGTGCTAAGTTTGTATTATAAAAACGTAAATAAATAAAAAACACTCTTGAAACGGATGTAATTAGAGAAAAAAGTTCTGTTGCCCCCTGTAGTTTAGGTAGATAAAGGTCTCAGTCACATTTAAGTTAATAATCTTATTTTTATAAATGTCAGGATTTTTTTCAAATTATATTTTATTTTGAGGACCCCTTGCAATAACACCACTGACCAGCTGGGGTCCGCGGACCCCTGGTTGAGAAACACTGGCCTATACAATCAAACAACCAAAGAAGAGGAATACAGGGGGAACTAAATGGCTGTCAAAGAAAGCCAGCAACTGCAGGAAGAATAAGACCTGGATAAACATCAGTGAGGTGTTTGAAAGGAGAAGACAACCCTGCAATGGCATCAGTCTACAGCTGGACCAGGAGTCGGCTGTGCTTCGAATGCACGGATAAGCTTTAAGCATGTTTTCCATGGTATATCTAAATGTACTTCAATTGTTGATTATCGAACGGAAGAGGCAAAGAACTTCTGAAACACCAGTGACCCATTCAGCATCCTGGATCAAGCACAGGAGCAAATGTAAGGGGCCTCGGCCAGTAAAAATAGACCACAAGCCACAGTTGGTCCCCGAGCCATTGTTTGGAACCTCTGATCCCATTATTCTATCCCTAACCCTACATTTACAAAGGCTTACCAGTGCTTGATGGCGTATATTTCTTACAAAGTGTAACAAAGTGCTAAATGAAACTGTCTGAGCGGGTGATCCAGGGCCTCCTGATTCTGAGAGAGCAGACAGAAGAAACCTGCGAATCACGAATAATGAGGCGATGACTGAGCATAAAGGGAATTTGAGGATTCAGAAAAAGAATAAAATCTCTCTTCTCTTTCCCCTGCAAAACTTTCATTTCCTGTCTGCTCGCTTTCCCTTTTAAACTGCCTCCAAAGTCAACGCGAGAGACGGCGGAGTCACCTGTAAAACATTAAAAAAGCGTTGACCCAGAGATTCAAACACTCATTAAGCTTTTTTAAAGTGGCGAATTCTCCGAGATCCCTCTGACTCTCAGATGTTTCCCTTCGTGTCGACCAAATGGTATATCAAGTTCAGGAAATTAGCCAGTTCCTGTTGGGGGAAGAGAAAAGGAGAGCTGAGAGAGGCCACTACACTTTTTTAATTTTTTTTTTTTTACTACACAGCTTCTCAGGACTCTATTACATCCTGGAGACAAAATCCCACCTACGCTTGGGTGTTCGCACGAAACACTGCTTCATTACAACACTGGAAGAGACAGAAAATAGCTGTTTGGTCTTTGAACTGCTCCCTGAAAAAAACAGTACTTGGTTCTGGGCTTGAGTGAAGGATATTTACAAGACCAAAAAAAAGGCACAAATCAAGAGAAAACCACGACAGACGAGTGTCTAGACATCACAGCTACTCAAAAACTTGGATTCCTCCAGGTTACTACCGTGCAAATAGCATGGTCATTAAATATCCTCTGGATAAACGACTGCAAACCCCACAGACACAACCACCATCCACACATCAGGATCCAATCAAGGGTCCCTTCTGGTCACAGTGAAGACTCGGCCAGGCTTCGAAGCAAGCGGCTGCGGGTAATAGAGAAAGGCCAAATAATCAAAGACACTTTGCCACTTCCTGCCCTTTATCCTTCACAGCATCTCAACAGGCTCAGTACTAAACTGTCATGAGGTTAAGGCCGCTTTTCTAGATTTAGCAGAGTAAACAGAGGCAAGGTTATGCCACAGATGACCCAAAGAGTGCTCATATGGTACCACAGTCAAGACTGAGATTTGGCAAGTGGCACAGGGTTACAACACCAGACATGGGTAACTCCACTATGTTCGGACCTTTACTCCTGTAAGCCTGGTACTTAAGGTAGGGTGACCACATGTCCTCTTTTGCCAGGACATGTCCTCCTTTTTTGTCATAAAATTATGTCCAGGGGGATTTTATAAAATTCCCCAAAAAGTCTGGGTTTTGCTCAGCTTGTTCTACAGATGAAGCTGTCGCCGGTGACGGAAAAAGACATTTAAACTACCGTAACTCCTCAGGTATCCACGCTATCCAAACGGATTCTGAAAGCTGAGAAGTGGGGCTTTCCGGTGATATACGGTACATTACGGTAAAGGCTGGATTGCCTTAGCGGGAGGTACAGGAAGTGAGCTGGCTGAGCTGAAGTGTAAATAATGTAAAACTATTGTAAATAATGACACTAGTATCATTCTGGAGTGTTTTCTTGCCATTCTTTTGCCATGTTTTTGCCTAGTTCATCTTTTTCATCATCGTCTTTTTCATCATAGTTCTTGTCTTATGGATTTCACAAATAGTTTAATAATATAATAACATAAATAACATCAAATAATAATAATAATAATGATAGTAATAATAATAAATAATATAAAAGTTTCTGTTTTGTCCTCTCAAAAGCGTTGTACGTGTTCATTTAGAATTGTTTATAAAGAGGAACCTGTTAAAAATTAAAATCTGTTTTTTCTTTTCTTGTAATTACACACTGTTTTAAGGATTCACAGCTTAATTATGACAAATACTTGCTAAAATGTTTTATTTTTACTTGAAAAAGGTGCAAAATAATTTACTCAAAGGGCATATCTGACACATTTATTGACAAAAAAGACAAAAAAGACCAGGCAGCCATTTATATTCATAGTAGTAAAAGGGTTAATATTTATAATAAAGTGCTACACTGGACCACTGACATTATTCCAGTGTACCTACCTGTCCAGTGTAACTTAACACTTAAGGTGCATTTCATTTAATCTTAAAAGACAGAATATCCAAGTTGCAAGTTATATACTTAACTGGGAATGTCCCCTTGAATGCCTTTATGGCCTTTAATGAAGTAATAATAATGAACACAGGGCTGTGGCAGCAGGAAGGCGCACATGCCCTAGGTCTAAAATCCATGGTGTCAAGAACTAGAGATGATAGGAGCTGCATCAACCAGTGTGTTTAAATGTTGAGGTCAAGAGACTACGACCCCCGTTGCAGTCACAAAACAGACAGAGGACACTTTTCCACTGTACTCTTCATGACTGCAGAGCACCTCAGTAAGTCCATAGCTATACAGTTATAAGGTTTCAATGGTGTTCCTTCAATAAACATGAAATAAAAAGGGAGATTGAGCTGCGAATGCCAAATGTAGTCCTCATGAGAAACTTCTCCACCTGACTATGTCAAGAGACCAGGGTTTAATGACTTGGTTGTGTGTTGTTGTTTTTTTAAAGTTTCAGATAAATAAAAAGAAAGAAAGAAAGATACTTTTCTGCCCTTTATCACTCCAGAGCACCTCAACATGCCGTCACTACGCTCTGATCAGGATAAGACTGTTGTCCTCGCTTCAGCAAAGAAAACAAAAGTAAGATTCTGCCATAAATGACCCAAGAAAGTTCCCATGAGTGACAGCGCCACTGCTGTCCACAGCAAAGAGACGAAGGTTTGGCATGTGGCACAACTGTGACCCTGCTGTGGTCTCAGAACAAGACATAAACCACGCAGTTTGGCTGTAGGTTGAAACCCTAACCCTGCTGTTTCCATCGCACTCTTCAAACAGACAGTTGGCCCTGAAGCATGTGCTGGTGACAGCTCTTTCATGCACCAGCTACCGAGACCTAACAGGGATGCAAAAACAAGTTTAAGTGAGGTAAGGTGGGTTGTTTACAGAACTTTCCATGGAAAATCCTTCAAGAGTCAAAAGTCAGGAAGATGTGGTTGGAAAACAAGCCACTCCAGAGCAGCTTGACTCTGCACAGTGTCAACTCTGTTGACCGGCGGGCCTGGAGGCAGACCTTCGCATGCTGCCACTGAAATTAGGTTAGAAGAAGTCATTTGTCTTTTGTGCAGAGAGGGAGCAGAGTGGAGGAAAAAACGGTGGCTGAAGAGGCCAGATCGAGCAGGAAGGCTGTAAAGGGGAAGGAGTTCATGCAGACTAACATCTGTGATATTTCTTCACTTCATACTCCTTCCCCCATCCCCCTGCTCCGGCGGTGCCAAATGCTAAGGTGGGGCTTACAAAAACAAAAAAAGAGTGAGGGTAGTTTTTTTGGTGAGCACAAGTGTTGCACAGGCTGCTTCTGCTGATGGCCATGTGGTCTGCTCAGCTTTCAGATATCAGATTTCTCTTGGCATATTTAATGATGATTTTTACAGATAAATTAGGAACTTCTGTCAGACATAGTTTAAATGTTTCTAAAACGTCTTCATTTATGGCCTCTAGCGACAGGCTGAGAGGTAGTAATATTAAGATTATCCAGAGTGACACATGGAAATGCTACAGGTTGTTTAGCTGACTGCTTAAACCAGTGATGTCCAAAATTAAGACTTTCAGTGATGGTTGATTCCTGGTCTTGTTTTATCGCGAGGAAGCTGGTGGGAGTAAGACTTTAGGTTGCTTTCACATATTAAGTTCGGTATGAGGGTTTAAGTTGCTTGTTTTTTTGCTTGGTTTGGTTTTCTTTGTACTTTATTTTTGTTCTTAAGTTTTTACCTTTCAATTTTGGTCCTCATGGTCTCATTTTAAGTTGCTGGGTTCCATATTATCGGTTTACGAAGTGCCATTCAAATAAAGTTATTATGATTACTGCACCGCAAAAACTCAGATTTTAGCAAGTTCATTTGTGTAAAATCTAGTCAAAAATATCCACAATACTTGCTAAAATGTCATATTCATTTGACAAGTCCAGGTGGATATCTTATTACAAGGAATAAAAACAAAAATAAAACACTGAACAACTTGTAATTATCAGAAAATAACTGCCAATGAAACAAGGAAAATTTTAATCCTTGAGGGTCTTAAAATCAGGTATAGAAGCTACTTAAGATAGCACATCTTGCTTCCAAGACATCGTACAAGCACACATTGGCAGATATTTTAACTTATTACAAGCAATCCATGGTTTATTTCTTGTTTTTAAATTGTGAATTAAGCTGTAGCTGGACATGTGGCTTAAAATAAGTCTTGTGAGATTTTTAGAATTGAAATTGGATGAATAAACTTCCTTCCTTTGCAGTGTATCATTATTCCAAACGCCTGACAAATGATGTGTAATATAACTGTGCTCTTCGATTCTATCATCCAGCCTTTTGTTGCACTTTCACCGACTGGCTATTCACAGCTGTTTCAAGTAATAACACTGTTTAGCACAAAGCACTTCAGAAATGTTCTGTGCGACAGAATAAAGATGAAGCTGCATTTAGGCTGTGTCAGGCAGGACTTGCTTATCAGCTTGAGCGATGAGTGACCATGTTCTGCAGGAATTTATAGGCATTAAGCCAAGATCTGAGGGCACTTAAACACCTAACATGTTTGGTCTGAACCAAACAAACTGTTCAGTTCATTTTGCGTAGTGTGAAAGCTCACACAAACTTTGGTGCTGACCAAAGGATTAAACCCACCTGAAAACGTGGGTGTCAGTTCACTTCTAGGCTGCCCCAGGTTTGGTTCACAGCTGATACAAAAGCCAACCAAACCAAACAAAGACAAAACAAGGCAAGTTTACAAAAATCGCAATTAAATCTTTTCCTAAAATCGTTCAGCCCTACTGCCAGCCCCCGGTTCTCTAAATAAGGTTAAATGGCAAAGAACTGGGAGCAACTAGTTTTTGGCAGTTTGTTGCTGTTCCAATTTACAAACGTATTTATTTTTCAGTCAAAATTGCCATTTAGGGACACCAATAGCCTTGTAGTTCTGTCTGCACACCCATGTACAGAGGGTTGTTTTGTAATTGTGGGTGGTCTGAGTCCCAGGTCTAGCTAAGGACCTCTTTCTTGGACGTTATCTCCCCACTTTCTCGGTCTGCCCTCAACTGAATCCTCAAAAAACACCAAAAAGTAATCTGAAGAAGGCCATTTTAACATGGCATTGAATGAGCCTCTGGAGGCTTTTGAAGCCAGCCCCTTGTGGACACTTTAGAAACTGCATTTTTTTGCAATTCTGTTCTGCATTTTTCGTCAGGACTCGAGGTTTGCCCTGCAGACATTTTTCTGAAAATGAACTTATTAGTCGAACTTTACAAAGATGAATTTTGAAACGTAGTTGGCATTAAATGTGTTAATGATCACATTGGATGTGAGCAGAAGTTAGAAGCTTGTAACATAATAATACTAAACTGAGAGCAGAACCTGGTCTAACATACATAAGCAGAGGGGTATCAGCGATTGATAGTAAGCCTTTGTCCATGACCTAATAAGGCTAATAAGGGAGCTAACAGGCAAACTATCAAACCCCACTCTCAGAGCTAAAGCTTAACTTCAGTGCGATGGTTTATTATGACAGCCTCCTCCCAGTAAAACAGCACAACCACAGTCTGCCTCAGCTTGCTCTCACAGTCGGACTTCCCCACCTCACCTCCAATAAAGACGCACACACTGAACAACACAAAGCATCTCTGTTCTCTTATCAAATCACTCCCTAATAGGTGTTTTCTTACAGCGAGGCAACAAGAGGTGGAGGCTTTGCTAACAGGCAGCTAGCAGGGGGCCTGTGATTTCAGACAAGGTGCTTTAAGGCTTGTTTGACCTTTTAAACGCATAAAAGTAATGTTAGACAATTTCCTAAACCAAGCATGTGTGACAGGGGAACTGCTGCAGAGCTCAAGGGATGTATTTTTCATGTAATGCAATTTTTTTTTATCAAACCATGTGACTAGTGAGAGATTGGAGGATGTGCTAGAATGCGAATTAGTTAGATTAAAAGAACAGAACAATTTGAGATTGTCTTAATATTGCTGGTTTGTCTAACACAAGCAGATAAATACAATAAGATTAAAAAAACACTTGTTGGAAATTCCAAAAACTAGCAGATCCTTGCTATAAATGCATAAAATAAAAGATTCGCTGTCATGACTTTCAAACCAAGAGATGCCAAGTAAAGACTAATGACTGTATACATTGAGGGACCTGCTGTCAGCTCCGCCCGCCTTCGCTGTTTGTTTTTGATTGTTTAGTTATCATCAAACCTTGTGACAATGAGAGATTATAGGATGTGCTAGTGTGCTAACTTGTTGAGTTAAAGGAAAGTTGGTGTGCCAAGGGGAACAAACTAGAGCACATAAAATTCAGAACAATTTGAGGTCATGCCTGAACAATTCTAGTTTGTCCGGCACAAGCAGTTAAATATCATAAAGTCAAGAAGAACTTGTAAATTGTAAAAACTAGCAATTCATCACTTTAAATGCAAAGATTTACTGATGTGACTTTCTTAACCAAAACAAAACGAGATGACAAAAATAGACCAATGACTTTATACAGTTAACAGAGTGACCTGCTGTCACCTCCGCCCGCCTTCACTGTTTGTGTTTTTTAATTAGGCATTATTCAACCCTCGTCACAGATACAGAGGCGTAACTATTCAAAAAGTGACAGTGATGAATGGAGACTTAGCTAACATTTTTCTTACTCAAGCCCTCCTTTAGTTACAGTAATTTTAATATTCATCATTTATGTTGTGAACATCCAAACAAAAAGACTTATGTAAGACTCTGTCTTAACTATGACAACCACAAAAGCTCAGGAGCTGGAGGGGTTCCTTTAAAAATTTCACAAAATGTCACAGGAGGGGAAATTACTGCAGTATGACTTATTAATCACGTTTCAATTTTTCTGGAAATTTAACATTTTAGATTTTTCAGCAACATCTGAACAGAAATGTACATTTTTGTAATACTTTGTACACTATTGAGAAATAATGACAACAAAGTGACTTTCTGGGTTATTTTCTAGATTTAAATAACGCCCTTACATTATAAAGAACAAATGTGTGAAAAATTAATTAATGTTTCTAACTTTATCCTAAATGTATAATTTTTGCCTGGACAATTGCACAGTATTAAAAGTGTTTCCATAAGAACTTATTTGGGTTTATTACCTCCGCCAAGGAGGTTATGTTTTTGGCGGCATTTATCTGTCTGTCTGTCTGTTTGTCTGTTTGTTTGTTTGTGTTCAAAATAACTTGGAAAGCTCTGAACGGATTTGGATGAAATTTTCAGAAATTGTTAGAAATGGGATATGGAAGAACTGATTAAATTTTGGGACTGATCTGGATCACCTTGGCGGAGGTCTGTGCTCTCTGAGTGCTTTTCTAGTTAAATAATGGTTCAGGATTTTCTCTTCAGTACAATTCCAGTACATTAAATTTGTAGCTTTAATGCACATTTAACTGTTTTATTTAAATTAGTTAAGGTTTGCATAATAGTTTGGACTGAAATGGTGGTACTCCAAATCTTCTCAATAACATAATGTGTCTCTTTATTGCGCTCATTTGTAATGGTCAGACTTAACGACTCCCATAATTAATTTACAAGCTAATCATTTCAGCACCACTTATCAGTGCCTGACGAGACCCTCTGCTTTAAGCTAATCATTGTTCCTGGATGTGACCCCCAAACAACCCCCCTCCCCCCTTTCTCCCCCTCCCCCCTCCATGACCAGACAGGGATGCTCTCCCTGAGACCCTCCGCCGTCATCGCTGCCACCTTCTTGTCCTCGAGTCTGGAAACGTTTGTTTGTCTGCTGGCTCAGATGGTGCCTCCTGTCTCCAAGATGGGACCACCCCCTTACTCCTTTTTCTATTTCCTCCCCCTCTACCCCATGAATCCCTCCCTCCTCTCCCCCAGTAGTTTGGTGGGGGGTTGAATTTAATAAAAGCTCCCTCAGCCGCATGCTAAAAAGGTATGCAAATGTGCAGGTCCTTCTGTCTTCTGACTCCCCCCTCTCCCCTCTGCAGCAGAACTGACTGCTCCTCGCACACCCAGGGAGGGGAGAGGGTGTAAAAAGCAGATTTTGGGTGTTTGTTTTCACAGGAGTGGATTATTTTGTTCGCACTGCTCTTGGGTATTTGATCTGAAAAGCTATTACGATGATTGCGATTAGAATTAATTACATTATGAGCTGCAGAAAGTGTGAAAGAAGAGCTTGATCCAGAGAGAGCGAATGAAAAACAACACAAGTCCCATGGTTCCTGGAGAGTGAAGATGCTGAATTGCTGACTTTAAAGGAACAATACGTAGAATTGTCTTACTAAAACATTTAAATCCGTTATAGGATTTATCGTAGAGATGCACAGTATTGGATTTTTGCTGATTTCCAGTAAACCGATATCTCCAAACTCATTTAGTCAATAACAATAATGATATAAAAACATTTTTAACACTAAGTTCCTACACTGTAAAAAGGTTGTTGTAAATTTTACAGTAACTTACTGGAAACAAGATGCCAGTACATTACTGTTAATGTCTTTACAATACCATTACCCTATTTTAATTTATAGCATTATTACCGTCTTCCCATTCACAGTATCATTACCGTATTACACTCTACAACATTTTCTTCACCCAAAACTGAGAAACATTTACTAAAAGAAACCTTGCCTGCTGTGGGTCAGTTTTTCTGGGCTAAGTGGAATTTCTCTTGATCCATTACCCTTTTAGGTAATATATGGTATAGGCATTTTATAGTAGGTAGCTATGGTAAAATACTGTTAATTTTACAAAAATCTGTTACAGTGTACTTGAGTGATACAGCAAAAAATGTGGTCATGACATATTTCCCCTTCCCTCCTGATATAAACATAAAAATTGAAAGTTTTTCATTGTAATAGATTTTATTGTATTTTCATTTATGTGTTTAGTTGCCCTGCTAAATTTAACCTACCACCTCTTAATTGTCAACATTTTCGGCAATTATCTGCCGGCACCGATTTGCCAATATGATTTATAATAATGACAATACCCTGTGTGTAATGTGGTACAAGAACTGGAAAGGAATGAAATAATCCAGCAGGAGTTCAGACCAAACACTGAAATCAATCACATAACAAACCGCAGGCCAATAAGCACACACTGCTTTTGATGGAAATGAAGGCAGACACAGATTTTTTCATTCATGTTACCCCCAAACAGACACGGGTATCCTCAAGACACATGCGTTCTGGTCTAGTTTTGTGAACGGATTGTGTGTCATCTAGATAGCAAAACACAGATGTACTCACCCAAGACCGCAGTGCTCCACGTGCTGTTAGACCAGTCGTTCCACGCCGTCAAATAGTGCCCAATGTCTTCTAACAACTTTTGGTCGACCTAAAAACAGAGAAAGAGGGAGAGTTAGAGCAGGTCTGAAGCCTCCTAACAAACAGCTAAACCAGGCTAGCTTGTGGCGGATCAGCCTTGCCCTAAATATCCATAACTTACACTCTTCATCCTGCCAAATTAGAAGAGATCATTTTGAACTTGTCATGGTGCGTGTATGCATCTCAAAGCACTTCTGTAGCCACCCTCAAGTGGTTACTTGTGGTACTGCAGCTCTTCGCACGCACTTATTGGTTGCACCTATTGTTTTGGTACTTTGACAAGATACGCCAACATTTTTGTTGTTTTCATGTCTTGCTTCACTCCTGAGTCCATGACAAGCAGATAGACACCATTCTTTTGACTGTGTGTGCAGTAACAAGGAAGACACAGGAAGAGCTCGCCCACCACTAATTAGCTTACCTCAAACGCAAATTAAAGTATGGCTTGCAAACGACAGCTCACTCACAATTGCAAATCTGTTCTCATCGTTCACTTATAAGCTCTTTTGCAAACGTCACATCTCCAACACAAACCACCGTGGATGTAGGTCAACAAAACAGCCTCTGTTTATCAATAGAAGAAGATAATACAATGATAGTAGAAGATAATATAACATTACGCGGCAAAAAAATGAGTCACATCAAGCAAACGGGGTTGCTGAAGAGTTTAGCTGATGACTGTAGGCAGAGGCAGGCTAACACTACCCATTGACTCCCAGTGTTTGAGCTAAGCTAATTAGCTCTGCCTGTCTTCCTTGTTACTGCACGCACAGTTGAAAGAATGGAGTCTATCTGCTTGTCGTGGACTGAGGAGTGAGGTAAGACACGAAAACAGAGAAAATGTCGGCATATCCCTTTAAGGCTGGATCTAATAAATAAAATAATAAAAATTTAGCACCTTATTTATGTGAGCAGTAAAATCACAAAAACAATATTGACTTCTCCCGCTGTCTGCTCCTCCTCCTCCTCCTCCCAGGCCGCAGTGATCCCTGTCTAATACAAAGGGCCCGGCCTCTGCGTGGCTACCACGATGACCCGTGTTCACGAGGAGGTGAGAGCTGATCATTTTGTTCCGATGTAGTGAGCCGTGACAGGCAGCAGTGCAGGGAAGGAGGAGGGAAGGAGGTGGGAGGAGGAAGGGGGTCGTGAGGGGAGAGGAAGGCCACAGAGGGACCCACCAGACTGAAGGGGGCGGGAGAGGGGGACCAGCCTTTCCTGCTGCTTCCTCCTTCCCCGTGCTCTTGACCAGCTGAGCAATCAGGTCACCTCTCTTTCCCGTGTCGCTTCTGGTCAATTGTTCTCTCTCTCTCTCTCCCTCTCTCCCTCTCTCCCTCTCTCTCTCTCTCTCTCTACCACAGCCTGCAGCTGTTGCGGCTGATGTCATTTTTTGATAGGATTTTGTTTTTTTGTTGGTTTCTGCCTCTCTGCCTAAAACAAACACAAACATCACGGCGAGGGTTCATTTAAAAAACGGGCGCATGCTGATGCTCAGATGGGACACAGACACATATGGGATGGGGGGGAGGGGGGTGCAACACTGCTCTCATGCAAACCTGAGATGATATGCAAACTGTGATTTATTGTTTTGAGCTCCTTCTGGTGTCATTATGAAAAGATGCTGATTTTACTATGAAACAACAAAAACACAGCAGAGATGGAGACACTTGAACCCTTTAGACCAGCAGTTCTCAACTGGTCTGGCTTCAGGACTCAATATAAACCCTTAAAGACGAACTGAGACCCAAATCGGGGGAAAATTTTCAACTTCTCAAATGTATTTGATAAAAGGATGCTGCACTTCGAGCCTGAGAAAGCACAGAGCATCACAGCATGCTAATACAAAAAGTCAAGTTTAATAAGAAACCAAAATGACGAGCATGTGGCGATGCTAGAGAGGGAAATATTCCCATTTACAGTCAATTAGTTGCATTTTAATTGTAACCAAAAGGTGCATCTTAGGGACATCTTATTAATAATATTCAAACAGCTGCACTAAATAAGTCATTTCAGTACCTTTAGCCTTTTTTAACAGAGTCAACAAACATGAAATAAAATATAATTAAAAGCATGCAGCTTTAGCTGAGTACCTACTTACTGAATATATAACAAACATCTTTCTATTAAAACCTGCGTCTATAAGCATTAAAGGGTATTATCACCGCCTGTTGTTAAGGAGTGTGAATACACAGCACGCAACTGCTTAAAAATCCCTTTAAAAAATAAAAGCACAGGATTTTTTTCCAGCAGTTTTTTTATCCAGGAAAAGGCTCGCGGCCCACTGAAACAGGGTCCAGGACCCACTTTTGGGGGTATATATAAACCTCCAAAAATGATGATGCATCAAAATCAATACTGCTAATATAAGTTATTAAAATACACAAGTTTTAATAACTTCAACACAAGCAATCCACTCTGCACTTAATAATCTATATTTTGCTTTTTTTCTTGATAAAACAGTGGGTGCTAATATCACAAAAAGATTTAAGAATGTAAAAAATATTTGAAAAATTAAAAAAAACTTTATAGTTCTGATTAAACCTGAAGCTAGTTCAAAGATTTTAGCTTTGAAAGTGGAGAGAAACACTAATCTGTAAGATTTTTATAGCACTTTTTTGTCCAAATATTGATAATCATTGATAATATATTGATAATTTTAAGTTTTTCGTTGTACGTCTGACTTTTAATCTCAATTAGTTTCTTTTCCTGGTTAATTAAAGGTAAAATAATGATAATAAAAAAACACCTCAATCATGAATACAACCTCCAGGTTGTAAAAAGTTCCTCGTCCTCCTGTTCGGTGTCAAATCAATAAAAAAATAAGCTCTTTGAAATGAAATAACTCTTCTTTATTTTCAATTCTAGGATGACGCTGCATGTTTGTATTGAGCCGCTGATACTCATTTGAATAAAGAGTCCCGGTGAATAGCGGCAAACATTCTCCAATTCCTCTGGGGTCTCGGGGGTTAAAAATAAGAGATCCCCATTCACACCAGCACGCTCCCAGTGTTTATTCTCAACCCACACAAGTCAGGACGAAGGAAGGAAGGAAAGGGAACAGGAAGAACACAAACATGCCCTTTTGACCTCTTCCACGCACCAGTCTGAGTAGTACAGCTCGTCCTGTGAGCTAAATATCAGGGTGTACTGTGAGCATAGATGAATCTATATCAACTTACATCTACTAAACAATATCAAGGCTTCATCCCGGGGCCGTGAGCGGGAAAAATCCACTGCTTACCCAGCACCCGCTCACAGCTATGAGGACAGACTGAACGAGGGAGAGTTGATGCTAGCTGACAGTTAATTCCCAGCTTTGAGAGCAAGATTTACTCCAACATGGTCTTGAAGAAAACTCCCTTTTTTACTAAGCGAGTCTGCTGGAGACAGATTAGATCACGTCTTGGCTTGTTCAAAGGCCTCGAATATTTACATTATTGGCTCAAATGGCATCCACCAAACCCCCATCGAGGACAGAACAGGGCATGCCTGCAGATTTGGCACATTCTCGCCCCTCTTAGAGGAGATGAACATGATATTCGGAGTGTTTTCTGCAGCTGTAATGTATCCTTAAATGAGCAATTGAACAAGATTGAACACATTCGAGCAGCGGTAGTTCTGTGAAACTGAGCAAAGAGGTAAATAAAGTGTGTTAGCGGAGTAGCAACAACACAACAGTTGTTCTGACCTTGAGATAACTTGAGAATGAAAGCTGTTTTGGTACGAGAGACACCGATTATAGCCCATTTCTAGGCCAGCACATAATCAGTGTCCAAGTTCCAAATCAATGACCTACTTCCTTGCACACGCTCACGTATATATATCCACATACGCTGCCAGGCAAACTCTCTTTTAACAGCTTAATGTGGAGGAGCGCAGGACTCAAACAGAGCCGGCACTTTGTTTTGATCTGAAAATGTATCCCTGCGTAGATATTTAGAGACACAAATGAGGGCAGAGTGATTTCATAACAGCAGGCGGCGTGCGGCGTGGAGCTGCTCCTTGTGTTATTTTGACACAGGCTGGCAGTGCACAAGGGGGGCACCGGGGTCACGAGCGTCAGTGCTTTAGCAGGGAGAGTAGATGAGATCTGACCTGGATAAAGTGGAGAAACAGTCAGTGCAGACTTCCACGGCAGGGACCGCGGAGATGTGAGCAGCAGCGACGACGGGGTGGTTGGTGAGGTCAGGGTAGCACCCAGCACAGTTCCTCACACAGGGTGGGCTATTTACAGAAATGACCCCCCCCCACCACCACCACCATCACCATCAACCCTCCTTCCAGCTCGCCTCTATAACCCCCTGAAGCAGATTCAGCTACAACACACAGCGCAGTGAAGTCATGCAGACAGATGGAGAAGGGCTTTGTGAAGACTTGTTCCATTTTACCAGGAAATAGACCGACCCCAAACAGAATTTTCTGAGTTGCTCTTTAACCTTCAAGTACAAAATATCCTGTTTAACTTTATATGTGGCACTATGGACTCAAAAAAAACCTTACATCTCAATACTATTTAGCCAAATGGTGATAAATTACAGGTATCTCTATGTCCTTTACTGTTTATCACTAGGGCTGTCCAGATATACTGGTTCTCCAATACTGATCATCACGCTAAAGGTATGAAGGGATGCAAAGGGACGGAAAATTTCCAGTAAACTTCCAGAAACTTTCCATGGAAAGTTAAGCTGGGGAATTTTGTTGATTTTCCATGGGAATTATGGCAGTTTGTGGGAATTAACTGTAAATTTAGTGTAATTTAAACAAACTGTATCATATCAAAACATAAATATAAACACTGTGTTTTTGTCATAGGCAAACATCCACGTAAAACAATATAATTAAAACATCACATTCAAACAGTATTTGTATGTAGAGCTATATCGAGTTTTAATTATTTTATTGACCAATCAATTTAAGCTTCACTGTATGTAGTTCATGGGCTCAAGGTTCCAGAAATTATCTGTGCAGGTAATGGAGGAATGCAGAGATATTCCCAAGTATACCTGCATGAAATCTGGTTGTTTAAGTCAAGATTATGCAAAAATATAACTTCCCCAGCTATTTTTAAAATCTCTGTCAAGGGCCAGCCTTTTTCAAAAGAAACTTTGAAAATTCCTGGTATTTTGCAACCCTAAAAATACATTAGTTACAATCATACCATGCATCCCATGTTAAATAATTTCCTCTACTAAGCCTCTGGCCTGGCATCTATATTTTCTTTTTCAAATCACTCGCTACTCAAAAGGGTAATACCTGCAAGTGACTTCTGATTGTCCTAAACTTATACATGACATGTTATTATTCAATCATCTAACAAACCTTCTAATTAGCCGTATATTTAAGCTGCGAGGTTTCCTGTGTATTTGCCTCTGTCAGCTTTGCCCTGCATCAGCACTGCGCTCTTGCTTTCAACCCTAAACCACCCAAGAATCACAAACTTAAGTCTCCAACAAGGGTTCAAGATACACAGTCATCACAAGTCAAAACTGTATAAAGCAAATCTGCACGGAGTGACTTTTACTGATTTCTGCTGCAGCAATAAAACCTTCAAACTAATACAAATATGAATTGTCTGACTGAACTGTGCTGGAGTTAACACTCCATCTTAAATACTCTAATTATCACATAACAGCTGAAAACAGGCTGTAGGCTGCTGACAGAGACAGGCAGGTCCACATGAGTTAATAATGACTGGAGTACACACTCAAACCTCGTCCTCATGCCAGGCTTCACTCAATATTTCAGTACAACTTCACTCATTCTCATTTGAATAAGACAGACTCTATAACGCCATAGGCCATTTGTACGTTAGTAGAGTTATTAGTTACCAAATCTCTCCTCCCTCTGCTGCCCTAGTTTATCCCTCCTGGATAATTTCATTCTGCTCAAGCTTCTGTAATTCGAGCCTCTTTTCTAGTTTCAGTATTTTTAGTTCAATATTTCCCCAGACAGAGTTTCCTTGCTGAGCGTCAGCAGTGAGATATTTAAAAAGAGACATTTGGACATAAAAGACAGACTTTGGAGAAAATCCACTCGATTCGTCAAACTCACACCAGTACAGTCTCTAAAAAAAGCCTGAATTCCCTGACTCAGCAATACACCAGAGTAACAGTATCACACATACAGCTTCAGAGAGAAAATACAGAGAGAAAATCTTTATGTTTCCATCAAGCGTCGTATTCTGGTGCAAAAACTGCTGTTCCACAAGTGTCCACTTGAGGCTCTGTTTGAGAACCATTAACACTCATACTAAAGGGCTCAGGTTAAACAAGGATTTTGGTCTGAGCTGCTCTTGTCTTTAGCACACACTGAACAGGGGCCGAGTCTTCAGTTTGGATTACATTAGGGAAGAGTGAATCATCACTTAGCCGAACTGGGGCGAGGTCAAGATGACCAACAGTAAGAGGCATCGAAATGTCATGCAAGGAACTAAAACACCACGCAGGCCCCATTTCTTTGGATAATCAAGTTCAATCTTTATGACTGACAAAATTCAGAATTTTGTGCCTTACTTTATGAAAAGTAAGTAAGAAAAAAATAAGGAATATTTGGTGACTACAAAGATGAAACATTAAAAGAGACAAAACTGAAACAATTTGGGGCATTAGTTCAGTCAAAGTTAACCATGGTGAGAAGAAATTCTGAGTTTTTTAGATGAACAACATGAAAGCATAAGAGGGACAAAACTGAATTTTGGGGTCTAATTAATCAAAAGTTAATATGAGACAATAACACAGGCATTTTAGGGCAAAAACATCAAAAACTAATTTAAAAAAGTTAAGATTTTTTGTGACTACAATGTCCAAAACATATGAAACAAAAAACTCTGCATTAACAAAAGGAGCATTCATTGAAGAAGAATTTAAAGTTCTGGATTTTTTTGGGAGTTCATTGATTATAAATCAAGTTAATAATAAAAACCCGATTACGCTGTTTTGGGATCATTTGAATGTTCATGAGCAACAAAAACTCAAGAGCTTCTGGGATTAAAAGTTATTTTATGAGAAACAAACATCAGAACTTTAGCCATTACTTCAGTTTATAAAAGAAGAAAAATTAGGATTGTAAGGTCAAAAGCTTATGAGAGGACAGTTTTTTAGTTTTTGGGCTCAATAAATCAGAATTTAATATGAGACAATAATCTGTTTTGTTCTATTTAAATAAAATGTTGAAAGAATACAACAAAATTGGTCAGGAATTGATGATTTTAAACTTTGTGAGTGAGGAAACTCAACAACTTTAATGACAATAAAGCCATTTTTTACAAGAGACAGAATTCAGAACTTTGGGCATTAATGAAAAACTCAAGGTTTTTCAGGATCATAAGATCAAAACTATTAAGAGAAGAAATTTACAACTGTTGGGTTTGATAAAAGGACATTAAAAAGTAGGAAATATTCAGATTTTCTTTGGTAGGGATTGCAAAACTGAATGTTTAAAAAGTACAACTCGTGAATTTTAGAGATTATGAGATCGGCAAATAAATCAGACACAATACTCTGAATTTTTAAGGCTACAAGGTCGTGAAAAGCTTGTGAAAGAGAAATGCAATAATTTTGGAAGATAATTATAGAAAGGAAATATTCATGAGAAGAAAAAATGAAAAAATTTTGAATTATTAAGACAAAATTTCAAATTTCTAACATTAATAATTTAAAAGTTTGTCAAGAAAAAAAATCCAAATTTAAGAGATTTTTAGGTCAAAAGTGTATGAGAGACAAACTCTCAATTTTTATATCATATCAGAAGTTTATGAAAGAAATAAAACTACTGTTAAGTCAGAAGCCTATGAGGGATGAAGCTCTGATGCTGGAGGATAAACAATAGAAAAATATAATTGAAAATGTAAGAATCAAAACTTAAGACTTTTTTTGTGAGCACAATTTAAGCATCTTTGGGATTTAATAAACCAAAGAAATGAGAGAAAAAACAGACTATTTGGTGATAAAGCCATAAATTTACAAGAAAATGCTGCAAGTAGCGCATGTGCCTCACAACAAGAAGGCTGTTGGTTCAATCCCCGTGTAGGTCAGGGCCTTTCTGTGCTCCCTGTGCATGTGTGGGTTGTCTCTGGGCCCTCAGACCAAAAACTTGCTCCATGGGTTGATTGGTGACTCCAAATTGCCCTAAAGTATGAGTGTGAATGGTTGTCTGTCTCTCCATGTTGCCCTGTGATTGGCTGATGACAGGTTCAGGGTGTACCCGGCCTCTTACCCAATGGCAGCTGGGATAGGCTCCAGCCCCGGTGACCTCGAAAAGGGAAAGATGATGGATGGATGGATTTACAAGGAAACAGTAAAACAAGACTGGTCTTAGATTATACTATAATTATAGGACTGTTTGATTGAAAAATAATAATCATAATTATTTTAATTGATACTGAGGTCATAATTATTAAACATGATTACTCATCGGTTTTAAAACATCTGTGCAAACATTTCAAAGGAGTGATTCACTTTGAAAACAATTACTTATCAATTATCATTGCAATCTGTACTTTTCTTTTCTAAAATCTGGACCGTCATTTCTTTAGAGAAGAGCCCAAACTGGACTATTTATCTTTGTACTACTTTTTCATGAAACACGTGTCCCTATGACTGTTTACATTTCGGTTTTTGGCTTCTCCATTTCTATGGGATTACCTTTTCCAAATTTTACTCGACACTAAAAGTCTGATTCCTTTTACCTCCATTGTTGTTGAGCTATAGACATGTTTCTATAAAAATAATCAAAGTTTCTCCCTCCTCAGATGGATGAGAGCACGTTAGCTTTGGTTGAACACGTCGTTAAAAACCATTTGACTGTCATTGTGATGTTTTCTCTTTCAGGAGGGTCTGACTGACATCAGATGAGCTCTGGAGCTGAATAACATCCACATAATTGCAGGTGTGTGTGTGTTTCTTGGCCCGCTGCACCTTCAGAAAGACGCCTCCAGGCTGAGACATATTTTGACGCTGTCCTCCGTGTGTGTGTGTGTGTGTGTCTGGGTGTGTGTGTGTGTGTGTTGGAGCCTGCTGTTTCTCTCAGAGCATTGATCCAGCATAATGACTTCTGTGGAACAAAACACATCTCTCCGTTTTGGACAGCCTTGTCTTGTGCCACACTTGTTATCAGCTTAAGACAACACAGGAGCAGAACATGGATGATCCAGTGGGAAGAAGAATCTTTACCCTCTTTTCTCCAATGGGGTGCATCAGGATTGTTACAGAATCACTATAAAAACTCCATTTTACTGGGGTGATATATAAACAAATCAATTTTCTATGTTCACGCATGCTTTCACAGAACTATTCCTGTAGCCCCAACAAACAGGCGAGAAATGAGTTTGGCTGAGCGTGGACGCAGTGGAACTGTTACGGTGAAGAAGAGAGATTTTTAATCAATGAAAAGGCACAAATGAGCAACCAAACACTATTTCATCACTTAATACAAGGTCAAATAAAGGTCAGTCTAGTCAATGAGTCAATGGAGATGAAGGTATGTAAAATCAAACTGAAAGATAATTTAAAATCTGACTTTTTTTCTAGATCATAAAGTTAAAAATTCACTAAAAGCAAAACTCAACAAGTAAAATATTTAGGGGAGACAAAACTGTTAATTTTTCAGGATTATAAAGTCTAACTAGGGATGGGCAATATATCGATTTAATCGATTTATTTTCTAAGACTTAAAATTAAAAATCATGTTTTTTTTTCTTGACTTAGTTTAATTGCAAGTTGTTGCAATGTTTGAAAATATAAATACTGAAAAAGTTTTCATGATGGTCAGCCCTGGCAGGTTTTGCACAAGTACTTTTTTAGGCATGAGCTAGTTATTTAAATGAGATTAAATATTGATCAGGGAGTAACATGTTAATATACTGTGAAAATACCTCAACTTTCAGACTTTATATAGAAAAACCTGCCTACATTTGAACTACATAATCAACATTTTATGACATACTTTAACTATAAGAAGGACATTCTGTTTAGTAATATATAAGGCAAAACTTGATTCATGTCACTTTTGTGTGGGGATTTTATTTTTAGGCCATATCGCCCAGCCCTAAGTCTAACATTTACAGGAGAAAGCTCAGGGATCATTAAAGCACTAGATATTTAGAGCAGAAAGTTAATAATTATAAGAATATACAGCTTTAATTGGCATTTATTGTTTCTGTTAGCTCATTTATAGGCATACTTATCACATTTGTGACATAAATTAGTAACTTGCACTGAAAAGTAGCTGAAATAGGCTTAAATTGTGTGTTTGGTTAATTAAACATTGCATTTGAATTAAATTATATGAATATTGATATAATAACAGCTTATGGAAGTTTTATATCAGTTCCTTTTGTTAAAATCTGAGTTAATGCTGTTGTCTCCTACAATTTTTTAACAAAACAGCCCTTCAGTGATGAGGAAAAGACAGTTTCCCCTCTTGCTTTTCTTATTTTAAAATGTTTTTTTAATCTGAAATTCTCGTCTCTTCGTTCTTGTTGTAGCGTTTCAGAATAACTTTAATTCTCAGTTGCGCTGCAGTCTTAATGAATGACTTCCTCTCTGTGCTGCTCCGCTCTGTGCCAGGGTTAAATGAGTATATCCTGCTGACCCTGTTCCCCAGTTTAACCCTAAACATGACCCGCTTTGGCCCAAGACGGCCTGATGAGGAGAAGAAACCAAGGTCTTTCTTTGAGGGTCCTCCCTCAAAATGCATGAAAAAAAAAGAAAACTAAAGAAAACCAAGAATAAGAGAATGTCTTTAAAAATGAAACTGGCAGAAAATGAGAGAGAATTCATCATCTGGAGACTGAACAACAGCACAAACAGTCACTGTCCTGTGCCGGGCTTTGTTGCCTGACAAAGACCTCAAGGCTGCGTTCCTGGTGAAAAAGCAGAACAAATGGGGATTACAATATTTGAGGATACAGAGCCTTTCAGCTGACCTACATCCCCCACAGAGACTCTAAATTATAATCCCAGCATACATGCTCAGCTATTGAGTTTTCAGATCGGGCACTGACACCATGAAATTGTGTTAGATGGCGACTAAATGAGCAAAAACGGAGATTATCGGGGAGAGATAATGGGGCATTTGAAGATTGAAACAGGCGTCATTCATTGGATCTTTATAAAAATCACACATTTGTCTTAAAGTTTGTGTGTTTGCGCTCTCTGTGGACTGAAAAAATCAGGCTTAAGACACATTAAATCAGCCTTTCGTATTAAGCAGCAGCCTCCAAGGTTTTGATTAGAGTATTCATTGAACCCTGCACTTTAACACTCCAAATCAATTAGATGAACGAGCACACACACACTCACACATCCATGCACTTTAACTGGTTAAATCGAATAATGATTTAATGCATGGCCATCCTCCGCCACAGTCCGGCGTGATAATCATACTCGCACACAAACAGCGTGCATTAATGGCTTTAGTGCTGCAGCTGTAATTGCTAAAAATATGCTTTTTTTTCACTGAGCTAAGTGCTCAGAAGAAAGTGGATTAAATGGACGGCTGTGGTTAAAGCTTTCTCTGCAGGGTGTGAGATTAAATCCTGTGTTGGTTTATGTGAAGTGAATGTGATTTTAAAGAGTGTGGGAAGATTGATAAAAAGGAGAAGTGCAGGGAAAGTCACACATCCTGTTTTTAAGATAAATGATGCAGGGTTGACTTCAAGTTCGCTGTAGATTCATGCATTTGTTCTGTTTAATTCACAGCAGCAACAAGGAAGGGAAGGAAGTATAATAAGTATAATAGAATATACTGAATATCAACATAAGGCTGGGGAACACATCCACATCCTCCAGGCTTGAGTTGAGTAATTATCAAGTTGCTGGTGCCACTATCAAGAACTTAATAGAACAGAATAGAATAAAATGCTCTTTACTGCCATTAAATGAAATGTACTACAAGATTGTAGAGCTTCTCCTTTTTCAGTGCAATCAGACAATTAAGTCAAAAAAAACAGGAGCAAAGCATAAAGTAGTTATAAGTATAAAACAGTTATGAGAAAGAATAAGTACAAAATATACACAAGATAAAAACCCAAGGACAGTGCGATTGAAATCTCTATATACAAATGTAAGATTAGAAAGAAAGGATAATTATTAAGAATGAAAATACATCGACATTTATGTATATATGGGAATGTTTGGCACAGGATATAGAAATACATTGCACAGGATAGTTGCATATTTACTGAATACTTATAGTGCACAAATAACAATAAATGCTGCACTTTAAACTGATTTTTTTCCCATTTTGACTGATCTCTTCACTTCTTCGTGGATGCTAACACCGGTGATGTTGACACACATGGGGGTCGACATGGACAGAATTTGAAGAAGAAGCAAAAATAGAAGTTTGAAGCTTCTGCAGAATATTGTGTTGGTTCCTCTTTTACTTCTTTACAACAAACCCCTCTACTCTCTGCACTCTGACACCTCTATCAGAGCCAGCATTAACTTATTCAGCAATATGAGCATGGATCAGGCTTTGTTGTGCATCATTGAGCCTTGGTCGCAAGTGTTTGTTAATGCTTGTCTGTTTCTATGTGGTGGCCCTGCGATTGGCTATTGACCAGTCCTGGATGTACCCCACCTCTCACCCAATGGCAGCTGGGATAGGCTCGGGTAAAGCAGTATGAATAATGAATGAAGGGATGGTGCACCGACTGTGAAAATCTGTTTTTCTAATAACCTCTTTTGTGCAAATCTTCAATAATACCAATATTTTTGTTATGGTATGTTAAGTTGTGTTTCATTTAGTATGTTTTCCCTGGTGTTCAGGCCTCTTGTTCCCATTGCCTCTGGTGTTTCCTGTTTTATTTTGAAATCCCTCTGTTCTATGTGGTGTTACCTGCCCTCCCTTCTGTGTGCCTTAATTGCGATTCCCTCCACCTGTGTGATTGTCTCACCTGTGTCTTCCATGTCCCACTCCCTGTCTCCAGTGTTTCCTCCTGTTTGTAGGTATTTTGTAGGTAAATCAGAGACTCTGATTTCCCTTTTTTGAGTTTTTTTTTGTTAGTTGTTTGATTTGATAATTTGTCAGAGATTTTGTTTTTGTGTGTTTGTGCTTTGACTTTTCTGTTAAGGATTAGTTTTTGTTTTTTCGTTGCTCTGCATTTGGGTCCTTCTCTTTTTATTTTGTTTGTTTCTTTTTTTTGTATGTAACCTGACTACTTTTTTCCCTTCTTGTCATAAAAAAAGATCGCAGTTTGACCAGAAGGTCATTTTTACTGCCTTAAATAACAAAGTTAGTAGTTAGGGGCGCCTGATATGAGATATCACAACAAGCAAACATCTAAAAACTGATTTATTTTCATCTAATCTTCGTTCGCTGATTGGTAAAAGGGCTAAATTGGCCGATGCAGATGTTGAATCAATACCGATGTGCATTCCTGATGGAAAGGTTACTAGACTACTAATAAACATTTACATATTTATCTTCTCCTGATTTATTTTGTCAGAGTGTAGTGTCTTTGCAGTGCTTTTAATCCAAACAAACAAAAGCTCAAATAAAGCTAAACTATTCCTTATATGGAGCTGTATTTTGTCTTCCAGCAAGGTAGCTTGCTTTAACTTTAAAACCTTTTCCCTCATTAATCCTGATCGCTAAACAATTGATTCAACTGACTGCTCATTTTAATACAGTAGCCTGCGTGCATGTCACAGAAAAACAGAGGTAAAGCTTGTGAGCGAGCGTGTTTGTGTGTTTATGAAGCCTCAGGAAATACCAGGACAGACACACGGACTCTCCAGCACTTCAGGCCCATGTGACTGCAAACACACAGGCCAGATTGTTTGCATGTTTGCTCGGGGGTCTTGATAAGAAACCTTTTGCTTGGAGAGAAATATCACAGCGGCCTCTGAGAGGAGAAGATGTCCAGTTTGGTCTGATCTCCTTTAACTTTTCTGTCTTCTGTGGAGCGATCAGCCATCCTGCTAATTTACATGATGACTGCTGCGTTTGTGTCCCCGTGGCGTTCCAGTGTAACTAGCCTCCGTTGCCTTCCTGCTCTCATTACATTAGCATAATGCAGATGCAGCCGGAGTCAGTAACCTTGCTGTTGCTAAGCACTATTTACAGCAAATAGACGGGGAAGCTGTGAGAGCCGCAGAGCCTGGCGGTTGTTCTTTTCTAACCTACTTTCTGCTGCACTCCTCTTATGTATCAATGCATCTATTTATACACTGAGGGTGCATTCAGGCACTAATGAGTGTGAGGAAATGTGCTTGACCAAATTTTAGTTTCAACAAATGGAGGTTAAGATGGATTTTATGAATTAAGTACATCATTTCAAAAGTCTTTACTCTTTTAAAGTTACATATCATGTCCAAACTTCTAATATTGACTCAACTTTTCCACTATTTGGTGCTGTTTTTTTTCTGTAGTACTCAAAAAAAAGTAAAAGAATAGACAGACACCTGAAGTTATAAAAACAGAAATATGAAGTCAGTAAGGCAAGTGATACTGAGCAATTGTATTCAATTAAAAAACTTGTACTTTATAAAATCGTACTGCTATTATACGTTGTTTGTCACTGTGAAACAGTTTTTTTCAGCTTTTTGGGAAAATGTGCATACCAGAACACAACTGTTTCGAGCTGCTGAAGAGTTCATCTGACGACTGTAGGCAGAGGTAGGCTAGCACTACCTGTTGACTCCCAGTGTTTGAGCTAAGCTAATTATCGGAGGGCAAGCTCTGCCCGTCTCTTCCTTGTTACTGCACTCACAGTCGAAAGAATGGAGTCTATCTGCTTGTCCTGGACTCAGGAGTGAGGCAAGACACGAAAAACAACAAAAATGTTGGAGTGTTCCTTAAATCTGCACAATTTGATAAAACATCTGATGTAAGATGACACTTCTCATATTTGTATAACATAAAATTAAGAGGTAAACAAAATGAGTGAATATTTGCTTTGACTCATATTCAGTTTTTGTTGCGTTTGCTCCTTCTGTTTACAGAGTGCCTGAATTCACAAACTTTTGAAACCGGGGTCCAGAGTGAAAAGGTTGTGTGCACACCTAGGAACCACAACAACAACAACAAAAGCTATGGCCGACTACAGAGCAACATGTGTGCTGCTAACTGTGCTCTGTTTGTTATCGCTCCTCCAACAAAATGTGGATTTGCTGCGTCAGTACTCTGACCAGTGGAGATGCACTCGGCATTGTTGTTTGTGAAAAGTTTGTCATCACTGGAAAGCGTTGTTGCATGTTATAACACCGCTGTTTCACTTCCAGCTTACAACGGCAACTACTGGCCTGGCATGCATGAGGATCAGGGTTAGTCTGCGTAGGAAAACTGGACAGACCTTTGCACATCAGGGATTATAAACATTATCCAGCAGCCATCAAATCTGAATACGTGAACTGAAGCAATAAGAGCTATTTAAGGCTTTGCATACGTTGTTTAGTCATGTTTGTCTCATGGCAGCTTTTTGATTAATGGACCCATTTAACACCAAATATCAATAATGTTAGAATGATATCACAGCAGGTAAACTTACTACCTGACCTTTTATATGTGGGTGATTTTGACTGCCACAGCTTAGTTTCACTCCATTCTTCACCTTATTAATTCACAAACTATTTCAGTCTTAACAAGTTGTCCTTTCCCCTCACCCCCCAATCACTCACACAAATACTACTGAGTATTATTACTGTGCATCACTGCTGCAAAAGCCCCAAAAATAGTCCTTCAAGAACTTGATGGTTTCATACATGATTAAGAAGACAGGAGGCATAAAAACTACATTACTCGTCTTATTCCCAAACTAAAAAGAAACATTTTCACTCTCTAACAGCTCTGAGTTTGTTAAAGGTCAGTGGAAACTCTCCTACAGATCATTATAAAACTAAACCGTTTCCTCGAGCTGTAGAACTTAAACACTGGTGGCAGAGATGTAAATATTGTGAGGAGAGGCTCTAATCCTTTACCTTGTCATTTCCTGGTATGATAAATATTTAACTACGTCGAATTGCCATAGTTTTAGGATGTCAGTTAAAGTTTGTACATAATAAAAGGACATTAACATTAAGTGATGATTTTTAGAGAAATTCCTGAGTCAGACCTGATTATCAGCCCTGCCTGTCCTTTGTTTGTACATGTCGTGCAGGCAGCCTCAGCTTTGATAGCCTCACATCACCATTAATCCCTCACAAAGATGCCGTTATAGATGCCATTAAAAACGAGGTGTCCAGTGAAAACGTGCGAGTGGCCGGTCTGAATAATTAATTCCTGGTGTTCGTGCTGCAGGGTCTCCTCTGATCACAGCTCAACCTCCCGGTAACACGCTCTGTTATGATTGGCTAAAGCGAGGTCAGTGTCTTAGGAGACCTCGCTCTAATATCTAGTAGCAATTAGCAGCTGCTCTGCGGCAGCTGTGCGACTGTTGCACATGTTATTATGTGATAGGGGAGAAAGAGCGACTGCAGGTAGAGATTTAATGTTCAGTGTGTAAAAAAAAAAGGTTTATTCAAGAGCACGAAGAGGAGCAGAGGCGCGGTGGTGGTCACACTGCTTAATGGAAACTGTTTATAAAAAGAGAGAGGGGAGGCATAAACAGCTTTTTCTATTAACATTGTTATCTTTTACACAAATTAAAATGTGATTTTCTCCATCTCAGGCTGCTTTCAGACAGACATCAGGTCATTATAACAAAGATGTTCTGTGTTTCAAAACAAACAAGAAAATAGAGCAGGATTGTCCAAAATAGGCAGAATGAACCCAAACAGCTAATCAACCAGTCAAATGGCAGCAACTCTGGAATCGAACATGAACATGACAAAGTTGCTCATGCCAGACAGGCTGTTTATGGAGAACGGTCTGATAAAGAGAGCATATCCAATGACGGGTCCATTAAGCCAACACAACACAACGACAGCGTTTTGAGACCAAAAATGTGTGTTTTCAGGTTCCCAAAATGTCTGATCGTGTGGACAAAAACGCCCATACGATTAAAAAGATGTGTGGATACTTAAATTGCCTCTTAAGCAACAAAATCCTTTTTACCAAGATATGAGGAATTAAACTTAATATTATATCAATTAATTAAACCGTCATGGTGGCATTAAACACTTTAAATGGGTATAAATAGATGATTAAATATATGTTATTCAAATTGACAGTAATATTTATTTTCAGTATTGAAAGATTATACTTAAAAGATTTTTATTATCCTTTAGTGTGATTCCAATTATAAATGTTTGTAAAGGATTTAAATTCATTTTAAGTATGAATAACAATATATGGAAAAGGCAAGTTAATATAAGTAGTCTATTGCTCTTTTTAAAAAGCTTAAATTGTCTTATGGGTTAAGAACAAATCTTTTACAGCATTCAAGAAGAGCAATGATACTGTATATATCAAGTCTATAATTCAGTTACATACGTACATATGGTTAGTTTTTGGGATCTCACAAGCGACCAACTCGTCCTCTTGAGGATGGTTGGAAGTCATGAGCCTTGTTTCGACTTTTCTCCTAACCCAACGGTGGAAACGGTCGGCCCTGCCGAGCCAAACTGAACTGGACTGCTTGGTAGAAACGCAGATATGGTGTTTTCCCAACCAGCTCTGTGCTTCAGTTAAGTAAAATTTACTTAAATTTGATTTTAAATGTTAGTTTTAGTGTAAAATGAGCAATCTGCAGCCTCTAGCCTAGTCATTAGTGGTTTGTTGAAGGGCTGAACGATTTCAGGAAAAGATCTAATTGTGATTTTTTTCTGGCAGATATTGTGCTTTCTATTCGATTTATGATTTTCTTCAAATCAAACTTCAGTGCAATATTCACTGTGTTTACAGTATAGACAACAGTAAGGAAATCAATGATCAAAAGCACATAACACATTATTCATCATCTAAACAGAGGCTTTGTGTTGTTGACCTGCTTACCAGCACTTCTGTAAATGGAAATTGTCAGCACATTTGTAAAATAGTTGACCCAACAGATCCTGAGTCAGTCAGGAGCACTGCAAAAAACTGCAGCTTTGGTGATCACATGATTGAGTTGTCTGAAATTGCGATTTTGATCCAAAAACGACAAAACTTTGAGTTGCAGTTTGCTGTATATTGTTTTGTGAGTACTCCCCTTGAATCCAACTGTATCTATAAAAGTTTGAGAAGAAAGTTGCTGAAAAGGAGGAATATGGCAACCTAGCATAGCATAGAAAGCATAACCAGTCAATCAATTTTGTTCTCTCTCATTTGGACAGACATAAGTCCAATAAAAAACCCTGATCTATTCATAACTGTGCATGTAAATGCACTGATTTCTGGCACTGACTGGTGCTCCAAAACATCCTCAGGACAACAGGAAAGTTAGCTTAGCGAGGGTTAAGGGGGACAAACTGCTCTTTTTTGAATCTACAGGGGACAATACAGGAAGAACACTGCCTCACTGAAAGACCTCTGTCTCCATCAAACCAGGACCAAACAAAGGAGTCAAACAGAAAGTTCCAGTAAAACCTCCGATTAATAGACACTGAACAAGCTCGGCATATACTCCCGATGAGTCAGTCCATTGTGAGGCACACAACACACGAGTCGAGCTCCCAGTGAATCAGAGCAGTCAGCTGCCATCCACCACCTCAAGGCACAGGGCCAGTCTAGCACAGGACCGCGGACATGTGACCAGCTGTCTCACACAACCACCTTAGTGTACCGCGTCCTGCTGGGAAAGAACAGAGACTCTGACAGAGAGGTCTCTCTAATGGTTCGACTTCATCCCGAGCAGCTTGTTTTTTTCATGCAGATAAAATACTGCTACTTTGCAACAGAAGAAGCAGTTGTTTGTACATCTATACATTCCTGCGACTTGAGATTTACGGTCTGCTGTCAGGACGGGTTCAGCGACATCAATACTGCAGCCGGAGTTTGTCTGAGGCCTCGCAGAGGACACCAAAATATCCCTCCACTTGAACCCCTCCTCTTCTACCCTGACAGCGATACACAGGGCTACACGTGCAGCTGTCTAAATATTACTCCTCTCGTCTTCTTCATCTTGCCATTCCTCTGCTCCTCTCTCTCGCCTTTTCTGTCCCTGCGCGAGCTCGGGCGAGTTTAGGAGTGACAGCTGTTGCAACGGCACAACTGGGGATGTCCACATTTGGTGCTCCGTTGTCATGAATAACTCACCTTCTGCTGTCCAGCTTTGAGCTATAAGCAGCTGAACACCTGTGTTACCATACAACATATTCACACCGCAGCCATTTCTGTCCATCGGCTACTTGGGATGCAAAGCTAAACGGCCGTCAAAATGTTGTACCTGATGAAAATGTTGTAAAATGTTTTCTGATGAAAAAGTAGCTACAGGTGTGGTTTAGTCTACTGACAGCAACTGCAAGCCTCAATTAACTCTTGTCCACTTTCTGAAATTGTTTTGTTTCTTTGTTTGTTTGTTGTTGTTAAGGTCCTGCCTCCCCAAACACCATCTCTAGGCTGTTGTGAAGACAGTGAAATAAATCTCACGGATCTATAAAACAGTCCATTCAGAGTGTCAGTCTGGTGTGTCTCCAAAAATGTTTATTTTCTCTCTTTCAATCAGACTGTAAATATTTTTACAATAAGTCAGGTAGTCTGAAGCACACTGGACAAATTGTTTTTTCTCTGTGTCTGGGACAGACCGGTTTATTCATGATACAAGACGATTTTTAAATAACACTGATCAGAAACAGAATTTTAGGTTCCTAATACCCCTTTCAGACTGGCCAAAAAACCCGTGTAAATCTGCCAACAATCGGCTCCTGTCCGCAGTTTGAAAGGGTCTTACCCGGGTCGACTTACCCCGCAAGCGACATGGGTTTTTATCGGTTCGTCTCCAACCGGCTTCAGTGAGAACATCACACCCAGGTCAAGCTGCTAAGTTACGGAAGCCAAAATAAGCTTGTGACTACTACTTACTAGGCTTGTGAAAAGGGGCGAAGGAGTAGGAGAGGACAGGGCTGGACTTTAAACCGGGCTGGCGGAAGCATATATGGGTCATGCCTGGTTGCTTACCACTCTGCCAAACCAGCACCCCTCAAACTGGTGAACATTACGATGAGTTCAGTGTACTCCAGTGGCCTCCACAGTCACCAGCTCTCAGTCAAATAGAGCACCTTTGGGATATAGTAGAACATGGGACTCGCATCATGGATGTGCAGCCGACAAATCTGTAGCACATGTGTGAAGCCATCATGTCAGTATGGAGCAGAATCTCAGAGGAAAGTCTTGAGAATCTTGTTGAATGCCACAAAGAATTAGGACAGTTCTGGAGGCAAAAAGAGGGTGTACCTAATAAAGTGGCCAGTGAGGTTTTTTTTGTTTTGTATTGCTCCTATGCTCGTGTCTGGTTTTCCTTTAGCCTCATTCCATTTTCATTACAGTCTCTGATATAAACTTCAGAGAGATCAACATAACTAAATACAAGGTAGTTCCTGCAAACAGCACACATATATCAGTACGACCATGAAAAACAATCATGAGTGACCTGCTGCTGTGGACCTGCTCGACTTCATGTGCTCTATCCTGATCAACCACCAACAGAAATGACATCATTTAACATAAATTCATACTTTTAGACCAGTTAAACCCATTTTAATGGCAGTTCAAGTATATGCAGCTATATTAATCAACATCATTCCTCTTTTAGATTATATTCATTATAGATATATTCATTATAACATTACACTGATCTCTCTATCCATGGTTGTATTGATCCATAAGTATCTTTACAACCATATAGACATGAGGTCCCTCTTAAAAATGAGATGCCACATCTCAAGGGCTTACCTTTAATAAATGTTCAACAAATATGCTGCTATGGAAATAAAGATTGATTGATTTAATCTATATTCAGCAGAGACAAATATGAAGAGGACAGATTTATGATCTGGGCGTCCATGTCTTTGTCTCTGCCTTGATGGATACATCTCTGGATGTATGTATGTGTATATACAAATATATTTATATGTATTAGTATATATGCATACATGTGTATCTATAATTGAAGAGTATGGCTTCAGCCTGCTCTATTGTAAAGTATCTTAATTCTATAGAGATTGATCGATTGATTGAGACTGAGTGAAAGCCAAACTAACAATCTGGATTAACATTCTTTCCACCTGGAACAGAACAGTGCAAGATCACACTAGCTAGCTTGTACCTAAACATAATTAGATTATTTGAAGTGTGGGTAATATTCCCTACAAGCCGCTGCAGCTGGAAGTGCCCTTTTTCTGTGAGTACAAGTCATCGCTAAAGCCCTGTGTGCAATTAGGGTTTAAATGTAATTCATATAAGAAGCCAGACTAAAGCTAATCTCATAAAAGGACAAACAGAGCCATTAAAAGTCCTCTCCTCTTTACTTCATTACTGGCTCAGCTTGCTCTCCTTATGCAAAGAGTCCCCAGGTGCATGAATGTTTCATGGCCACCCTGCTGCCTGCTTCCCTCTGCTCAGACTCAGCCTTCCTCGCTCCTCTCCTCCCCGAGAAAGCTCCAACTCCGCTGTCAATTGCACTCACTTACACTCAGCTACCGTCATCATCAGCCATTAGAGGTGGGGGGGTGCGGCGGCACATAAGACAGCTGTTTTGCCTTGATGACTCAATCATCCCCTTCAGTGGGATTAGCATCAGTATCATCATCCTCATCATCGCCTTTGATCCCAAAAATTACCAAACAAGTCTGAAATTGATGCCTATCAGGGCTGTCTGCGGCGAATTCCTGAGCTTTCAAGACGATCGGACGACATTGTGCGACGCTCAATCATCCTGCAGCGAGCATGAAGAGATAAATTGGAAAAATCCGACATACTTTATCTCAAAGCCTCTGACGCAAGCAGAGGAATAGATTTAGGATTTCACATTTTACAGGTGACTTAGTGTTTCTCACAAACTGACTGTAAATATGTCACTATTTTTATCTCGTGTTTAATTTAATAAATATCGAGGAACTTCAAAACTGTCTCAGATGTTTTCAGTCCTAAAATCTATCTGCTTGGGGTGCTGATAGCCTTGTTGTTATAGCACGAAACACCAGATATAGTTCAGTATATGCTCGAAGATTTTTCACTAGTCTATCAGGGCAAGAGCTAATTAAAAGTGTTTGGGAGGAGCAGAACCTTTTGAATACACATCTGAGGGGTGATGGGTGATTGATCTGTCAATCACATCCATTATAGACCAATCAGATGATGTAGTGGGCTAGTGCCGTGGAGTAAAGTAAAAAAAAATGCAAGCCAGTTCGCTCCAAAACTCATCTGGAGAAGGGTGAGAATATATTTCTCAGAGAGAAATATATTAGCATGGCCGACATGAAACATAAAGTTGGTGGACCTTAGAAACTGAGGACGAGCTCACGTGTTCACGCTGTCTCCAGGATTTTTTCCACAGTCTTTTCTTTTTTTTAGTTTGCAATTTTTCCGTAAAATAGTCCCAAGAACACCATTATTCCCTCTTCTTGTATGTCTTCTTCCATGTTGTGCTTCTGGTTCTTGCTTTGTTCTTCTTCTTCGTTTCTGTTAGATCACGTTTGACCAGATTTCTGTCTTGGAGGACTAGAGTCTAGATCAGTGTTGGGACAGAATGGTTCTGTGTGTGGTGTGCTGTGTTGAGATTATCAGAGCACACCACATACAGTACAATCAAAACTGTTCAATGCCTGATTTTTTTATCTTCATGTGTGGGGTCTCTAACAGATAAAAATCTCTTCAGATTTAGAAAATCCTTATGTGTGTACCTTGCTTAAGGTTAGCTGCTCCAAGACAACAGGCTTTGGACATGGGCATAACCAGGGCTGACCCTAGAGACATATGGTTGATGCAAAGTGTGATCACATGACCAGAGTGCAGTCCACTTGACATCCAGTAACCCTGCAGATACTACACAGGAAAAAGGAACATGTGGGGTCTTTAACAGTCTTGTGTGAAAGGAGTCTGGCCTATAGCTAAGACGAAACCACATGAGATGTACAGGAGACTCATCAGGGTCACAGAGCAGCGGGGAAGTTCATCCCTGAGCCAAGTGTTGCTTAATGGTTTCCTCCTGCTGAAAGTCAAATCAGAGCATCTGAGCGCTGTTGAGAACATCTGTCCTGAACACACACTCTGCACCGCCGCAGTCACCCTGTCAATCAAACATGTTCTGGCACATCACCAGCCTCTGAGGATGTGTGCTTACACCCGCTCTGAGCGCATGAACGCACACGAGCATCCACATTTGTTCGGGAAGAGGGGGTCGGCCACTATTTTTAGTCACAGTACACCGAGTCCTGCCTCTGTTCCGGCTAGGACAAGCAGGCGGGGTCTCCAGCAGCAGCAGCAGCATTGGGGGAAACTCCAGCGCTGCTCCCTGACCCCGGTCCTCGCACTCCTACATCAGTGGGAGAGACTTACAAGATTCCTGGGCGGCAGTCAAGGGGAGGCTATCTGCGGGAAAGTAGGCGCCTTTTTGATGGATGCCATGTTCATCCAGCTCTCTCTCTCTCCGGTGACTAATGGGCTAATAATTCAGCTGTCACCCTGGCACGTTATCTCAGACTTTCTCATGGGAAGGATACCACCCTGGAACATCTCTGCCACAGGCTCAGGATAGATGAAGATAGGCCTCACACCCACAAGGATGCTTTATTTTAACCCAAGGCTAGAAGAAGAGAATTGAATCAGATGCAAAATGCATGTTTTAAGTATTAAAATGGCAGAATGGATTAAAGATTAAAACATAAATTAACCGGAGTGTAATCAAGTCACGCCAAGTCTTAAAGTCAGGGTTGTATGAGACAAACTTTGATCATTCACCAGCTAAAGTTCAACAGGTATTTTGGCAAATGCACTCCAAGAAATTCCAGAAAATTTTATTTGGACTGCTTCCTCCCATCAGCTGTAAATATTCCCAGGTGTTTGTATATGATCCCGATGTACATTTTGCATGTACACTGCATTTGTTAAGAGTTATTTTCATTCATATTTCATTTTAATTGTATTCTCTATTTTTAACTTCCCTTGTACAAGAGAAAACAACTGCCGGAGTCAAATTCCTCGTATGTGTCACAAACTTGGAAATAAAAACAATTCTGATTTTGATTCTAAAACTTTAGAGTAACCATGGAGATTTTCAGAGGCTCCACACAACCTAAAAATGACACAAAATCAGCTAATATAGCAAAATAGTCTAACATGATGATGTCTTTTTGTTCCTCCTCATGCATACTGACATGTCTACCTAATCCAAAAAAAAAAAAGCAAAGCACAACAAACAAGCAAACAGCGATCATATTAGAGTTGTTTCAGCACCAAGTTTGCAGAATTTGAACCTTTTCACCAGTTTGCTTGTGCAACCGACCTTTACTGGCTCTCTGATTGGCTCACTATCTTCATGGTTCCTGAAGTTTTTACTCTGAGGCCCCCCCTTTTGGACCTAAAAAAAAATCAAGCCCACCCTTGGGTGTCATTAATAGAGATGCACAAAATTGGATTTTTGCTGATAAGACAATAAATCTAATTAGTTTTGCTGGTATCGATAGTAAAGAAAGCAATTCTAGTTAGATTACATCCACGCCAAACGTTTAATATATTTTGACAGTAATGGCAAAATCAAGTTTTATCTGCCCCTTTAAAGCCAAAACACTGATTTATTGACCTGCTGACAGAAAATCCGCCCTATTTTGAGAGCTCTGAAGCAATTATCTGCTGATACTGATATCATACCAATAATGTTGTGCATCCCTAGTCATTAAATTCAGGATAAAATTGGTCGACACACAGGTTCTTGAGTAGGAATCCATGAAGTAAGTATGTGATAAGAGTTTAAATCATTGTTTCAGATGATATACAGTATGCAAAACTATTATGGCAACCTCCCAGCTAGAGCCCTGTGCACCTTTTAGGATCAGCCCAGCCCCCACTGGGAACCAGGGTGCTAACCAATCAATCAAGAACCCCTTTTCAGAACAACCACTGCATGGCTACTTCAAGTAAGACAAACTTTTGCCTGGGACAAGTCATTTATGCTTGTGACAGTGACATCAGGACCTCAACTTTGCTTCTTTAACATGCCTTCGAAGTGTGCCTGGGGTGTCTCCTCAAATGTTAGAATAATGCAGTGTTTCTCACATAAAAGGTGTCGTGGTTGCATGCAAATGGGGTGTGACCTGTCTAAACAGGGGCACAGGGGCACAGGGGCGGGGGGCCTTGTTATTTTGATTGGCCACCCCCTTGTCCCAATCTGAAGTTATCAACTGTGATTGTTTATTAGCCACGTAAGAGGTCAGATTTATGTAAAAATCAATGTTTGAATTAATGTTGATGTGGAAAATGTTATTTTGGTTGAACTCTAAATTGAGACTCCGAACCAGGGATGCATGATATTGCCAATTTCCAATATGCCAATATTTCTAAACTCACTATTACCAATACTAATGTCATTACTGATATTTTGTGTCAGGAGCTTAAAACCTTTACCTAACTAAAATTGACCTGTTTCTTCCATGATTATAGTCCATTTGTGTCAGAAACAGGTGTGAAGCAAGATAAACAACATTTGATGCTTTCATAAATGACACTTTGGATTCATAAAAGTGGAAATTCCATGATGGTGAGGTAAAAAATTGTCCCTACCCTTGACTTACATATTTGCCTTTAGTCTTAAACGACATGGGTAAATAAGGATGTTGGTAGACTTTGTGGAAACTGCAGGTCAGTCAGATCAGACTTCAAACATGTTTGATTTAGAGTTAAGCAACTTCTTTTTACTTATACTGAGTTTTGTGGATGCAAAGTGTCCTTAAATCTATTTTAATGCATTTTCTTTCTCACATTCCTCAGGAATCATCCATGTACGGACTCTACCAAGCCTTATCAGTTGAACAGCTTGTCATCAGACCCTGTGTGCTCAGGTTCAGTGTTAAAACCTCTCTCCTCCTCCATGAGCTTGTTTAATGAAGCACTTCCACTTGACTCGACAGCAGTCACTGGAACAGGAGTTATGATCTGGCCTGGGTGTGAAGCTGCTGCTGAGCGTTAATTTGGCCGAGGTCTACAGAATCAAAATACCTCCCTCTTATTATATAAAACAGAAATCTCCTCCGCAGCAGAGTTCACTCCAGCCGGCGATAATAATCCTTCTAATAGGCTTAAATGTTTTGAAACTTGGAGTTAAGTGGCGGGTTCGACTCTCTCTTTGTTTTGCCCGTGCAGAGGAGAAGGGGAGGTGGACATGTGTGCTCTGAGGCCGGGCCCTCTATCCTTCCTGTTCAGTTACCAGAGGCCTCGCACTTATCAGTTCCAGATCTGACAAGAACAGAGAGAAACGCAGAGCTCTGACAGGAAGGGGAGTTTTTTTTTTCTCCAGGCTTTTTTTTTCTAACTTCAGCGAGGTTAACAGAATGTCTGCACCCCTCACTTTTCACAGAGGAAAGCAATTATTCATCAGAGCTTAGGCCGGAGCCGCAGAGACAAAGACCAAACCTGGCAACGCTCAGAAAATCAAACTAGAGTTATTAAACTTTGGACATCAGCTGTGTTAATCTACAAATAGATTGGACAATCGACAGAAAATCCCAAACCAAAAAGAACCGCTGTAATCATCAAGTAAAATCCACATCAGGACTTCCACGGGTTCATACGACACTGCAGAAGCAAAGACAGAAACTAACCTGGCAACTTGAGACAGCAATAAGTGATAAAAAAAAAAACTGAGAACAAAACCTCTCTGATTGGCAAAATGGTTGAAAAACTGTCTCCAAATTTTAGCCAATCCTCCATTCATGTTTAAGCTTGTACAATTTTGATTTATCACACTGGCTCAACAAAGACTCTGACAAACCTGAAAACATAAAACAAGGGATAAAACTGTGTTCTTCCTGTCAAATCATCAGTGAGAAAATAATACCAAAATGTCCAGAAACAATGTATTACTTCTTTGAATCTAATTTCAGAAATTTTAGAGAAGCAACAGGGAAAAAACAACAATCTGGCAACCTTCAAAATCAACTTACTGAAATTTAAATAGCCTGAAAACTGTTCAGTCAACTAATTTGTTGGACAAAAGATGCTTTTCCAACAGCTCTGAAATGGTTGAAAATTGGCTGATTTTTGTGGATTTTTAATTGTAAAATCTTCAACTGACGTAAAAGACAGCATGATCAAATGCAGCATTAACTACCCTGAGTCACAGGATGAAGCCTGTTGAGGCGTTAATAACTCTGTATCTATTTTATTTTGTCTTAGTCCAAAGTCAAAATAATGTAGTTTATTTTTATTGTGGCACAAACAGGTGGGATACTTTCACTTCATGAAAAATAGCTTCAATAGCTGGCCAAATGGAAGTCATATCACTTTAATTGTTTTATAAATATGAATTAAATTTGAGGACTAAAACGGTTTATTGTCAAACCATCCACTGTTATCAGACTTCTTTGGATTTATGTCAGTTACAAGCATGAAAACATGATCTTTTGCCCACATTATTTAGGTTACTGATTTTTGAATGTACAGTGGCTAAACAAACACATGGGCCAACCTGGCAACAAACATCCAATAAACAAAAATGTCCCAGTTTCCATTACCTCTTCACTCTTACGTAATGTATTTGCTTAACTAAGACACTGACCAACCTGGCAACCCTCTGACTTCTGCCAAGAATAGATAAATGGTGTTATAAACTGGGAGCCTAAAGTTGTTTCAGTTAACAAATTGATTGGACAGAAAGACATCAACAACTTTTAATATTTTCTTATTAAAAAGGGACGGTCCTCGTTAGTCTGCAGTTCATGAAGGTTTCCAGCTGTTGGTGGAGCATTAAAAGGGAAAAGTTCTGATTTTTTCCACAATACAAGCAAAACCACAGTCTGAGATTAGTCCTTACAGAGGATAATCCTGCATTAAAGCCCTCATTTGATTTCTAGAGATTGTTTTTGCCTTTTGACCGTGTGGATCACTGCTCTATCTGAGGCTGTTTCTGTCTCCTGACTGCAGCCTCTCCATCAAACCCACAGCGTCGGCCTCACATCGATACTCAGAGTGAAAAAACCTGTCACCGATAGAGAGCGAGTTGACTCTGAGCTGAAGCACTCGTGTCATGCCCCTGTTCGTGTCATATCCCCCCTGGTCCCGCTCGCTCTGGCTGCCTACCTCGCCTGACATTTCCACAATAATCACTTTGGTTTATCCCACTCAGCTGTGTGGCGGGCAGATGTTTGTCAGGGCGCCGTATTTCTCAGCGTTCACACTGCTCTAATCAAGATTAACCACTCTTATCTATTCACTCTGTGTGTGTGTGTATGTTGGATGTCCCAATTCCTAATCCATGAAGCCCGAGCTGTATTGTATAATACTGTGGACCAACCAATTACACTCCCTTTCCAGCACATAATTCTCTCTTTTAGTGGAACATACTCTGAACTACATATTGCATAAAGATCAAGTGGCGGCCTGCTGGTTAAGACCTTCCCTGTGCACATTTGTCCGACTGCACATGGACATCCCAGCACTTTGTTAACCCACAGCCCCCCCACCCCCCCCCCCCCCCCCCCCCCCCCCCCCACCCCCAAAGGAGCTCCTAATGAAATCAACATGCTGTGCGAGGTGAGCCGACTCTGGCCACACACAAACTGCTGCCATCGAGTGTTTACCAGAGACACTGGAGCACAGAAGAGGACAGAGCGTGTCCGGGCAAACAAAGTTGTAGACTTTAAATCATTGTGGAGTGAGGGGAGCTGGGTATCTGTTTCCACTAACAAGCTTTGTTTAACTCGAGTCGTAACTAAACATCTTTTACAGAAATAGAAAGCCAAAGCAGAGAAACGTCCAGGTGATTAAAAAGGTCCAAATAGAGCCCAGTGGATCAGGCATCCAGATTAAACAAATATAAATGCATCAGTAGAGCTCTTAAATGGTCCACCTTTGCGCAATAGCCCTGCTCTTTGATATGAAGAACACCAAGCAAAACTTTTGGTATAAATCACAATTTTTTTCAAAGGGGCAACTTGCTAGCCTTGCAGTGTCAAGCCCCAATTTACAATGATTGTCCATGGCCCAAACGCAGTCATGTGATCGTCAAAGCTGCAATTTTTTTGCAGCGCTCCTGACTGACCCAGGATCTGTTGTGTCAACTATTTTACAAATTTGCATTTACTGAAGTGCTTGTAAGCAGGTCACCAATACTAAGCCTCTGTTTAGGAGTAGAAGTTGGAGTATTTAAATCAAAATATCTGCTAGTAAAAATCGATCTTTTCCTAAAACCATTCAGCCATAGTCACAGCCCAATCACAATCCTATAAAGCAGGAAGCAGGTGAAGTGGCAGCAGAAAGTGACTGCATGAAAGAGATTAGCATAGATGCTAACAGCTTCATTTGTATTATCAGATCTGGACAGCATTGTAGACTTCAGAGACTTTAGATTCAACAAACAGCGTAGGAAATCCATTTTCATAAATAAAGCTTCATTATATTCAACTGTTATTTTACTAACTCATTATTTGTACTTCTTTAAACCATTTTTAGCTGTATGACAGTACCGAGCAAACAACAGATCGCAGTAAATCTTGATATAAGCAACAAAAAGACCGCTAATTGAGAATCATGAGTCCAAACTGATTCTGAATCAATTTGTTGCCTTCAGAATCAAAATCGAACCACCTCATGACATCAGGAAAGCTTCACATCTCTAAAAAGTATCCACCAATTTGCAGGTTTGGCCCTTTAGTGGGGAGGACAGAATTAATGTGACCCTCTCTGTAACCAAGGTGTCTATCCTTTGTCAAATTAGCAAGATACTAGCATGCTAGTGCTACAGGGTTTCTGCAGAAATCAGCCAGTCAAATTTAATGCTTTTTAACGCCATTTTAATGCTATACTGTAAATTTTTTAATGCCATGACCGCAAACTCAAGAAAACACAGGTTTGGTTTTTTTTGTAAAATATTATTTTTATAGGAAAACTGTCCCTACAAATATTTCATCTTAAACAGATTAGAACTTTTTGAGCTGAGAGAGAATTTATATTACCTTATTTTTACGCAGATGTACATATCTGGCAAATATATTATTATTATTATTATTACTACCATATATTATTAAATATTTTTCTTGAAAACTACAGAAAGTATTTTTAATGCCACTGACAATCAACTTTAATGATTGTTAATGCCATTTAAGGCCTTAATTTTTGCAAAATCAATTTAATGACTATTAATGCTTTTTAATCCTCTGCAGAAACCCTTTGCTAACAACAATTTATCTCTGGTCGTTTAAGCTAATCATTTAACATGGCTAACTGCTTTAATGACTTCAGCTTTACGACCTCAGATGTCAACAACTACCAAGGGTGAAACACTGCAAAAGTTGATCAGGGTCTGACCTGTTGAGAAAGGCTTATGAGAATTTGGTTGCAGACTTGTTAGAGCCCGATATGTAACAATGACCTGAAATGTTATAAAAAAAAAAAAATGTAATAAAACCCGAAACGTAATAACTGGTCGATAATGTCACAAGATGCTGAGCCCAAAACGTAAGAATTTTTTGCCCAAAATGTAATAACTTGTTACATTTTTGGTCAGTTATTTCAGTACATTATGCCCCATAATGTAATAAAGTTTTTACGTTTTGGGCTCAGCATCTTGTTACATAATCAAGCAGTTATTACATTTTGGGTTTTATAACATTTCGGGCTCAACACTTTCGTTACATGATTGACCAATTATTACATTTCGGGTTTTATTACATTTTATTTGTAACATTTGGTTCATTGTTACATTTCAGTTCATTGTTACATATCAGGATCTAACAAGGCTACTAAATACCAAGTGAAATACAACAAAAACAACATATAAGCTAACAAGCTAAGACTTTAGCACTAAGAACTTAAGGCATCTCAACACAGCTGCTGACCTTCAGTTTCTACCTCAACAGCAGCACTAATTCAGGAGCACATGCATCAAACTTGACTTAAAACTTGCACCCCAGCACCTGGCCTCTGTTTAAAAAGTCCAAAAAAAGACTCACCTGTGTTGACTTCAGCTCTTAATTCTTCACCGCGAGGGACCCGCCCACCCATTCACACTCCAGGAGGGGGTGACACTCCAGCGCCTCTCGTCTTCTGCCCCTGAGAGAAATCAGAGGAGGGAGAAGAGAATCCATCAATCAGCGCTGCATTATCAGCCAATCTCCAAACACTGGAATATCTCACATTAGCATTTGTTTTTTCCCTGAAAATCAAGCAGTGATTTCCCCCCTCACACACTCGTCTGGGCTCCGAGTGGCTTCCATCTTAATGTGATGTACTTCTCGTCTCTGCATGGATAAGCTCCTTCACGCTCCCGTGCCCATGAAGGACGAATCAGAACAGCAACTGATACTTCACATGATCAGTGCGGTATCATAAACATCCGCCACGGAGTGAGTTCACTGACAGGGCGCGCTCACAATTCACTCCAGATTGGTGGGTAAGCCTGTTAAGAGTGGCCTTCACTAATATTGCTTTGCACTCGGCCCTGGAGGGCAGCGTTTGAGCAAATAACCAATGAAACTTCAGTCCTGGGAGTGACCACATTGGTAAGTGGTGATTTCAAAAGGGTAAAGAAGAGCACACATACAACATGTGTTACTTCAGAATGTAGAGACACCTTGAACCCTGCATAACCTGATGCTACTAGTGTTCATTTCAGCATAGTTTTCGTCAACAACCTTTTATCCCCTGATGAAAACTAGACAGTAACTAATAAAAACAAGAGCACATGGACAAAAGCTAAACTAACTGAAATTTTCATCAACAAATAAAAACTAGGTCCAATCACAGCTACTTTGGTTGTGTGGAAAGGTTGGATGAGTTAAGAGGGACATCCAACCACAGCTGCCTTAGCTTGGTGGTGGTGGGATAAGTTGTGGAGCGATCCAATCAGAGCTCCTCTCTTTATGAATTGATATATTCATGTAGAGCAGGTTCACTGTTTGTTGTCAGTTCTGGTATTGTAACTGAGATGCTCTGCCAGGTAGCCTAAATAAAGGTGACTGCATTTCACACAAAAGTTCAATTTGTTTCTGTTCATTTATACATTCAGACTTTACTAGCATTCAATGGTTATTAGATGTTTGATTTTATCCAAGTGTTTTATCCAAAACATGACTTCAGAAATTCAAGGAAACGTAAAAAATGCCTTACACTTTACACTTCATATTTTAGTCGACTAAATTTACAGTAGATTTCATTGACTAAAATGTTGTGAAATTTCATCAACTAAAACTAGACTTAAATTAAAAGAATTTAGATGACTAAATTACGACTAAAACCAAAAGATATTTTAGGCAAAAGACTAGAAATAAAACTAATATGTAAAGTGCTGTCAAAACTAACACTGGGCCCAAAAGAAGTATCCAGTCAAGTATCTAAGGAGGCATGTTAACACACTAAAGGGATTATAAAACTAAAAAAGAATCTAAATATGGGCTCTTTAAGACCATGAGAGTGTTATCAGTGTCATAAGTCATGGCGTGGCTTCGAAGCATGCTGTATGACAGGGTCAGGGTTAGATTGAGCTCCAAGGAGATGATGCATTCAAAATCATGCAAGTTTCACAAAAGTATTAACCCTGCCTTTAAGTGTGATGGATTCATGTTGGGTTTTGGATATTTGTATGTGTATATATATATGTATGTGTGTATTTTACATATGTATATATGCATATATGTGTATCTAAGAGTATGGCTTCAGCCTGTTCTGTTGTAAAGTGTCTTGGTTACACTTGTTATGAACTGGCACTATACAAATGAAGACTGATTGACTGATTGAAGTATGAATGTGTGGCTGTTGGCTTTCTGCTAGGAGCTGGACTAAGATGTGTCCCACCTGTTGCTTTGATAGGCACCAACTACATGGCATAGATTATGAATGGACAGATCACTTTTTTTGGAGGTACAACCCATTTAGGCTGCAGCAGCACTTAAACCTGTTCAGCTGTAAAGAAAGTTTTGCCCACAACTGCTAAAACTATTGGTCGTGCTTTCTTCAAGTTAAATATCTTTATCTTTTATTTAATGGGCCCACACTTGATGGATTCAAAGAAACCTTTATCAGCCTCAAATGATGAAAAATGAAATTTCAAGTGGCTGATTGAGTTGGTGGAGGAAAAGCCTGAATAAAAATGCCTCGAGGGCGTTTGCTGTAGCTTTTGTAAATGTAGAGTAGAAGAATGTGACATTTGCCATTTTTCTCCTTTGAACACTCCATCTCAAATTCTCCCTGTATCCTGTTTTTTGTATCATTTTCTGCTCGGTCAAACACAGCATGCTGGCCATTTCTATCCCCAACTGGAGCTCCTGTGCACTCACACTTTGGCCGAAAGGACCGTGCTAATGCTCCAAATACAGAAACTGCCCAACCAGAAGGTGTGTTTTCACATTCAGTGGGAGAAGGTGCTCTCTTGTGCCTCACTCTTTTTTTAATCATTATAAGATTTTCAGGCAGCATTTCTCCCCTGTTGTAAGTGCCGCTGACTGAAAAGAGAAAGTGGAGGAGCGCTGGGGGCTCAAAGGGTCGAGAGAGAAGAGGAGGGGGTGGGTTTGACGCTGGGTGCCTCCTTTTTAAAGCCAGATTCTCCCCAGATACCTCCGTGCTATTCATCAACAGCTTTTCCAGGGCTGTGAAAAATCAATGCGCTCTGCACTGCAAACAGTTCATAATGACGGGGGATGGAGGGAAAAAGCTCAACTGCAACAGAATTGATTTGTTTAAGTACAATAACATGGCTCTGCAGCGCGGCGAGGAGGAGGAGGAGGAGGAGGAGGAGGAGGAGGCTCGGAGCCCAGACAAAGACTGACTAGCAGCATGAAACCACGAGCAGTAATTGACAAACTGCTGGCAAAGAGCAAATATGAAATAAAGAGGCTTGTTATCTAATTAATGGAGTTTTTTCTGAGAATTACCTGACAGAGGAAATACAACTCTGAGTCATAAATGGCTGCAAATCTTCCAGAGAAAGAGCACCAAATGACAAAAATAAATCTATGACAGGAAAAATGACAAAAGAAACTGACAAAAACTGTAAATTGATATCTGAGGGTGTTTTTTTATTATTAGTTTATTCAGAGTTGATAGCTAGAAAATCATTTTTGTGGTATTTTCTTTTTTTTTTTTAGTTCAATAACAAAATTTTAAGTAATTTCTTTAAGAAAAACATAAAAAAGCAGCAATTTTACATCTAAGAATGCCTGACCAGCTGAATTTTTTTCTGTTCTTACAGTGTTTTACTCAATTATCAACAGTAACTTTTTTTTTTATTGCTGTTTGGTCTTAAATGTCTTTATTGAAGAGGAAGAAATTGGACAGAGTTTTTAAACGGTGTGGTGGGACACACTGGTGTGCCACAGGGTTTTGTACAAACATGAGTAATTACTAAGACTATGCACGATATCATCGGTTTGGCCAATATCAGCCTAAAAAGTTAGGTATTGACATTGGCTGACAAATTTTTGCAGATATTTACAGCCAAAATCGGCAAAAATTCAATATCCAATATCCCTAACAACAACTTTATAGTTTAATATTCATAATATACTATACAGAATAAGGCTGTGATCTTATACTCAATATTGAAAATCTGTTCAAGCATGGGGGTAATAATCTATACTTGAATTAAAAATATACAGCTCTGCAGCACATTAGGGCATCTGGAGTAGATAACTGCCCCATCCAACAGTGGGTGCTCCCAGCACAAACTGACCGTCCATTGGGGCTGTTTTTTTTTTACTTTTTCTCAAAATTCTAGTTTTCAAGCACACATGCCAATAACGACGATATAACTATAACAGACATCTGGTTATCAATGTGTATGTTTGCCCACCAGACAGCAGCCACACGAACGAGGCATTTCCATCATATTATTTAAATATTCCCCTCTCCCGAGGCCACACCGATGGGCCTCATGTGAAGCCTGCAGTCTTGTCCGCGATGGCCTTTTTACACGGAAGCAACTGGCGAGGCATCTCTGGACTGCGGTGGGTTTAAGGCCAACAAATGGGAGAAGGTATTCCTCTTCGTGGACCAGTTACTCTGCACATAATCGACACACAATGGAGCCCAAAGTGCTTCCACATGGCTCTGCTCACATTTTGGTGTTGTTATTAATCCCTCGGAGTGGCTTTTCCATTTCTCCAATTCCACGAGGTGTCTTCTTCTCGCAGACTAGAGGCATCTCTTTTACGAGGTCAAGGAAGCACTGGCTGAACAGATTGTGTTGGGAGTGCCCTCTAGTGGATCAGGTGGTTTGGTGCTCCAGGTGCACTAATGTGCTGTTGAGCTGTTTTTTCATATTCAAATGTTTATTAACAATTTGATTACAGGTTTTTACCCCCATGCTCAAACAGATATATTCGAATATCGAGTATATAGCAAGTCGATAGCAACGACAGGAAGTATACCTCAAGAAAATGGAGGACAGGAAAAGCCACTCCTTGGGCTCCACACTGCTGATGGCAAAACAAGATAAATAGGGGCTGTGTGCCAATTATGTGCAAAGCAGCTGGCCCACTCCTCATCTACGACAAATCCATGGGCCCATTTGTGGGCCTTCCACCCAACATAGATCAGCAGCGCTTCGTCAATTGCTCAGCCCTGTGTGACATGTCCTTCTCAGCAGGCCCTTCGCCGAGGCATGGAAAAAGGCCATCACAAACAATAGTTTAAGATTCATATGAAAGGACATACGGCCCACCAGCGTTGCCTCGAAGGAGGTAGATAGTAAAATGATCTGATAAAATGCCTCCTGTTGGTGTTTCATTTAAGCTTCTGTACATGAGGTGCCAGTATAAGCACCAGGCTGACCAGAACCCCATTGCTTCTTTAAATTAGCAAAATAAACAATGCTTTTTGGAACATAATTAATTACAAACATACACATATGCACAAAAATCAAGTCTAGATCAGGTTATAACAAAAAACACATGCATTTATTATGCATTTAGCTTCCATAGAGATTAACACACACAGGTATGCTAATCACCTGGCATTTTGGCAGGCTGTCACTGCAACCAAAGTCAATTCAGAGTGCACACAGAGAAAGTTTGATGTTGCATAAAGCAAAGTCCTCAAAATATTCAAAAGATGACACCAAGCCTCTCTGAGATAAACAAACAGAAAAGGTGAAATCGTAAACCTCCTGATTCTGCAGGAAAAAACAACAACAGGAGCTGGGAGTAAATTGTGTCAAAGCAGGCCGGCACAATAAAACATCTTTCCCTGCCTCGCATAAGCCGGCCACAGAGGTGCATTTATCATTGTTATTATTCCTTCATGGAGGCCCTCCCAGGTTTAATTGGGTCCTCATGGAGTCAAAATCCCTGCTGTCTCTGCTGCTGCCACCGGGGCTGGACAGACTCAGGGGCTTTTACAGGCTGGGCGAAGAACAGACATTCAGAGCAAAGTGGCTGTGAGACCTGCTGGTGGTGAGTCAGAGAGGTCAGAGCGTGGACAAAGACAGGAGAGAGACAGGGGCACCTGGGGAGGGACTTTTCACCTGGATCTGCTCATAATACGGTGGGGAAAACACTAAAAAGGGACAGACCTTGTGCTTTTACTCTCAGTGCATTTGCTTTTTAACTGGTGAATATAGTGGAGCTTGAATGCACATGAGGCATGTAGAAGGGGATTAATGTTGAAAAAGGCAATAATGAGTTAATGTGACAGAAATACAAACAAGATGATCAATTTTATATCATACTTTTTTTTCAGCAGTAGGAAATTTTGGATGTGGATCCAGTCTCTGATAAACAGCCATCCACACTATGCTGCGTTGGGTGTGTGGGCAAAGGAAGGGAGGTGGGCAGAGACATGTGGACTAAAGTAAGAACTAAAGCTAGTAACAGATCCATGGACCAATCATAGACCTGTCTTTATCATAGTTGTCTCTGCTGAATATAAATTTATTAGAGGTTGGCCCCTTGAGGCACAGCATCTTGTTTTCAGGAGGGTCCTCGTGTCTGTCTGGTTGTAGTTATAGTTTTTATAGAAGTATAATCTATAATAATCATAAAAAGAGTAATAATCTTATACTTACATTAACATCTATAATGATTATAAGGCAGAGATGACTGACGTTGAATAATAAAACAGCATCAAAATGAAACACATTATCCCGTTTCCCTTCGTCTCCTCAAACAAAAACTTTCTCCTCCTGCTGAAAATCTTCCAGACAATCAGACTGTCATTCCCACGTTCATCCTCCCGCCCCGCTTTCTCCTCTTTTTGACTTCAAGTGTCTTTTTGAAAGACAAAGATATGTATCTTCGTTGATCTTGCGTGTCTTCTTCGTATCAACAACAGGAAGCAGCCTCGAGCAGACGTTGAGATTTTTGGTGCCGGGCTGACAAAGAGGAGCAGAGTTTAAGGAGGTGAACAGGAGGTCAGAAGTTTCAGATATGAAGCTCACTGAGAGCAGAATGTTGGGATTTAGACTGTTCTTTTTCGGTCTGTCTCCCTCCAGATCAGCTGTTTTCAGAGTGGGAGGCGGGCAAATCGAATAACTTTTTAAAGAAACAGTTTCTGGCGAGGGAGGCCAACAATCAGATATTTTTTAAGTTCAGGTTTTTGTGAATTGGTCTTGGAAAAAACTCAATGACAACAGTGTGTAATTTGCTTTAAGTTGCTGCCACAAAAAGCATAAAGACACTGAACGCAGAGCTTTTTCGTGTCAAGAGTAGGGATGGGAATTGATAAGATTTTATTGATACTTATGCCATCAACCATTACACTTGTCGATGTGATTCTTTATCGATTCCTGCTGATTTTATGTGTGGTGAAAAGTTTAATCAAACTTTATTTGTATAGCACTTTTCATACAAGATTTTGTCGCACAAAGTGCTTAACATAAGAAATAAAATAAAATAATAAATGAAATAAAAAGTAGAAAATTGAAAAAGTTGGTCTACAGAAGTGTCATTCGTGTAATTCCTGATACTTTGTCTCTTGCTGCAAACTTGAATGCCTCTGCACGTTGCTAGTGTAATCAGTGTCTTATCCAAAATTAACACACTATTTTCACCACTTCTGCCCCGTCTTCTGTGATTTTTGACTTCTTTGTTACCATCTCTGTTGACTGCCTCTGTGAAGAGGGTGACAGCCTTTATTTGCAAGGCATGCAGACCAAATGTGGAAGAAACTGATCAGGGAATTGTTAGTCAAAGTCAGCTGGAATTGGATTTTGATTGCTATCCCTCGTCATGAGTTGGTGCAACCATCCGTTCAGAAGGAATAACCGAGCCTTGAGGGTTTGACATAGGTTGTGGACCAGTATTAATAAAACATAAATGAAGAATTTGTTTTTCTGGCTTGTGTACAAGGCCCCACACAGCCCCACTAGAAGAAAAGACAGGCTCTCTGTTTTTATTGAGCCCTGGTTGTTGGTATGGATGTGGTGTTATTCCAAACCAACATTAAGCCTTTTAGCCTGTATTAACCTAATCGTGTAAATTACAGTGATGCTGCTATAAAGCCTATAAAAGTGTATGCACTGTACTCACTGACTCTCAAATCCAGGTTAATAGAGGAGGGATTGAACATTTCCCCAACACACATGCCGCTGGTCTCTGTGGAACATCCATATGGAGTGATACATTACAGAAGGAGTGTTGTTGTTGGGCAAAAGCCACCAGCAGAGAGTGAACCCCTGCTGCAGTAGTGATGATTACAGGTTTAGTGATAGTGTATTTTTTTTTTTTTAGCCTAATGCATTAAAAGCGCGTGAGACACCGGCTTAGTTAGCTTACCGCTCCTCACTCTCTACTGATTAACACAAACACCGGCGCCTAGTTAACCACCGCTGCTGTAATTATGTGCAGCCTCACACACACATCCACACTGCAGTCGAACATGTTTTTTTTTACCACTACATCAGCATCACAGCAACTACCAATTACGTGTTTTATCCATGCAAATGCAGGTAATTTACTTCCTGCTGTGCATAACTTCCCGATGTGTTTGCCCTCTGGCATTTGTGTTTTGGTTTACCTAAATAAGTGGAATAATTCAATAGAGTGATCCAAAATGGCTCCGCTTTTAACCCAGACTCAATTTAAAGGATGATTTTCAGGTTAAGCAAACTTGGGTGTTCAATTTGCAGTTTAACAGACGGTTTCTTTCATTTGTACTCACCAAAATGGCTGCCATTAGTCTATTTGGAGATAAAGACTTAGCTTAATGAAACAACAGAGTCTTACAGAGAAAAGAAAGAGAATTAAAGGGTTTGACAGGGTGTGTCTAGACAAGCTAACGGCTTATTCAGGAAATATGACTTTGTAAGAACAAGCGAACACGTCTTTGCTAACAAAAACTATGTTATGGTTTGAATGGTAGCTTTGAAAAGAAACCAGGATAATAGTCTTTAAATTATAAAGTTAAGAGATGAGATCTTTAGTGATTTGGTTGCATTTCGGTCTGTCATAGTAGAAAGTACCAAACTGAGGTAGTAAGAGTTGATAAAGCAACAGACTCTGCTAGTTTAAGGAATAGGAACAGCTAAGAGTAGAAACACTAAACTTGATTTTACTTTTCTCACGTCAGAGGTTGCCTACCATTGGGCTATAATGGCATAAAAATAATTGTATCATTACTACTCTTTTCACATCAGACAACCAAGGGTGAATAACTTTGAAATGACTTAATCCTCGCACATCCATCTGTGTAGCTCGACTGTGCAGACTTAACACTCAGGCTCTCTGTCCCTGTCACCACTGTGAAAAAACAAAAAAGTACAACCAGAGATAAATTCACTGTTCAACCCTGTGCTTGCACCCACCTGTACACAACAAGGACAATCAGATGAGGCCTGCCGAAGCATTAAGTTCTTTTAAGTTCCTTTTAAGTGGCTTGAAATCGTCACTTTTGTCACATGCCAATGGCTAGCTTATCTTGTGTTTGCTTATTTGTATATTTGTACATAAATCCCCTGGTGGGAACAATCCCCTTACTAGATTTATTTACATAAATGGGAGTGCTAAATCAGTTGTTGTGAAGTCATTTTAATTGTATTGTAATTTAATTGTAAGGTCATTATTACACTTATATATAATCATGTATATGTATATGTATATGTATATAAGCCTATTTCATTTGTATGAAATGTGCTGTACACATAAAATTGAATTGAATTAAATGAAAGTTCAGCTTCCTGATGTGGAAGACAATTCAGAGTTTAGAACTGATAAAATACCCGTCGGAAATCAATAGAAACATCAGATCAGCTGAGGCTGATGATTAATGGACAAAACACACAGTCAGCCATGATCATGAATGACTGAGCTGAATGATTAAAGCTCGGGGTTTCGTAACCTAGGCAGTGAGCAAACGGCTAAAATGCTTGTACAGCAGTGGAGCAGCCAAATTCTCCTGGTCTTTTTTTATGTTTAGAATTAATCAAAATAGTAATTTCACTGCACTTTATCATTTGCTGCTAATGGCTTGGTAACTAATGGATAACAAGCTAGCCAAGCTGCTGTAGATTTTTTTCCACTGCATACAGTTTAACCTCTACTTCAACAATAAATGTGACTTTAATGGCCTGTTAAGCTAGCCTGGGAGCTAATGACTAAAATGACTGCCAGTCAGGAGCTGTAAAATAGGCTAACCAACCTTTTTTGTTTTCCACTGGAATATTTTCTCTAGTAGCCTATAAGAAACCAAAGTTCATGGAGTTACCAGATTGGTTTTGAGTACTTTTTCATTTGGATACTGTGTTTTACTCATATTCTCATGATCAGAATTTATACATCAATTTATAGGTGTTGCTAACAACTTGGCAAGGTAATCAAATCAGCTAATGAGTAATATGCTGGCCAATTTGTCACATTTTACTACCTTTAGATACAGTTTTTTTCCACGTATATTCTCTGGTTCGGTAAGCTATTCAGGAAACTAACAGTGTTAATTTTGTTGACTAATTATTTTTGTCACAGTTTTCATCAACAACATTTTTCCCCTGACGAAAACTAGACAGTAACTAATAAAAACAAGTGCACATGGACAAAAACTAAATTAACTGACATTTTCTTTTAACAAATAAAAACTAGATGAAAATGTTTGACAGAGACTTAATCCAATCAGACCTAATTTGGTCAAGTAAGGACAAGATATATCCAATCACAGCTACTTTGGTTGTGTGGAAAGGTTGGATGAGTTAAGAGGGACATCCAATCACAGCTGCCTTAGCTTGGTGGATAAGTTGTGGAGCGATCCAATCAGAACTACTCTTTCTATGAGATGATATATTCATGAAGAGCAGGTTCACTGTTTGTTGTCAGTTCTGGTATTGTAACTGAGATGCTCTGCCAGGTAGTCGATTAAATTTACAGTAGATTTCGTCGACTAAAATGTTGTGAAATTTCATCAACTAAAGCTAGACTAAGATTAAAACTATTTAGGTGGCTAAATTAAACTAAGCACTGTCAAAATTAACACTGGAAACTGATGACTAAATGCTAGCTTGGCTACATGTGCCTCTTGAGTTAAATAAGTCTTTTCTTTCACTATAATGACAGTGAATTAAGGAAAATAACTATCTTTCCCAGGTAGCTAAATTCTTTCTTAAATCCTGATGGTAAATGATAGGCCAAGCCATGAAAATGAGACCCCTAATTTGTAGGAAACCTGAGTTTCGTTCCAGGTATCCATCTCTCTATTCAGTTAAATGTGCTGATGCCTGTGAGTCTTACATGAATCGACGGCTTCAACACTATTCCTCCTTTTCCTCTTTGCAGTATATCTTGTTTCAAAAGCGAGCGGGCGCCTGTGTTCTTCATCCTTTGTCTCCAGTCTTTCCCCATCAGAGCGAGAAGGTGGTAGCAACTCCCACAGGGGGAGATAGAGATAGAGGTGTAGGCTGCTGGCAGTGCGCTAAAGCAAAGAAATGCGGCACCGTCTGGCCGCGGACATAAAAATGATGCCCCGCCACTTCATCCCCTCCTCTGTGCTGCTTCATCTGCAAAGCAAACGGCATGCCCTGCAGCCATAAATTCCTCTTTGGTCACCTGGCTGGAGAGCTGAGGAGGTTTCTTGGAGGTGAATGACTTCATAATCTAATGGAGAGGAGCACTACAGTGGAATAAAGGAGAGGAGGGTGTAATGAGGCCTGATCTGTCACAAGAAAGAACCAGCAGACCTGTATTTGCATTTTCAGCCCCCTTCTTCATCTCCCGCCCTTATCTTTGCCTCCTCCTTCTCATAATAAGGAAATAGGGGGGAATAAAGGTGGGGAGCTGACATATCCACAGAGGAATCCAGGAAGGGGGGGCGTAAAGAGAGCACATTACTATTGGGAGGGGAAGAAATGATTAAAGGCCGAGATGAACACAATCTGCTGGTTCCAGTGCAGAGACGGAGGAATTTCCAGAGCCAATAAGCAACGAGATCTGCCTCTCCCTCGCCGTTCAACCGTGACCACGCCGGCAGAAGCACATTCCCTACACCCCCTCCTCTCTGACACTCGCCTTTGGCACAAGTGTTTCAAGCATGCGCCATCATTAGTGAATGCAGGGTATTGATTTTTAAAACACTTTACCTTCTAATTATAGGAAACACTACCGATTCACACGCGGGATTCTTCAGGATTCAGCGCTAAGATGACTCAGTTGTGCAGGACTCTCGAGGCAAAAAGGAGGGAGAAAGAAAAACAGCAACATCAATAATGAAGTGAAGGAGATGGGGGAAGAAAACAAAGCCGTTCATAACAAATGAGAAAACAGGCCGAGCGTCTCATTGCGAGAGCGCTAACGACAATCAATTAGCAATTGCTCATGATCTTGGGTGCGTCGGAGTATAAGGTGTCTTAATGAGTCCCATTTCCATTAGCTGCTCCACTCGAGAGGCGTAAGGGGGGGGGGGGTCTGCTCTGCTCCCACCAGCTCCTCCATCTCAATGCCTAATGACTGCGAGAGTGGATTACTCCATCAATTCCTCGCTTCTCTTTGTTTATCCCCTGTGTAAATAATGGTCAACCATTACAATGCATTAAGCGGGGCCACTCTGCGCCGAGCGTTTTGAGAGGGAGAAAGAGGAGCACAAGTGCTTCGGCGGCATCCGCAAGTGATCTCTGGGAAAATCGGCTAATACCAGAACGTGGAGGCCAAGAGAGGGGAGGCATGGTGAGGGAACATCTGATGCTCTGCAAATATGTGAATGATCGGCACTGTGAGGTTTTAATTGAGAGGAAGTGTAGAGGCAAGACACGGGAGACATTCAGACACTGGGTTAGATTTACAGCACGCTACTGCACAGGAGGTTATGTTTTAATGTTCCTACCGTGAAAAACCAATGACTGCATCACAAAGTGCATCACATAAGGAGAGGCTTTAGTTCACCCCTTGAACTGAGGGTTAATTTAGCAGAATAATACCTTGAAGGTCTCACAATATTAAAGGAACACTCCAACATTTTTGTTGTTTTCATGTCTTGCCTCACTCCTGTGTCCATGAGAAGGAGATAGACACCATTCTTTCGACTCTGTGTGCAACAAGGAAGAGACATGCAGAGCTCGCCTACTGCTAGTTAGCTTAGCTCAAATGTTTGGAGTCAATGGGTAGTGTTAGCCTGCCTCTGCCTACAGTCATCAGATAAAATCTTCAGTAACTCTAAACGGTCCTGTGTGCTTGTTGTGACTCATTTTTTACCCCTTTTTTTTACCCCTTTATGTTACATTATCTTCTACTGTCATCAAACAGAGGCTGTTCTGTTGACCTACTCCCGCTGTGGATCTCTTGAGAGATGTGATGACTCGAACGAGTTGAGCCTTTTGAACGACTCTTTTAAGAGAACAATGAGAACCAATCTGCAGTTGTGAATGAGTCATTTGTTTGCGAGCCATTAGTAAATGCAAATTGCCTAGAAATTTAAGAAAAGAACTGCAAATCGGACTCCAATCATTTGAGCTAAGGTAACTAGCGGTTTCTTCCTTGTTACTGCATGTACTATCAAAATATTGGTGTCTATCTGCTTATCATGGACTCAATAGTGAGGCAAGACACGAAAAGAAAAAATAAGGAGTGCTCCTTTAAAGATAAACTTTAATATTTTGTTTCCCAAAAATGTCCATGACCAGTCTGACCCTTGAGAAAAATCCTTCTCCCCAGCTGCTCCTAGCCTCTCCCATAAAATGTGTGCTCTTATAAAAAACACCCCTAATGTTGTCTTTATGGGTTATGCCACCTCCCACATGTGGGAGACGCTCCCTAAGCCGAGAGTTCCTTCAGTCTGCAGGTGACTCCAGCTGAAGGAACATGTCCAGGCTGGGGATGTGGATTAATAAGACTTCACTGATACCAATTCTGTGTGTAGATGTAGTGTTGATTCTTGATCGTTTTCTGTGGATTTTCTATATAAAAGAAGTTGGTCTACATGGGTTTTCGATGTCAACAATGTCAAACACATGACGAGCCTGATATTCAATGCTGTTACAAAGCTGTACAAAGACAAATGCTTTGGCAGGTTCCTGGAGTTTCCACCTTTGCTTGAAATCACCAAATGCGGGAAACTGAGCTTCATTTTAAAAATTAAGCAGTGGTGGACAGAAATGAAGTAGATTTACTTAATTACTGTACTGTTTTTTACTGAAGAACTTTCACTTGTATTGGAGTAATATTTGACCAGGAGTGTCTGTACTTTCACTCATGTAATGAAACTGACTACTTTGTCCACCACTGAAATTAAGCCACAGTTTTGCCAGTCTCTGTCCACGTCTGCATCCACATCTGTGGCGTCTTTGTTATCGTTTCTACTCACTACCTCAGATAAGAGTGTGACACCCTAAACCTGCTGGGCATGCTGAAGAGCTGAAGATTAGAGAGTTGAGCTGAAACTAATGATACTGATTAACTGAGCTAATCCTTATCAATTCTTAACTGGAACTGGTTTTTGATTCCCTCCTCCAGTCAGTAAAGCCACAGTAAACAAAAGAGCACAGCCCTTAAAGCTAAAGCCACATCCATGTCAGGCTCAGTTCATGAGGGTTTACACTAAAACAGCCTGTTCTGAGCAGGGCTGAAACTGGGGGGTTTCAAATATCTGGATAGACTTTTAGGCAAGAGTGTTAAGACTCAAAATAATAATTCTCTCGGGATAAATAAAACCAGTGTTAACCCACTGAAAAAGGGTTAAATATGTGCCCTTTTTATCTATTTATAGCATGAGCTGGCATCTGTAACACACAAAATGTTATTGTACTTCCCCACAAGAGCTTATTTTAAATCTATGGGAGCAGAAAATGCTGATTTTTAGCTCTTGTTTCAAAACTTGCCTCAAATCCTGCTTTTGAGCTCAAAACGTCCTCCTTGTCCTTCACTTTGCTCTTTTTTATGTCTAAAATGTCTGTCTGCTCTGAAGTCTAAAGTTGCTTTCTCAAATTCTCCTTGCTTGTGCCAAAACCAATTTCTGTTCACTCAGCTTATCTATGAGAACTAACTGCAAAAGAGCAAAGTCCATATGTTATTTTCTCGATATGAATAAAATGCACTCTGAAATAAAGTCAGGATTTTACCCGCATAGTCTGATTCTTTATACGTGATTCTCTAACACAGTGGAATGTAAATATATTTAGTTATTTTTATTTAATTTGGCAAATACAGTTGGCAAAAAAACAAGAGGCTATAAGCACTAAAGAAAGTGAGAAAATCAGCAATATAGGCGGATTCCTACTGTGCGTAATATGATGAAATATAACACACCTTCATTGTTGCAGCACTTTCATTTGTATCACACTGATCAATACTTCACCAAGGCTTCATCACTCCTCTTCTATCCCCAACCCCCTCTCTTTCTGGCACTCTCTGTTTCCCTCTTGTGTCACAGCACCGACCGGACGGGATAAAAATTAAACGCATCAGCAGAAAAACACACAAGTGGAAATGATCTGGCCGCTCCAGCCGATCGGGTCATGAATTCAGCTAACTGTGCTTATCACAGGCGGCTGCTATTAGTCTTAATAGACGGAGTGACAAGCCGCCTTGAGAGGAGATGGGCTTTTTGCTTCCTGGGGCCGAGCGCAGACAGGTGATCCTCATCTGTGTGTCATAGCCGAGGCGACGCTGAGTGAGGAATGTCTGACGGCTTATTGGGGCGAAACATCCAAACCCTGCTCGCTGATGCTTTTACACACTCAGCATCAGACATGCAAGAATTATGATTTTAATAATAAGGAAATGAATTCAGGTTTTATTCTGAGTAAATCATGACTGAAGACACGCTCAGATACATTATTATTTTGACATTCACCAAACATGATGTGCTTAAAAATAGTATGTAGTCAAAACTGGTTGTAAACTTTAATAGTTTGAATGTCCGCATGTTTCAGACGAACACTAACTACTAGGGCTGTTATTCAATCGCAGTTCAATAAATCTGTTAAGCTTTTCTAAGCTCGTTGTTTTGGTTGGCATAATTGTTTCTATAAGTGCAACAAATGCTGATAAATCTGCTTAACGCTTTCAACAGGCAATAAGGCAAAGTAAACAAATGCACTGTAAAACCTAAGTGAAGCATTTAGCTTAAAAACAGCTAAATAAATCCCTCAGTTGAGTAACAGGGAGAAAAATTAAATAAATATTTATTAATTTTTTACTTGAAAAGTTCACAGTTGTTGCTCATAAATTGTTGGCTAGTCAATGTGACATTTTGCATTACATGTGAAAACAGTGATCAAAAGGGATTATTCAGAAATAAAAAAAGAATCAGGAATATTTCAGCTTATTAAAACTGGGATCAAGTGGCAGGTGCCACTCCTGTCAGCTAAGAACAGGAAACAGAGGCTACAGTTCGACCAGGCTCACCAAATTAGGGTGAGCCTGGGTAAATAGTTCAGCAGTTTTCAAAGAATTTTTTCTCAAGGCACATCCAAGATCAGGCTTAAAGTCTCGGGTTGAAAATGTTTGTATGCATCGAAAATAGCATGTCTAACTCGTCACACTATCTTATCATTGTTTTATTCAATCTAATAACACCTGATGAAATTTGACCATGAACTGTAATACTGTAGAAATATTCATTTAATGCAGACTTCATTCAAAACACTGCTAAATTTCACCAATTCAGTCGCAGACATTTAAGCCTAACAGGTCACAATTGAAAGACTCTGTGAACTAAAGCTGGGGTGACACAAAATGAATTATTCCTGACACTCATTAAAGTTTGATTATTGCAAAATCCTCAAAGTTTTAGGTTTAATTTTTTGCTGTATTGTTAAAACAATTTTAATCCCAAACTTGTGCATGACTTCTCATATAATTGTAATTCAGAGTTTTCAAATTTAGGCACACCTAGACTTGCCTGCCACACCATTTAGGAACCACTGCAACAGATGATTGTTAACACATTTCCTGGTCTGATGAGTATTTCTGCTACCACATTGAGACGGTCAGAGTTTGATGTGAACATCGTGAAAGCATGGATCCATCCTGCCTTGGATCAGTAACTCAGGCTGTTGGTGTATTTATGGTGAGGGGGATAATGCACCACGCCATGAAGCTCAAATCATCTCAAACTGGCTTCTTGAATGTGACAGTGAGTTCACTGTTCTCCAGTGTCCTCCTCAGTCACCAGATCTCAATACAATACAGCATGTTCAGGATGTGCACTGCAAAAACTCAGATCTAGACCAGTGTGTTTGTCCATTTTCAAATCAGAAATATCGAAAACACTTATTCTAATCCACATTCACTCAACAAGTCCAGATAAATATCTTTCTACAAGGAATAAAAGGCAAAAATATTCACTGAATTGCTTGTAATGAAGAGAAAATATCTGCCAAAGAAACAAAGTTTACCTCAGTGAGGGTCTTGAATTGAGGTTTATTATCTACTCTGGACGGAACATTTCATTTTAGGACTCCCTTCAAAATAAATTTGGCTTGCCTCACAGGCAGTTTATTTTACTTTTTAAAAGCAACTCAGACCTTGTTTTTAGTTTTGATATCTTAAAATAAGACATTAATCCAGACATGTCTGGAAACTGTGGCATAACATTAGTTTAGTGAGATTTTTTTGACTTGCAATTGGACAAATACTCTCGCCAAGATATTATTTTTTGCAGTGTGGTAGAAGAAGAGATTTAAATGATGGAAAATCTGCAGCAACTGTGTGATTCTATCATGTAAATATGGAGCAATATGTCTGAGGAATGTTCCAGTAACTTGCTAATTCTGTGCCCCGGAGAATATAGACAGGGGGTCCTACATGGTTAAACTGTAAATCCAGGTCATTTGAAAAAGTAGTATTTTTATGGTATTGAGAACAAAACATTTAAAGGATTGCACCCAAAGTTGGAGAAAAACTAGCTGCCTTTTCCCAGTGGGCTTTTTATGATTTTTTATAACAGCTCAAAAAGTGCTCCATGTTTTCGTTGGTTTCTTCTTCCGTGTTTTTCATGTCCCAAAGGATTGCTGACCGTCCAAACAACAAATGAAGTTAGTGTTATATTGAACTTCTCTTCTGGTGGAGTTAGCAGCATCAGGCACAGCTCTGCAGGATTAAGTGCAAACACAATCATTTATTTTCTCGATGTGAGAGCGTTCCTGACGACGGTGAAGAGGGGATATTTCCAGCTCTGAGAAGTACATGTGGCACATGATTGAACGTCTCAGAGAAGAAAACGATTTTTCTCCCTATGAAGTAAAGGTTACTCGCTGTAGCCTGTCGCGGAGCCGTGCTGCGTCAGTATTGAATGAGACGCACTGCTCGACCGCCCTGAAGAGATCCAGAGGCAGAGTGAAAGTGTAATGTTGGCTCAGAGAGTCCGAACCACATGAAAGAAGAACATATAATCAACTGAAATAAGAGGAGCCGGCCTGCATCAACACCATGAAGCCCTCTGAGCACTCGCAGACCCTCAGTAACCCTTAACATGGAGACAGATAAACAGTATTTGGAAAACAAATGTCAGGACGTCTTTTCAGCCCGAGCGCTTTCCCACGAGCCCCAAACACTCCACAAACCAGAGAGGCTGTGACGGCGGCCATGTCGACATGACGCTGCGTTTGGACAAGAGGCAGGGGGTCACTCTGATCCACTTACAGACATGTCTGCCTTTACTGTCAGAAAGGGTTAGAGTTTAGGGAGGAGCTTAAATGAACACTCAGAATGATCTTTTCATAGTCTTACTTATCTTTTCATAGTCATATTGATCTTTTTCATAGTCTTACTTATCTTTGCCATAGTCATATTTATCTTTTTCATAGTCATATTTATCTTTTTCATAGTCTTACTTATCTTTGCCATAGTCACATTGATCTTTTTCATAGTCTTACTTATCTTTGCCATAGTCATATTTATCTTTTTCATAGTCATATTTATCTTTTTCATAGTCTTACTTATCTTTGCCATAGTCACATTGATCTTTTTCATAGTCTTACTTATCTTTGCCATAGTCATATTTATCTTTTTCATAGTCATATTTATCTTTTTCATAGTCTTACTTATCTTTGCCATAGTCATATTTATCTTTTTCATAGTCTTACTTATCTTTGCCATAGTCATATTTATCTTTTTCATAGTCACATTGATCTTTCCTACACTCATATTTGAGCTGCATGGGTAAAGGAGAATTGTTTTTTTATCCTAAAATGTCCATCCGAACCCTCTGAAGCCCATTCACACATGAACAAAAACCTTGAAAATGTCCAAATTTTACATGGATGTCCCTATGAGCTCTAATCTTGCATCAAGTTAGTCAAAAAATGTTCAAGGTAGGTTTCCCATAAAACTTCTAAAAAGTTTCAGTGTTGCATTTTTTGTACCTATTTTATATTTGGTATATTTTTGATAAGCGCCGAACTCAATTTTGCACTGCTTTCTACCTTTCTACCTATTTTTATACTTTATTTTATTTCTCCTGACCCTAATTTTTTTATTCTATTTATATGTTGATTGTTTTTGCACCTTTTTACCAAGTCAAATCTCTTGAATGTATAACTTGGCAATAAGTTCAATTCTTATTCTGATTTGTGAGAGGAGCTTTGTATTTTCACGATGAAAAAGTAAGTCAGGGGATTTTTTTAGGGTATGTTATCTTACATGTTGTGAGTGCAGGTGTGAATAAAGGCTTAACACCTGCAAATGAAATGTGTAGATACAAAGATGTTCACACTGCCTTTTCAGATCAAAAAAGAAAAATATTAAGGATAGCCTTTGTACGAATCAACTTAATTCTTTTTTTTATTATTTCTTTATTTTAATGAAAAGACATTTGAGTGTTTCAAAGTAGCTCGTCTTCACACAGGTCAGAGAATTTTACCCAGAAGGCGGAATAAGTGAAGGGATTATGACAGACTTAAAGATTTCAGCAAGTTAAAGTTCCAAACCACAAAGTGACAGCAGAGGAGAAAAACCCGCGGCGACCTCTTATCCCCGCTCAGAGATGACACTGTATTTCACAAACCTGACAAAGTGCAGAGATATTGGGCAGAACAGGCTGTAGCTGCAGATCTGTGTGTAGAACAATGGGAGTCAGTGCTGATTTGTGTCCCGAACAATGGCAGGATGACACAGAGCCTGACAGACACACCGAGCAGCAGGATCTACTCCGCAGACAGGAGGAGAGGCAGCTTCACAGAGCAACAGCGCTGCCAAAAACATCTCCTCATCTTCCTTTTTCCTCTTCCAACTCTTCTTTTATGTGTTTTGGCACCTCTGGCACGCACAACTCAGAAGTGAACAGTTGAAGTTTGAGCACAGCCATGAGCACAACCCTGCAGAGTGAACTGAGCCAGTCAAAGCAGAACAATCAAGCACGGGGATAATTAAAATGGAACTGGAAGGTGTCAACAAGTTTACATCCAAAATCCAGAGCAAACATCGGCCGACTTTACAGAAAAACTGGCAGAGGAAAATTGGAATAAATAGGCTCTTCCATCCACCACTGATGTGTCAATATTTGGAGTTGAGCACATTAAGATAAACAGCACAAGAGGCGGAAAAAGACGACGTATCATGATGAACCTTTACGCTGGACTTCCTGTCAGATTTATGGTATTTTCCATGAAGCCTTTCTATGCACAACTCTGAACTTCAGGTATAACAGAAGACTAACAACACCTGAGATAATCAATCAATCAATCAATCAATCAATCAACCAATCCTGATTTGATGGTGCCAGTTCATAACAAATGTTATCTCAAAGCACCTTACAATAGAGCAGGCGAAAGCCATACTCTTCATTTTATAGATAAACACATATGCATATATACAAATGCATACAATAACTGTATTTGTATATACACATACCTGAAAGATTTGATCAAAGCAGAATTGAGAATTTGTGCAAATATCTAAGAAAATACCCCCGAGCATTCTTCAGCTATCATATTTACAAGCAAGAATGAGGCACACTGACCTCTGTAAGCAAGAGATTATAATGAGGCACACTGACCTTAAACTTTGACCTATGACCCCCAAATGTCTATCACTTTATCTTTCAGTTAGGGTGGATATTTGTGCAAAGTTTGAAGAAAATATCCCAGAGTTTCTTGAGATTTTGGACAGATATGTGACAATAAAAGTGACTGAGACCAAATTTGAAGACATGTTGACAGTCCTACAGTAAGACTCACTGACTTTAACCTTTGACCTATGACCCCAAAAGTTTTATCACTTTATCTTTCAGTTAGGGTGGATATTTGGGCAAAGTTTGAAGAAAATATCCCAGAGTGTCTTGAGATAGTGGACAGATATGTGACAATAACAGTAACTGAGACCAAACTTGAGGACATGTTGACAGTCGTACAGTAAGGCACACTGACCCTAACCTTTGACCTATGACCCCCAAAGTTCTATCACTTAATCTTTCAGTCAGGGTGGACATTTATGCAAAGTTTGAAGAAAATATCCCACAGCATTCTTGAGATATTGGACAGATATGAGACAATAACAGTAACTGAGACCAAACTTGAGGACATGTTGACAGTCCTACAGTATGAAACATGTGAGAAAGTCAAACTAAAGTGAGATAGAAGTGTCAAACAAGACACAAAGCAAAAAAAAGTGTTGGAGCAAACTCCAGGAGGTGATGAAATCTCTTGTCTTTGGTACGCCACTGAGGCGCTCTGAGCGTCCTCCATTATTGATGTCCTCTGAGCAGGACTTGAAGCAGCTTTGCCCCTCTTATCAATCATTCATCCCGTTTCCATTGAACACACTCAGATCTTCCAGTGTCAAATCAGACCTGAAGTGGCTGAAGAACCCACAATCCTCTGTGTTTCTCCTTTAATTAAACAAGGCTATCACGTGCCTGGAACACCTGCTCTCAAAATGATCAGCAGCGCCTCGATGAAGCGGCGATCCTCAGGAACGCGTGGCCTGTCAGTCATTTAGCGCTCCCACTCGGGGCTCATAAATTACCAATAGGATGCCAGAACCTATTTGTGCTGGCTCCTGTGCGTGCCTGTGTGCTCTGAAAACACCTCGACAGTGAAAACTTGAGATTGAATCAGACTGAAATAATAATGTCAGTGCTACTTTTACACATTCAAAAACAAAAGCTTCATTCTTCGCTCCATCTGATCCCATTTCCCTCCACTACTGCAAACATAATCAAACTCTGCGGCCCGTCTCTCGGTGGAGCAGAAAAGAAAGCACATCATTCAGTGTTCTTTAGGTGGCAATCTCCAATTACCTCCTGCGTGCGAGGCTGCGAGTGCTCACAACGCTGGAACTTTCCCATTTCACTACAGCTCAAGTCGACCAGCGGCACAGTAGACCGTGTCAGGCGTGCACCACGGGGGGATCCGTCCAAGCTGCAGCGAATTCCTGGTTTTGTCTGGGGAAAGATTCATGTCTATACAAACTGCAGGTGCAGAGCGTTTTTTCCAACCCAACAGAGAAAAGGGGGGCAGGGCAGTGCTCCCCCTCGGCTATGTTTGTCACAATTACTCGGTAGGTCAACTTTCCCCCCAGTCTCATTAAGAGGTAAAACACTGAGGCTGGAAGAAAAAGAAAACGTCTTTTTCTGGCCCCCGCAGGAAATGTTTCGGCTCGCTGCTGCCAAGCCACTGATACAATCATTCTGCGAGCCTCACAATGGATTTGGGAAACCAGAATGAGGGATTATTTGATGCAACTTCCATTCAAGGAGCCAACCAATCAATACTAATCAACGGGGAGATGACAGGAGGTGAAAATCCCCCTGCTGCTGCCAAACGCTCGTGTGTCAGGACTCAGAGAGCGCACTCCGGCTGTCTGCTCCTGGATCACAAACCAGAGGTGGAAATCAAGAGTCTGTGCTGGAGCAGAGTGTTATGACATTAGCTTTGATATGTTACTTAGCATAATCCTTTAAATCCATAACATATCAAAGAGAAAAACTACGTCTTCACAAATCAAGGCTGCAGCTAAAAGCTCCTTTTCTGATTTTTGTGCCTTTCAAACAATCACCTGATCTTTCTTGAGCATTGTTAAGGGATAATCTACCAAGTAACATTAGCCGTGAAATTAGCTTCCCCTTCAATCTGCTGTAACACCTGCTAGCTTAATGTGAAGAGGACATAATGGTGACTAAAGTGTTACTAATTACTTTATTTACGGCTCATACATCATGCATTTATTTTGGACGGACAAGCTGACTTTACTTTCCAATCTAAAGACCAAATTCCAATTCTTTTTTTTACACATATTATTCCTCGTTAATTATTCTTTTCTTTCACAGCTTGCACACCAGCAACCAAACTCTGCCAAGCAAAATTGTGGCCTTTACTTATTCACTCTGTGGCCAATGTTTTAAAACTCACATTTGACCAATGACCGCACTCGTTACTGGCACATACAGTTTACAGGTAATTTAAAGAGGAAGATACTCAAACTTAAGTTATTTACAGAATGAGATGGACAAACTCATCCATCCATTTTCTACATCACTTAGCCCTTTCAGAGTCCTTGGTGACATTTGGCAGGAGGCAGGTCGCCAGCCAATTGCAGGGCCACATAGAGAGACGGACAGCCTTTCATGCTCACACTCAAACCAAAGGGCAATTTAGAATCACTCATCAACCTAATGGGCATGTTTTCTGTCTATGGGAGGAAGCCCGAGTGCCCGAGGCTAGGGATGGGAATTGATAAGATTTTATTGATACAAATGCCATTAACAATTCTGCTTTTCAAACCAATTTTTTAACGATTTCTTTATCGATTCCTGCTGATTTTCATGTGGAAAAAAGTTTGACTCACAGGTTTTCAGTGGCAACAATGTCAAACACATGACTCTCCTGATATTCAACACCGTGCTACAGAGATAAATTCTTCAGTAAGTCTTCATTCAAAACATTAGACACAATTCGCTGTGGTTTTTGACTTGTTTGTTGTAATTTCTGCAGCTCACTGCTTCTGACGAGAGTGTTACATAATTGACTTGCAAAGCATGCAGAACAAATTAGAAGGATGGAATTGTTTTTTGATTCCCATCCCTACTGGAGAAAACCCATGCATGCACGGGGAGAACATGCAAACAAATTAAATTTCTGTTGAATTAAAATGAGCCCTGGGTCGTAGCCACTTGGTATCGAGTTCATTTTGTTTCCTGCGATGAGATTTTTTTTGTTTTCTTGAATGTACATAATACGTAAAATTGCTCCTAATGTGAATAGAAAGCATGTCAAAAATTTCTTCCAACTAATTAAAAGTTTCTTTTTTATGTTTATTCACATTGCCCTGGTGTGTAAAGGCCTTAGCTCATCCATCCTATTTGTGAGAAATGTGTCACTGTCCATCGAATTTTTTGAGCAAAACAAAAAAGCCAAAAAGAATCTCAGAGGGAAAATGAGGACACTCGAGAAACAAAATGATTTTCTTGACTCATTGATCAAATTTTGGAGACTTGATATTTTTCAAGAAAAAAAGAAATCCACTGATGTGCAAGTAGTCTAATAAACATGCAAGCTAGCTTATTATAAGTGAGAAACCAAAGTATTGCTGACATTTCACTGTTTAGTGTGCAAGCTGGCGATACAAAATCACTTACTTTCCTCAATAATAAGCAACAGACATAACACAAAGGCAGGATGAAATAGTAGACTAGCATACAATACGCATAAAAAGTGCAACTTCCCAAAAAAGCTTACTAACTATGAAGAAATCCCCAAAAAAAACATGTTTTTAAAAAGGCATTTTAAGTCTGACTTTGTTTTTGTCTAGATTACTTTATGTGTCATTCTCTACTCATTCAAACTTCACATTTATTGTTATTTCTTCTGCTTATTAATCTTCCTTGTAAGGTGACCTACAGTGCCATGACAGGCGTTCATAAATAAAATCTATTTCTACTGTTATTGTAACAATTATCAAGGTAGTTGGGTGACATTTTCGTGAATGGCTCTTTTATTCCTAAAACTAGAAAGCACTCAGAGAATGCAAACCTCCACCAAGGTAGCTCACATATTGCTGTTATATCTATAAACAACAGTTCCCTGATGAAGTTACCATCATAAACCCACACCTAGCACTCAGAATCATGTTGATATCATTATCAGTTAGTCAATTTTTGAGCAAAAACGATCATTCATTAATGGAGGTTATCTGGATCACCACCAAAATCGAATCATCTCCTGAAAAGTTCAGCAAAATCCATTTTGTAGTTTTTGCATAATCTTGCTAACAGACAGACAAACAAACAAACAAAGACAGACAAAAACAGAAATCCTTGGTGGAGGTAAATATCATTGCCCATTCCTAACAATGACAACAATGGATGACGGTACTGGACAAAGTCAGAAGTATGAAGAGGCATTGAAACATCAGACTCCAATAAGGAACTTGAATTTGCTCTCCACAGTTAACATCAGGTTTAAAAGGATTTAACTGCATGTTTTAAAGGCTTGTAAACGTCTATTTTTAACACCAGTATTGCCCCTTTCACTTCAGCAAAAGACCTCATCTCTCCTTCCACGGCTGCACAAATCTCCTCCTAACACCCTGCAAATTATTAATCTGTGCTTTCAGCGTGTTGACAGTGTCTCGCTCTGACAGCGTACAGCCTGCAGAGGGTGTCTTTCATCTGAAGGAACCAACAACAGAGAGCATGAGCTTCTCATGTTAACACAGGAAACACAGATTTAATGAGACAACCACCGCAATCTCCGCTGCCACGCTAAGTGAGCCTGACCCCACGCCGCAGCTCGCCGTCGCTGCCAAACAACAGTCACGGCCGTCTAGACGAAAAAAAACGGGACCTCCTGAAAGCTCTTGTAATGCACCAGGAATTTGGTGCGGTTTTCTCGAGACGCATGAGTGAAGGTGGAGAAGGAGAGGGATCCCAGAAGAGGTCAGAGCGTGTCCCCGGAGGTGTCAGGAGGAGTAAATGGGCATGACTGCAGAACACAGGGTTATACCCCCCCCACACTCCCCTCCTCCTCTTCCTCCACGCGGGGTGCCTTCACTGGCTCGTCCCTGAACGCCTCGGAGCGAGGAAGCGGCACAGCTTTCCTCGCACGCCACACAAATTGGAACAGGAAGTGACTGTCAGCTCGGGGCGAAATCACCAGCAGATTAAGAAAAAAAATCATAAAAGTGACGCGAAAAAGAGGATGAAGACGCTCGGATGTCAAAAGATCAAGCTTGTTTGAGACTCTCGAGGATGCTGCTGGCTCTCTGCACGGCTGGCTTGAAGGCTGACACCGGTATCGCGCCTCATGAATATTCAACATCGGAGTAAATAAGGCAGATAGCACTTGACATGTTTAACATCCACCTTTGGCACCTTCGCTCTGCAAATCCAACAAGGTGAAGCAGCAGAACAAATATGTTGCCTGCCAGTGGGCGGCTACAATCCCCGCTGATGAATTGGAGGCCTTGTGAACAAAGAGAATGAGTTTCAGTAGGCGGGAGACATCAGAATGAGCCGGACTTGAGAAAAACACAATCAGATTTCTTTTGAGTGTCTAACAGCTGTTTTTAAGAGAGGAGAATATGAAGCATTATGCCGTGCGATACGCTGACATTTACATTCTTAGAAAAACATGTTTCCCTCAACTATAATCCCTGCTGGTATCAAAATGTTTGCTCTCTAAATATTTACCAACCCTGAGTCACATCTAAAGCCGTACACAGGCACCTTGAGACTTCCTTTTTTTCCAGAGTGTTGTGTCCCAGAGGAAATGCAGTGAAAGCACTACAGTGAGTAAACTCTCTGAGCACACAACACATTCCCTCCTACACCTCAAACAGCTCGCAGACACAGAGAGAAAAATATCTGCCACCGACAAACAGGGCTGCTTAAAATCAGAGTTTTCAGGGTGCAGCTTCTCAGACTACGGTGGTGAAAGACGTAATGTAAATATTGTCGTTTTGATAGGCTTATCCACTGGAGCTGCCCGCTTTAGGTCATTAAACATCTGCTCAGTCAGAGAGCAGGTGATGGGAGACATTACAACAGCCAGCTGGAGACAGAACTCTGATTTTGACTGCCACTTTCATTGTCTGAGGGGGAAACTCACTTATAAGCTATCCCCTTCTAACTGGTTTTAACCCAAATTGCTACAAAGCCAAGCATATGGCAGTAACTCAATGCATTTAGGCATGTGGAGATGGTAAAGATGACCCGCTGAAGTCTAAACCAAGCATCAGAATAAAGAGGAAAGGTGATTTAAGGGACACTGAATGTGGCGTTGTTGTTGTTGTTGTTGCCAGACAAGCTGGTCTAGTTGGATTTTCACATGTAAGAAAGAGATGCACGGTATAATCGGTTTAATATTGATATTTTGATTGATATTTAATCTCAAACTGAAAAAGCACTCAGAGAGCGCAGACCTCCGCCAAGCAGCCTCGGTCCACTTTGGCGAAAATGGTCCTTATCTGGCAATGTTAAAGAATCCTTTAAAAAATTCCTGGATCCAGACGGTGATCCGGGTCATCCCCAAAAGTTAATCAGTTCTTCCATATCCCATTTCCGACAATTCCTGAAAATTTCATCCAAATCCATCCAGAACTTTTCAAGTAATTTTGAACGCAAACAAACAAACAGACAGACAGATAAACGCCAGCAAAAACATAACCTCCTTGGCGGAGGTAATAAAGGCCTAAACATGTGCATGTGCAAAACCTGACAAGGTCTATGATCATGAAAATCGTACAATTTCAGTATATATATTTTCAAACATTGCAATAACTTGTGATTGGAGTAAGTTGAGAAAAAAAATCCAGATTTTTCATTTTTAAACCTTCTGCACAAAATAATTTGAATTAATCGATTTTAATTGATATATTTCCCAGCCCTAGTCAATATGGACCAAAATCTCTGAGGAATGTTTCGAGTAACTTGTTGAGTTAAGGCAGTTTTGAAGGTAACAAATGAGCAAGGTGTACCTAATGATTACGCCTGTGACTATTTTTTCCCCCACTGTTGTGAAGTCAAACTGAACTTGAATAGATTTTAATATTATAAATGTTTTTTACAAACTCAACAATGCATGCAAGATGGCAAAACCTTGGACATTTAACATTAACTCACCATGCTAGTCTGACTTTATTACACTTTGAACTGAAGACAGAATCTGTAAATTGTTTGAACATGCACAATCACACCCTGCACTTTCTTATATGACGCTGCCCTTTATGCAGACTAGTGTATACATTCACAATTCTGATCCGTCAGTAAGAGCTCGAGCACAAAGGCTCAGTGCACGGAGCTCGACCCAGCTGTGTGTCTGCAGCCTTAGCACATGAACTGAGAGGCTGTGTACCACTCTCTAATACACACACATGCACTCTAACCCCCCCACTATGCTCCCACACCCACCCACCCACTGCTTAGTGCGCCCTGCCTCCTGATAAGCTGGTTCGCCAGGCTTGCCAGCGCCCGCCGATGCCTCCGTTTGCACAAGCGCTCCATTGTTGCCGCGCAGGGTGGACGACTGCACTTTGGACCTTTCAGTGCAGGAAAGCCTTTTCCCTTCAGGGCATCCACTGTGGGGCTTTTTATCTGCACGCTGCCAACCACACACACTTTAAACACTGCATTAGGAGTATCTAAGGAGGATGGAAAACACAAACAGTAGCTGCCTGGTGTCCCTCTAAGTACTGTACACTCCACAACGCTGATTTCTCCAGAGCTTTAAAAAAATAAGGCACTGAATGCTGGAGCCTGATCTACTACCAGACTGACCTTTTACCACAAAGCAATATGAGGCGTAATATTTTGGTCGAGTTAAGTGGTTGCAGTTTATGAGCCTATTTCAGGGCATTCAATATTGGATGACAAATGATTACTCCCGGTGAGGGAGAGGCTTACACATGGGGAAAATAACCACACCGCGCTCACACAAATACAGAGCTTTATCAAACTTAACAATCGTCTCAGTGTCTGTCTGCTGCCGGTCTGGCTCGGCGGAGGGCTGGGGAGAATTTTAAAAATGCATGACAGGACTAAAAGAAGCAGAGGAAGAGGACGGAGGATGAAGAGGAGGAGAGGTTATACCTTTCTGATTCAAGCTCATGATGGAATAAATACAAGAAAGTAAATATAGAGTTTAAATAATCTTTACATAAATATGGCCGACTAAAAGGCACAAAATAAAGTCATGCAGTCATTTATTTTAGGGACTTTCTCACCCTCTCTGTTCAGGAGGGTTTTAACAGTGTCAAGCTAATATTGGCTGGATATTATAGATGGAATATTAAAAAGCATGTCTGCAAAGTTGTGAATGTGACCTGGATTTTGGCGTTCCTACGATGAAACAACCTGACAGGAGGTAATGATTTACGTTTTTAATGCATGCTTCGCCCTTAGAGGTTTCTATGTTGTCACTCAAAACTGTTATGCTGACATTTAAGGGCATTTATTCGAGTTTCTTGGCTGAAGTCACATGTTTGGAGCTTTCATCAGACTATGAGGAGCCCGCCAAGACAAGACACTGGAGACAATAAAGCTGCGTTTCCACCAAGCAGTGCAGTTCAGTTCAGCTCCACACGACATGCGTTTACTGTTCTTCCCACTGGAGAACAACTCCATATAGATCACAGTACAATCTTCGTCATACAACTAATCCTTTTTTGTTTTTTTCAAGAGTTTATAAAGAAGTTGGTAGTTCTGCTTTTAAATTCAAAGCCCCATCAGACTGGAACAATTTGCCTGATTCCCTCAGAGCAATTTTGTCTTTGACTGTTTTGAGGAAATCTTTCTTTACTTATCTACATACACCCTGCTCCTGTTTTTGGAATTAGATGAGTTAAATACTTCACTGTGCCGAAATGTTTGAATGTGTACCTAATAATGTAAATGTTTGTATGTTGCTACATTAGTGTGGGCCTGTGTCTTACTGTTGATAACCATAAATCCAGACCTGTGCCGTCCCACTTTTTGCTGGAGTGCCAAGCGTACCAAACCGACCCCAAAGCTTGGAGCTGAAAGTGCTTCAGTCTGTTGATTGGTCACAAAACCATAACTTCCCATGCAACAGCAGCTGAAACAAAAACGCATACTTCGCCATGTTCAAATAAGCCGTGGATTTAGAGAGATTTGTTCACTGCTGTTCCTGTAAAGAATGTCTTCATGAAACAATGCTCCACGCAGCACTGCAGTGCTAGAAGTCCTTCACTGTTGCTCTTTTTTTGCAATAGAGCTCAACTTCAAACGATGGAAATGCAAACAAGAAAGAGTTAAGTTCTCCAAACCATACCGAACTAGCTTAACTAGACCACACTGAGGAAACAAGGCTGAAAGGTCTGAGTTACTATTATTGGGCTATGCAACACATCCCTGCACTACTGGTTATGTTGCACCTCCATAAACTGGCACAGTTTTTCATATCCCCTCCAGTGGGGCTCCAAGCCAACAGAGTCAGGACCAAACATGATGTGGAGACACTGCTGACAGCTGAATGGTCAGAGTATCGCCACGAGTCAGAGTATTGACATGGAAATCGTCGTTGGCTATTATCTCTTCTGCTTGAATAGCATGTTGTTCTGCTGCTTGTAAGCATCTTTGAAACAAATTCACCTCTTAACTGTCACAAAAAGCCAGGTGACAGGTGTTTGTTCAGGCCACAGCCAGCTCAAGTGTCATGGCATGGCTGTGCAACAACAAATAAACATTAGAGCACAGCACTAGGAACTGTAGCCACATCCATTTCTTGAGAGGGGAATGGTCAGACTCAGCAAGTGAGGATTTACACTAAAACAGCCTGTTCTGAGCAGGGCTGAAACAGAGGGGTTTAGAGGGGTGCTGTTGTCTAAATATGAGTGGATTTTTAGGCACAAGACTTTAAAATAATGTTCTGGATCTTCTGGGACCAGTATGGACTTGCTGAAAACGAGTAAAACAGGGATGTTGTCCTATTTCATGAATGTGGACCTTCATGAAAAAATACTTCAGTATGCAGTTAATACTCTGAAACTTATATGAATTTGGTGTTTTGTTTACTGGACAAAGAATTTACTATTTGCATCTGAGATTAAATGCAAATGCTGATACAGAAACGTATTAAGACTAGACTAAGATGTTTGCCCTTTTAAGTAATGTGCCCCTCTTGGCAACCAAAGATTTCCATCCCTAGAGTAAAATATAGGACCTTTAATTGTTATGCATAAGTGATGCATTGATAGGGCAGATACTGATGCCTTTCTAACTGCCTCTTTTGGCATAATTCTCCCACAATGCCAATATTTTCAAACCTGTCTGATCATGAAAACAGATCAGTTTGTCCAACAGATCATTTTTACTGCCCTAGATAAAGAATCTTCTCAAAATCAGCAGTTAGCTGAGCCAGATGTCAGCATTAAATCGGTATGACACAACTAAGCATCTGGAAAGTGATAACAGCTCAGCCCACTTTAATTTTCTGATGGCCGATGTTTGCAGAAAGATCTGATGCACATCCCTATGATCCATTATTTTCAACTAAGTATTGATCAAAATAATTGTGTGAATTAGGACTGAACGATTTTAGGAAAGGTCTGATTGTGATTTTTCTGGCAGATATTGCGATTTCAATTCGATTCACGATTTTCTTCAAATCAAGCTTCAGTGCAATATTCACTATGTTTACAGTATAGACAACAGTAAGGAAATCAATGATCAAAAGCACATAACGCATTATTCATCATCTAATATTGGTGATAAATAATCTGTTTTCATTATTTAAGGGATACTCCAACTTCTACTCCTAAACAGAGGCTTTGTATTGTTGACCTGCTTACCAGCACTTCCTTAAATCAAATTGCCTGCAAATTTGTAAAATAGTTTGTGTAAAATATTTGGCACAACAGATCCTGGGTCAGTCAGGAGCGCTGCAAAAAAAATTGCAGCTTTGGCGATGACATGATTGCGTTGTGTGAAATTGCAATTTTGATCCGAAAATAATAAATCTTTCAGCTCTAGTGTGAATCATCTATTTTTTATCTGTACTGCTTATTCCAATTCAGGGTGTCCCGGCAGCACTTGAGTAGGAGGTGGGGTACACCCTGAACTGGTCAATATGCAATCACAGGGCTGACAACTAGATCGCCTCACACCTATCAGCAATTTAGAGTCACAGAGGAACATGCAAACTCAACACAGAGCGTCCTTCTCTGACCAGGATTTGAACCTTCTTACTGTAAGGCAACCACTGTACCAAACTGCAGCCTTCTCTGATAATTATTTAACCAAACTCATGCAGCCCATAGAGTTGTATCCAATCCATTAACAGAGTTCTAGTTTCAGTACCCTTAAGGTCCAGGACTTCTTCCTCCTGCTGTACAACAAGCTGCTTAGCCTGCAAAAAAAAAACAAGCGGGGACACATAGAAAGCACGGCCCGGCTTTAAATTAACCCCCCGACACAATCCACATATTTGATTCGCTGTGCAGGGATGGAGAGAGAGTAAAAACAGAGAGAGAGTAACATGACTTTCAGGCATTCAGCTCAGACTATAAAGAAACAAAGTAGGCTACTTTGCACACTCCTCACTGCTCCCTTTTCAGCCACATCCTCTCAGATTTTATGACTCTGGTTAAAATGCAACCATTAAATATTCATGTGCGAGGGCTTTCACCCGTGAAGCAGTCCTCCCCCTTCTCTCCCCTCTCCCTCTTTTTTCTCTTTGAGCTGCAGAGAAAGTGAGAAACTTTTTTGATTTTAACTGACAGGGGCTAAATATTAAAAAAGACACTTTGGGAGTTCAGCAAAGTGCAGTCTGCTTCTTCTTCCGCCACGCCATCTTGGTTTTTTTATCCTCATTGTTCTGCAAATTTCTGATTCTTGTCGCGTAAATTAACATGACAATTCAAAGTGCAGATTAATAGGGACAAACAGTCACAAGCAGAAGGATCAAATTATAAAAACTGATGGTTGACAATCACTAATAAAAGAGAAGCTGGTTTTGTTTTTCACCCATCAGAAAACATCACACCACACGCATCATAAACCAGATTTTCCTCATTAATTTTTCACTTGTTGTCTCGCCTGTTTATCATGCAAAACATTTCCTATCAGCAGCAAAAGTAATGACACAAATAATTCATGCTTTCCCTCTCAGAACTCCTCACAGGCTAAAAAAAACCCAAAGCAAGTCGGAGCATCTCCGGAAGATTAAGGCTGGAATGATGTCTTCAGGTAGCAGGAATAAGGGCTGAAATCTGATTTCGCTGCGGCGAACATTAGGGAAATTTTCCAGCCTTTATTTGGATACATGTGATTCGCATACAAATCCAAAGGGATGCAACACTCAGGGCTTCTCCAAACAGGCGATTGTGTAGACAAATGAAGCGAGTGCTCCAACATGCAGGGCTGGCAAAAGGGCTTTTATGTTCAGGTGATGGAGCACACGTGTGACAAGACGTCAGCTTAAGTTGATTTAAGTGGCAAAATTTTGGCGAATAAACAAAGAAAAGTCAAACAATGGTGTTTCTGTGCGTGTGAGGGCTCATTCACTCTGAGGTAATCTTTGGAGGACAGGGGTAATAGCTCATGCAGCTCAACACTGTGCGAGTGAGAGCGCGTATTTAGACTTTTTGGACCGGGGTGGCCTCACCAGGTCGAAGAGTTGTACCGGGGGGCATGACGCAAACAAATGCCCTGATCAGGGAGGAGAAAAACTCCAAAATTGAGCAGTTTCTTCAACATGGGATCAGAGCATTTGCAGTCAAACAATGTAACGCATGAGTTGGTCAATTTATTAGGTACACGTACCAGTATACTGATGAGTGATCACCTGTACCTATGATATTAATCATGTTTTGAAACATTTTGTACGTCTTTGGTTTCAAGGAGCCATGCAACAATTATCCTACAATAGGAACAACTGAATAACACAATGCAATAGGGATGGGAACTGATAAGATTTTATCGATACCAATGCTATTAACGATTCCCTTATTGATTCCTGCAGATTTTCTGTGTGGGCAAATGTTGGCCTGTAGATTTTCAGTGGCAACAATGTCAAACACATGTCACAGCATAGATAACTGCTTCTGCAAGTTGCTGGTGTTTCCACTCACTTAAGGTGGTGCAGTAGGCGCCTTTTGTACAAAATTAAGCCACAATTCTGACCGCTTCTGAGCCCTGTCAGTGGAAGGAATTGATAAGGGAACTGATTAGCAAAAAAACTCATGATATCGAAACTCTGATGGAGCTGTTAACGATTGTGAACTGGAATTGGTTTTCGATTCCCATCCCTAGGAATGATGCATTTATTTCTTGTGTTTCAATATGTTAATTATTCACAGACTGCTAGTAACTCCTCCTTCTGGTTAAACAGTGCAAATAACCAAATGAAGAAAAGGCTATATGTTTATGACCACTGACTAAATTTTATCATGCAACTGATGTCATTATTTCTTATGTTCATACCCTCTTGATAGTACATTAAGGCACATCAAATACTCATTTAACCAAGCCAACAACACTCCAGAGAGTGACCATGGAGTTGAACTACAGGTGATTATATCTGTGACTGCACACATTAATTCTAGGTTTTCTTTTTAAGGCCGATAATTTTCAGTTTTGGACACCTACAGTCATAGGAAATCTTCAAATTCATCCAAAGTAACGATGATTTACATGTCAAGAAATCATCGTCTCTTCCTTGATAAACCAGAGGATATTTTTGCTTTCAACAACCCAAACTCTTTTTGAAAAAGCAGTCAAGAAGGAAGACAAATAACTGAAAAACCAAAACAAAGTTTTATGTTTCAACATGTGTCGCCTGATGACCAGAGCTCATATAAATCAACCATCCAAACAAGCACTTCAGACCACAAAAATCAACACCGTGAGTCTTACCATGCACGTTTGGATAAAAGTATTTTTAATGGACCCACACAAACCCTGTATAATCATCACTATTGGGGCCCTGATTGGAGTGATTCAAATGTGAGCTGTTTTCTGCTTTTTGAAGCTCTAGTTTAAAGAATCTACATGCCAGGAAACACAGTCAAACTTTCCGTACCCGTCTTTGATCCCCAACAAACACCACAACAAAAAACTGGAGGACAGCTTGAGCGGCTTTCAGAGGCATTCTTGTGCTCTTGGATGACTGCCCGCTCTTTTGAAAGGGGTCTCGCTTCAAAGCGAAACCCGCCGGTGACATTACCCATTCTCCTCCCAATTAAAATTTATTGAACCCATCCAGAAAACACCGCGCGGCTAATATCATCACAACTCGCCTGTCAGAGATAAACAAATACAGCGATCACACGGACACAAAACAGAATGCGTCCGAGGCCTTTTGAGGTTCATAACCAGCATTTAATCCGCTGTAATGATTTACAATATGACAAGTCGGGCAAAATTTACTGTGACAGATTGAATGGGACCAAACATAAATATAATTACAGCTCACATGATCTCCTCCACCTCCCTGCTACAAAAGGAAGTGTGTGCCGCAACGCACAAAGAGGAGAATACAGCCTGCAGTGACTCGGTTATTTAATGTGCTCCTGGAGATCAGCTGATGTCAAGTGAATTAAAATAACAACAACAACAAAGCCACATGGAAGATGGGTGAACATGTGGTCTTATGGCAGGTAGAGTGGGGTCTTTGTGGATGAAGTATGTGAAGGACCTCAGACAAACCATAGAGGTGTGTGGTTGAAGAGCTGTGGTTTTCAAAGGAGAGTAGATTTTGAGTGTAAAATAAATGCCTCTAAATACAGTTTAAATACTCAAAGTCAATGACTGGATAACTGCCAGCCCTGCATAATAAGAGAAAATGTGCAATGTGCCATAACTAACAGTTCAAAACTGCTATAACATGTATTATGATCGTTAGACAAAAGCTATAGCGCATTTTAGCTTTTACTTAGTGTACTAACCTGTGCCATTTCCCTTGTTTAAACCACATTTGCAGGTCAAACATGCTTTTTCTGAATCTAAAGAATTCCAATAAACTTTTTCTCCACTAAACTGGCACAAATGAATCCAAAGGTAGCTCAAAGCCTTCTTTATCTTCATCTAAACTGCACCGATATGTGCAAACATAAGCCCATTTCACCATGAGCCTTTGCTTGACCACATTTCAAAGATGTTGGTAAATTGTTGCAAGGACTTCAGACTGTCACAATGTGTTTATTATGAAGGCTGGTATTGCAATAACAGTACAATTGTAACAGGCTACACAGCCCTAATGACCGCAATTGCTAAGTTGAAGGATACAGTGCAAAGAAGTCTCTGGTCCTTATTTATTTGAAATTGGATATAAAGACTTGCAAGGTTCAGAACAAGAAAATATAATTGCACAAGAAATATTTGCATTTTACCCTCCTCACCCCCTCCCACAGGAACGTGTTCAGGTCAAAACCAGATAACCAGATACCATAATGAAGTAAAGGCTGAGAAACCCTCTCAGCAGCCGAGGAGAAATTAATGGGATGTCCCATTATCAACTTCAGTGTTTTTTGTGACATCAATCTGGATCGGATCCAGATGAAATTTACCTTGATGATAGAAACATGGACTCCAAATTATTCTGTAAAATTGGAAGCAAATCTATTAAAAAATGGCTGAGATATGATTTTAGAAAATTCAACCCAATGTTAACCTATGAGATTTTTTTTGAAACTTTGGGAATTTTCTGCATCCAAACAAATGTCCAGATCGCCACTAAAATCTAATCATTTTAAAGTTGGACCATTACCAACTTCTCCCAAAAATTTCAGCAAATCTGTTCAGTAGTTTTTGCGTAATCTTGCTAACAAATAAACAAACAAATGGCACTAAAAATATAACCTCCTCGGTGGAGGTAATTACTTCAGAATAAGCACTGGAAACCGTTGTCAAGGAAATCTACTGTAAATTTAGTCGACTACAATATGAAGTGTAAAGGGTGAAGCATTTTCTATGTTTCCTTGAATTTCTGAAGTCATGTTTTACACTTGGATAAAATCAAACATCTAATAACTCTTTATTGAATGCTAGTAAAGTCTGAATGGATAAATTAAAGAAACAAATTGAACTTTTGTGTGAAATGCAGTCACCTTTATTTAGGCTGCCTGGCAGAGCATCTCAGTTACAATACCAGAACTGACAACAAACAGTGAACCTGCTCTACATGAATATATCAATTCATAAAGAGAGGAGCTCTGATTGGATCGCTCCACAACTTATCCCACCACCACCAAGCTAAGGCAGTTGTGATTGGATGTCCCTCTTAACTCATCCAACCTTTCCACACAACCAAAGTAGCTGTGATTGGATATATTCCTTCTAACTTGTCCCTACTTTCTACATGACCAAATTAGGTCTGATTGGATTAAGTCTCTGTCAAACATCTTAGTCTAGTTTTTACTTGTTAATGAAAATGTCAGTTAAGTTAGTTTTAGTTTTTGTCCATGTGCACTTGTTTTGATTAGTTACTGTCTAAAAAATGTTGTTGAAGAAAACAAAATTAACACTGACTGGAAATATTCAAAGGAGCTATGACAAAAGAAGTCAAGAAAGTCGTGTTGAAGCTAAAACTTCAGTGTTATGAAGGAGTCATAAAGTTGTTCTCCAAAGAAAGCCAACTGTCCTCAACACTTCAGACAGCACAGATAAGGTTTCACATTCCTACTCTGCAAACACACACAGACTGGAGGGACACAGACTGTTGTTGAGACTCCTCTGACCCCGGACTGTTTCATCTCTCTGACGTTGTTTACACCAGGAGTCAAGAACAAGGAGATCTGCTCTCTTATTCTCCATCCAGGACATGAAGGACCGACCCCTCCCTCCCCTCTCCCTCCCTCCCTCTCCATCACTCCTCATAATATAGCACACATAAGTGAAACCAGCCCTATAACACAATGCATTATGGGGACACGGAGAATGCTTGGACCCCCTGGGTGAGCACCCCCTCCTCATGCCAGGCACATCCTGGGCCTCCTTTTAAAGCAGATGGCCAAAAATATCGTCCGCCGTCAACATTTCTGCGAGGCGTGGGACCCGTCGGGGCGGCGCAGCGTTTGCCAAGAAGGAGCAGGGGTGCGATACGAGTGTGTAAAAATAATCTGGTCAGTTACAGCGTCTCTCGGTTTGATACTGACAAAGTGAGAACACCCCGTTGTTAGAAAAGAGCTTATGTAATGTCGGGCCTAAAAATAGGAGTGTGAAGTGTGTCTGCATGTGTCCCTCTGTGAGTGTTTACATCCACAAAAAACACACTCGCCGATTAATTAGCATTCATCACGGGCTGTAGTTGTTATGATATCTGTGATTACAATTAACGTGAGAGACAGTTTCTTCTTCTTTGTTTATTTTCACGCCACTGCAGCTGACAGGAACGCCCCGCAGCAAGACGAGAGGACGAGAGGAAATGGACAGGAAGTGTTTACAGAGGAGTTATTTAAAGTCACTTCTGGTCACCTGCCTGTTGCACTGATACACAAACATCCAGGTCGTCACCTTTGAACCCTGAGCTTATATCACCAGGTTCAATATTAAAGCCCATGTGAGGGGTTTTCAAAAACTTACAAAACCGACTATAAGTGACACTGATGCATTTATTTGACCAAAAAATGCAACAAGACCATCATCGACATGCGTTTTTATGTCTTAATTGTTATTTTCAAAGCTTGTACCAATTGGCGCAGGGTAGGCTACCCCTTTTTATTATTATTATTAAAACTGTTTATCTATTTATTTACATATACAGGAAAAACTTGACTCATGTCATTTTTTTTCCACCTTTTTGAGAGGGAAAAAAACGATTAAAATCATAACTCAAGAGTTGTGGAAAACAATCTGGGATTTTATATTCAGGCCATATTTCCCAACCCTAATTTCTTCTTTATAGTTTGCTTTGACAGTTCCCATCATTTTTGAATGATTTTTTATTTTTGCCTTGTAGATTATTTGTCAGCTGTTGGCTTCCACTAGACCATCATTCCTTCAACACCACAGAGAGCAATCACCTGCATCTCTACTGAAGTGGAAAATGATTCAAAAATGACACTTGTGAGAAATGTCCAAGGATCTTTTTCACCACAAGATACAAGCAAATACAAGAAAAACCCCTTTACACGTATGTTTCCAGCATTCCCTCCGCAGGCATATGAGCTTTTGTCCAAGACGTACAACAATAACACTACCATCTCTGAACAAACCACAGAGGCAGGGGGATTTCTGACCCAGAATGCAACACTTGGCACACCAAGGGTTAACGTATCCACCCGGTGGAGTGCAGAGACTTCTGTCATGCTCTCCTTTCAGAGCCCACAGCTGTCACGTCGCTGTATCAGCTCCGGCCCGTGATGCATGCCTTGCACCTGGGTAACCCGCCTGCACACAGACAGGCACCGTCTTAGACCGAGGCCGGGGTGTAAGCTGACACACCGAGTGAGGAGGGGGTGTTACTGCTGTCTGAGATTCATCACTGAGTGGACGGTTTTGTTCCAGTGTGAAAAGGAATCGAGGAAAGAGATACTGCTAATCTTTTCTGTCGAGTGTCCATGTTCTTAAACTATTGTCCAAACTAAAAAAGTAATTTAGTGAAGTGTTTTTTGCTCAATGATGGTTAATGTTCACAATATTTTAAATGGAAAAAACGCCTAAAATTAAAAGCAAAATATGCATATTTTTATACACAGTGACTGCCTGATTCATTTTTTCTACTGAGCTTTAGTTTAGAGCTAAAAAACACTTTGAAAATGATGTTGCTTTATTTCTTTCCTTCTAGTGAATTAATATCAGTTGTAGAAAAGGATATTACACCAGCTAAACATTTCTTTATGTGCTTCAATTTTAAACCCTAATTGCATAATTACACTTTGATTATTTGAATCTTTAACTCATTTTTTGATTCAAATCCAAACTCAGTTTTACTTGAATCACACATTGCAGCCCTCTGACAGCAGCTCTGGCACACACATGGAGGAGTAAAGATAACAAGCAGAGGGACAGAGATCTGAAAATGCAGTGTTTTTTGCAGATAATAGCCATGTGCGAGTAGGCAATGCAGAAAATAGCATGCATATCTAAAAACTTAGATATTGGGTCATTAAATATGGTTGCAAAAGTAGAAAATGAGGGTCTGAACATTAGAAGCTCGACTAATTACGGTTTTTACTATAGATGTGACTTTTTATCCTTCATCAGACCAGCAGACTACAAACTCCCAATCCCACTGCTCACTCTTGAATTTTGCAGAGCTTCATTGAAAAAATGTCAATTTACTGAACCATCACTTCACTCAACTATCCTCCTTTATTCAACTGACTTTACATGTCCTGCAGTGTGACTACGCACAGCACACGTAAGAGTTTTAATATTTCATTTAGCCCTAAGCTGAATAAAACCTTATGTTTGAATTTGGACAAAAAATCTTAATGTAAATAAAAGATAAACACTAAGTCCATATGTTCTAAATTAAAGGATGTTTCATTATTTCACTCCGATTACTATTAAGTTACAAGAGCAAAAAAATACACTGTATCTGACTGCCATCCAACATTTCTGAAGATCTGGGGCCCTTTTGTTGAGTATATAAAGTTGGAGAAACACCAAGCTGAAAACGGAGTATTTTCCAGCTGTATGAATGTGTGAGACTGAACTATAAAGAAATGCAGGGAGCTACACTTCACTATGCTCGCCCCATCCTGGACCTTTAGCACAAGCAAGCCCATTATCTTGGACTCTATTCTGGATTTCTGACCTCTTTATCGACATAAACTTTATGTTAAAAATGGACAATCAGCTTTCACAATAGGCTGCCAGACCGCCCCCCCCCTTTTGTTTAATTTGATTTTTTAATTAATTTTTTATTTTATCATTTTTTTATGTGTATGCATATAAAAACATACATTTTATTAATTATTTTGTGTATTGGATTTTTATTATTAGGTTTTTTCCTTGTTGTTGGTTGCCGTCTTTTAGCTGGATGTTGCTGTTGTCACTAGGTTTGGTCACTATTGGGTGTACCTGTAGAATGAGCATTTCTAAAAATAAAATATATATGTATATATATACAGTGCCCAGCATAAATTAGTACATCCCCTATTAAAAGTAATGTATTAATCAATATCTAAATGAACAAAAGAACAATTTCCAAAGTTTTGACTAAGCTGAGTTTAACGTAAAATTTTTTTAACCATAAGATGAAAATAAGGGTAACATGATAACTAAAATTTAGCTTTGCTTCAACTACTTTGATTGGGGTGTATTTATTTTTGCATCCTGATCTTAAATTGAGAAAAATCCTTTTTTGTGTGCAACTTAAAAAATCTTGTTTGCAATCAATGGCTCACGTTTAGAGGAGTATTCTGTGGTATAGTATGCCATAGAAAATGTTGATTTTGAAAGGAAACTAAAAGTTTTCTAAATTAACCTGAAGGGGTGTACTCATTTATGCTGAGCACTGTATATATATTTAAAAAACAGCCCAAAAAGAGTATATTCATTATTGATTCCTGCTACGGTATGTTCATCATCACGACTGTTCAAAAAGACTTCATGAAAAAGAGTAGCCCTGATCCAGCTGTATTCTCTCTCTGTTAAAGCTCCTGCCTAAAATGCTCAGGTCAGCAACATGTTGGCAACAACTCTGAATTTATTACACTGTCTGTGCTCAGTACTTAGTTAGATGTTTGAGCTGCAATATTTTCAGTTTATTTTCTGTGCTTTCCTTCTGCCAGCTCCGCCTGCATCAGTACTGCCCTCTTGCTTTAAACCTTCAACCTTCCACCACCCCAGCATCCATCTGTAGGCTCAGACGGGGGGTTTAGTTAAGTCAGTGTGTCATTGCTCCTCAAATCTGCATGTAAAATAAATCTTTCAGGAGTTGATGTCAAACTCAAACTATGCTCTGCTCCCACAACAAATGATTCAAACTGTTAAAATTAGAAGTTGTCTGCCTGAGCCCTCGTAATGGTTATTCCTCACAGAAATTCAAAAGTCAGAGTTATTGTCTTTAATTTGATGTTTTTGCTCTTTTCATTGCTTGGGAGTGGGCGTTAAAAGACACATTTCCATACATCAATCAAAATTGAGCAATATAGCCGCCTCCATGCCGTCTATTAATTGAAGCGTGGAGGAAAATGTAGAAAATTGCCCCTCTTTGTGTCCCACAGCCCGCGGTGACGTCTTCATACAGCTTGTTTTTCTTCCCAAACAACAAAAACATCCAACATCCAACGATGCAAAACAGAGAGAAGCAGAGACTCCTCACATTCTTCCAAGAGCCAAAGAAACCAAGGAGAATCAGAAACAGAATCTGATGACAGATTTTCAGATTGTTTCCCTTTTGACGCGTCAATCAAACGACATGCGAGAGCAGATTTATGAGTTTTTTGTTATTAAATCCTAACCAGGAACAAGCCGACCGCAAGTTTCTAAAGTGCTTCAAAAAGGAGAAAAATCAAAGCTTAGCAGGGATGAAAGCAACAAATCCTTCTTTGCTCTGGGTCATCTCAGGATTCGTTGCGGTGATTATGCAAAAGAGGAAGACAGGTGAGATGCAAAAACAATATTTGAAGAGGAGCCTCTTGTGCGTCGACATATGGTGGAAGATGAAGGAGAATGGTGCAACATGTTGGGGATTTAATCTAGATCAGAAAGTTAAAAGCATCTGATGTGTGTTTGGAGGGTACGAGGGGTGCAGAGATTACCCTTAGACCCTCAGAGTGAGAGAGGATTGAGGGGTTAGGGGGGTGTTCAGTGTGTATTAGTAAATCCCAGTTAATTTTCCCTGTCAGAGAACAATGAGATGTGGACCCCCGCTGGCTCTGCTGAATGTAATTCCAGCACTTGTTCAGAATCACCTTCATTACTCATCACACAGCGGAGGATCTCCGGCTCTGGAAGTAAGAAAAGTGCACACAAGACGCTCGGATTCTCCAGCAGAGCCCCTCAGGAGTCCTCCTGTCTTTATCTAGTAAGATTACACCTCTTGAGACATGATCAGATTTCCAGAGCTGACATTTTCTCAGACGGGGAAACGCGTATTTTCCTGCACTGTAGGATCTAAAGACCTTTTAATGTTGCAGTGTTAATTCATTCACAAATTTTCATTCAGATATAGAGGTAGCAAATTATGGAACGGCTTTTCTCACCTACTGAAGAAATGTTCCTCGACAAACTGTCATAAAAGACGTTTAAAGGATCATTTAATTACTGTTTAGAAATAGGTTTTCTCTTCATGTCATTTATGTGTACTTTTTTAAAATTATTTCACACCACACTCACATTTTCTATTTTGATCTTTTCTTTTTTTCTTCCTTTTTGTAATTGTTGAAGTATGTATTTTGTTACTACTTTTCATAACTTGTAACTTTTTTTTTCATTTTTTGTATGTAGCCTGAATCAAAGAAACCACAGGCAAGGATCAGAGCTGGATGTTGATAGCTACATCAGCTGCGTAACAGCATGAAATCATAAGAGATCACACATTAAAAAATGGCAACAATGACAACATGCAGCAACTTAGACTTTTTTGGTATTAGGCTGTTTATAACAAGAAGAAGTAACAACTATTGTTGGTATATTTTGCCGTTATCCATTTTTACTCCTGTTGCACTTTCATTTTTAGTATATTATTTGTACATATAATACTGTGTAACCTTAATATACTTTAGGTGGAGGCTTCAAATAAGCCCTTTGGGCTTTTCGCCTCTCCCTGCACTACATTTAATTTGTTATCTTTGTTTGTTGTGTAGTTCATAGTTGTGCAGAACTAAATAAATAAATAATCTGGACTTCATCAATGGACATTTTTCACAGATACATTCAACATGCATCTTGTCAGAACAACAATGAAAAGTGTGTGTGTCAATCACAGGGATTAACTTATGTTACAGTTTAACAGATGAATTAAAGAAAAGTAAAACCATAAGCAATTTTAAAATAATATTTAAAACACAAATTTTAAATTAATATAAGGAGCAGCAGTTTAACCATTGACGGTAACGGAAGAGTCTGGAAAAATATGGATATATTGTCTTGTTTTGTAATGTGTAAGTGTGCAGGGGTGTATGATTTGTATAGAAATCAAGTATTATATACTGGTGAAATAGTATGTGTGCATCTGAATAAAAGTAGCTCATAATATATTTTAGTCAATACATAATAAAGACCATTAGTTCCTGAAAAGATGCAGAATATTGTCAATATTATAAACACGGAGGAATTAAAAAACTTTACCGTAGTAATAAAGGGGGTGGGATTAAAAAAGTTTATACTTCTTCCTACTCCTTTTCGAGCGTGTAAACTTGCTGCTCAAGCATGATATTGACAACTGTTTACCTTCTTTGTTTTGGTACATGCATGTATTTTTTATGGTGATCACCCATGTTTGATTTTTACATGTTCAAAATAAAGCATTCAATTAAATTCAGTTCAACATGTTTCAGGTTTAATTACCGAGCTTCATCCACCTGTAATTCACCTCAAAAACCAGGGCTGTAAATAAAGGTGTTTAGTTTTTTTGAGTTATTTTTGGGGCATTTTTAATCTTTTTTGATCATGTAGAGACAGCAAATAGACTCGGAATGGTGAGAAGAAGCAGGACAAGACACAAGACACAAGACAACCCACACCAGCCACATGTGACAAGAGCCTTGGTACGTGCCACCCACCCCGCCAAACCAGCACCCCTTCATTCAGGATAGGTGTTTCAATATAAATAGGCGGTCCCTTATTGGCTCGTTTTTTTTGAATATATATCAACACAGTAGGCGACTCTTGTTTTGCTATAAACAACAGTGCCAAGCTCACCTAAAAGAGGTGGTCTTGGCTCACTTCATCACACTTCTGCAGTAGTTTAAGCTATTTCCTAAGTTTGGAGATGGTGCCACGGCCAACACGGGATAATGCTGCCACTCTGCTTCCAGTTGCAGGTGATTTGGCACTTTTTTGGGGAACTACTCACACATTTAGCCGTGTTGCTCATTCCACTAATGCACATGCTTACACAGTGTACCTCTTTGTAAAGGTGACTGATAAGGCTTTACAATGACATAAAATGCAATACCAACTGGTATTAATAAAGGGAGGGGGAAAAACTGCATGAAAACAATTTCCAAACTTTTGTCAAGGAGAATAGATCAACTAACTATAGAGGGATCCAAATAGCATGCTAACCTATTGCACCGTAACACCTGTAAATGTGTAAAATCTGAATTTTTCTATAAATCCTTTCAAGACAAATTTCATCTCTCTAATTTCACAAAGCAAAGGCAGGAAATTAAAATTATACCATAATAAGCACTCATGGTCTTGCTTAAATATTTCAAAATAATCAAGATTATCGTGAAACTGAGAGTATTTCTTAATTATAATTGTGGCTCTGAAATTCAGAATGGTCCCATCCCTAGCCTCAACAAGGGGCAAAAACAAGAACCACAAGGCTATCAGTACCCAAAGACTTTCAAAATATCTCTGAGCTGTTAGTGATTGATTTTGCTCATTCACTTGTATCATCTGCCTTATATTTCCTTCAACCAAACCACATTCAGACAAGAGGGCAATAAACAAAGTGGAAAATCAGCATGTTTATGAGCTTTAAACACATAAATCATATTTAAAAGTCGGTTTTCATCTCATTATTTCATGTATTACATATTTTTAAAACGTCAGCCTCTTGTACTGAGTGGAAACATCCTGACAAAGCAAAAAAAAAAGATCGAACTTTCTGAAGCTTAAGTCGAAATTCTTTCAGCTTTGAGTACCTCGAAAGTGATGATTTTAAATGCCATCTGCATACATTGTGCAACAACTTTATTGGAAATCTGCTGTCACGGACGGCTGGTCAAATAAAGTTTCTTGAGGTCAAACCAGAACAATCTAACAGATCCTTACAAAAGCAGGACATAAAAAGTGTTATCTTTTGGCTTTATTAACTTTTATTGACTTGTTAAAACATTCAACAGTCTCAGTCTTATGTTCTGCTCATAATTGATCTCTTAATCAGGATTTATTTTTCCTGCTGCACCACATTACAGGCACAGGATCGAGCCTGAACTACAGCATTTAGTGGTATTAATCACGAGCTGTGTCTCTGTTCCGGCTAACTTCCCCTCCAGCACGGCTGCAGCTGTAAGAGCAGGCCGGCCTATTGTTCACACTAACAAGGGCCGCAGAGGTCACTCGCATTTTCACAAGAGCTTTCGCCAGAGGGGCCGAGGGGAGAGGAGGCAGCCGGCACACTCGCAGCGTGTTTGGTGTTGGATCTACACTAAAGCTGTTTCTATGAAGTCACATCGTTCTCAGTCTATTATAGCAGGGGATAGATTAGATTAAGTGAGATTATGCAGAGAGGGGCTCCCTAAAAAGAGCAGAAATAACACACTCAGGATTTAGCAGGCGAGTCAACAGTGGGATTAGGCAGAAAGGACGCCATCAAATCCAATGCTAATATGCACAATGGTCATCCTTTCAACTTTTAAGTGCTCTTAAATGTTCGAGCACATTTCACAACCAGCAGCCACGACATGAATCTGACTTTTACTGGCATATTTGTGTCGTAAATCCACTCTCTGACAAATTTCAAAACCCAAAATGAGGGTTATTATTCAAGCTGTCACTCCGTCTCCCCTCCCCTTCGCTTTGCATGCGTACAGTTTGTACAATAACAACTCCTATCACCATTGCAACCCAAAATATGCACAGAGTGGTTGCACACTCTAACATGATTAAATGATGTGTGGTCTGGCGTCAGTCCCAGCACCTCTCCCATCCAGCGCCACGCTCTCTATCTCCCTGCTGCACAAACACACACTCACACAGATTCTCTTTCCCTGAGCTGTGTTTTCAAAATAGACGCTTCATATTAACAGTCAACAGTCAGGCTGACAGGTACGGCCTGACCATTCCCGTTCAGTCGGTGGATATCTGCCCGATACAGGTTATCATCCAGGCTGAGCGCAGCAAATTGTAACACAAGAACATGAGGAATGTGACGTGTGGAAGAATGAAGTAAAAGGATGTAAGGATGCTTATTCCTGGTTAGCCAAAGTGTCATAACACTGTGTGTGCATCGTTTTAAGGGGCAACAACTTCAATTTAAATCTGTGGATATGATCCCTGAAGAAGTGGCAGGAACAAAAGAATAATCACAGCATCGTTCAACATGAAGTGCTGTTTGACACCAAACTTCAACTCATGATTGAGCTCGCTTAGCTGGACCTTGACAGACTAACTTATCGTCATGATGGAAATCTCAATCATTCAGCCATCACCAGACTATTCATCACATATTCACGTCTCTGAAGCAACAAGTCTGTTCTCTCTCAATGCTTAGACAGTACCATCTTCAAGAGCCAATATTATGCTTGTTTTAGTTTTACATACCCTTGTGATGGAGCACTACAATGCACAAGACGAAAAGTTGAAGCCATCTGAACTTTATTCATACCTGTGGTTAAAACTGTCAGCAGCCAGAGATACAGAGGCATCCATCACAGCAAAGGTACGGTGGTCACAAGTGCAAAGCACAACAATAAAAAATAAAGCATCAAATTAAAGAAAAAAACAAAACTACACTATAACTAAGAAAACACAAGAACGAAGTACAAAAAGGACAAAAATGAAAAAACAACAAATAAAAAAAAAACCCAACAACAACACTGAATAAAAAAAGAGCAAATACGAAAACACAAAAGACAAAATAAATAAAAATGTATGCACAAGTATCTCTACAGCTTGTTCATGTCAGTGACAGCAGCAGAAACAAAGCTGCTTTTGCACAGTCGTGTTCGACACCTCGGGAGCCTTACAGTGACAGGAGCTCTGCCCGAATGTCTCAGACAGAGACAGAATACAGGTGGATCCGGGGAATTCAGTATGAGAAAACTAGAAAGTTTTTTGAACAGTGGTGATTGTCTTTAAGTTCCTGGTCTGACTCAAAATTACAGCAACGCAAAGCAAAGGTGCATTTCCACCAAGAAGTCTGGTTCAGTTCAGTACAGTTTGGTATGATAAATCCTGATTTTCAAAGCTAGTCAAAGAAACCATAGACAAGGATCAGAGCTGGATGCTGATAGCTACATCAGCTGCGTAACAGCATGAAATCATAAGAGGTCACGAACTAAAAAATGGCAACAATGGACAACACAAAGCAACTTATACTTTTTTTGGTATTAGGCTGTTTATAACAAGAAGAAATAATAACTATTGCACAACCTGCAGGATAATTAGCATGATATATTTGATCATTTTTACTCCTGTTGCACAGGAATTAAGCATTTTTTCAATCAGTCGATGGGGCAGCAGTGTGTCTAGCTCCACCCTTTAAGGTTAGAAAGGTGGATTCATGTCACCAGACCTCTCAAGCCCCATGCTGTGCCTATTCTCTGGATGTTCAAATCCACAAAATAAGGATTTAGTGAACTCGAGCAGATTCAAAGCCATTTAAAGCTACCGTTAAATGGCAAACAGCTTGTGTTCAACATTTTTTAGAAAACAAATACTTATTTACTGTATTGAAGAAAAACCTGTATGTCACCAGTCCATTAATGTGTCAGAATTTCATATTCTTATGTGTGCATAACATCGAATTGGCATATCAGTTCGAAGTTCTTGATTCTGTTATGTTTGATATTTGAAATGATCAATCAATCAATCACTCATTTGTATAGCACCAATTCGTAATTGTGTTATCTCAAGACACTTTACAATAGAGCAGGCTGAAGATAAACTCTTCAATTTATGGATACACATATATACATATGTACAAATACATATATGCATACATCCAAAACCCAACATGAATCCATCATGGCAGCAAGAAAAAATCTCTGTTTAGAAGTAGGAAATCTTGATTGTGGATCCCAGTCTCATGATCATACTATAGGAAGGGAGGTGGGTAGAGACATGTGGACTAAAGTAAGAACTAAAGCTAGAGACAGATCCATGGACCAATCATAGACCTGTCCTTGTCATATTTGTCTCTGCTGAGTATAAATTTATTCTAGGTTAGCTGGTGGGCTGCAGGTGGCCCTCGGGCTGTCAGTTTCCCACTCCTGAATCAGATCATTTACTTCTATTGTCATCTCTGGACCCAAAAATGTGTCTTTTCTTGACTCTTAAACCACTAACCCGTTGTAATGGCTGATCATCTGTCTGCAAATGATTATAATGCAATAAAAAGAAAGTCCTCATCAAATGTTCTTCATTGTCAACCACAGGCAGCCACAGCAGGTTTGTCATGTCTGCAGACTTTTGCTAATGAGTTCCACGACTCAAGAAACCTCATTTTAATCCAGAAAACAAGGCAAATGCACATCCATTTTTCACCCTAAAGTATCATCTGTCTGTAAGTCATGCCTTCATCTCTTAAACAAGCATGCAGAGCTCAGCAGTGACAACGATCTCCTCTGAAAGTAGCAAAGTCAAAGCACTTCATTCATTCAGAGCACCTGATTGAAAGCACTTAACCTCCAAGCATCAACTATTGAAAAACAACTTGTTACCAAGAAACTGGTGAATGAAAAGATCTCATTCTGATGCTCATATCACAACCAAGAAGCATAACGGCAGCATTGTTCGACACAAAGTGCCGTCTGACACCAAACCAAACCTCACCGCTGAGCTGCTCCAGCTGCCCACTGACACACTTTCTGCTGGGCGAAAACAGCCGCACCAGCAGATTGTGATTCATCCCGTCAGTGAGTTTGTTCTCTCCAGTAAAGACAACACAAAAAGGGACCTTGAGTAAAAAAATGAAACTCCCACAGGCTCTGACCGAGGAGGAAGAGCGGTCTTGAGGACGCGGTGGAGTTCCCAAGTTGAATCAATAACATTATGACACGAAACAGCAGCTAACAGCCGAGTTTACTGGCTACTTAAGCACATACTGTAGGAGAAGAGGAGCTCGGGCTGCAGGCCGTTATGCCACAGAGGGCTCAGTGTTGTGATTTCTTAGGTGTTTCCAGTCTAAAGGAGGCAGAAAAAGATGGCGCATTAGAGGCTGATGGAGAAACACTGGCTCTCGGGCAGTGCTGCTGGAGGTAATGAGGCCTCTTGTGTGTCCTCTCTGATCTGAGAGTTGAATTATCTCCCATGTGGCACGGCCATTTCCAGCTTCCGTCTTTTGCTCTCACCTCCTCGGGTGGGGAGCGGAAAAAAACAAACTCCCACCCTGCTCTGGAAGGCGTGCTGTCAATTCACTGACTCCTACAAGATGAAATAATGAACTCTAGAAAAGAGATTCTCGACTGGTGGGTCGTGACTCAGAGACGGGTCGCGGACGAAGTTAGGAAAAAAAGGGCTGTGCTTTTATTTTGAAGGGGATCTTTTATAAAGTGAAGTGCCATCTATTCACACTCCGTAACAACAGATGATGATAACACCTGTAATGCACACATTTAAATCAAAGGGTGTTTGTTATCAGGGCTGCACTATATTGGATTTTTGCTGATATCTGTTATATTTTTTTATTCATTATCGCTGATACCGATGTTTCTAGTCAAGAGCACAAGCTGTGCACTTGACAAAAATGGACTTTTCTTTCAGTATTACAGTATGAAGATAGTGTCATTGATCTCTCTGACAAAATGTAAAAGGATCATAAAGAGTGTGGTGACAGAGAAGTGTAGCTGCTTCTCATGAAAGGTCACTGCACATTTTGTGAGCCGGTTTTAAAATGTGAGTTGTGTGCTGTTAATGTTTTGTCTTGTTTTTTAAGTCTGTAACACTGTATTGGCTGCTACCTTGGGCCAGGTCTCTCTTGTAAAAGAGATTTTTAATCTCAATGGGACTTCCTGGTTAAATAAAGGTAAAATAAAAAAAATTAATAAAAAATAAAAATATTTTTGAGGGCAACAGATGTAAAACAAGAAAAACAGCATTTACCTCTTGCAAAAATGAAACCCTTGATTTTTAAATGTACCCTTGCAGTGATGAGAAGGTGCATCAATATTGTTCATTTGTGTACTTTGATATGTGTGGCCGATATATCAGCTGTAAATATCTGCAAAAATTTCAATATCTTACGATATCGATGCTTAACTTTTTAGGCTGATATCGGCCAATACGCTATCAAACCGATAATATTGTATATCTCTACTTGTTATATATTCAATGAGAAGGTACTCAGTGTAAGCTACATACTTCTCAGTAGTTGGACTTTTTTATTTCATGTTTGTACATTAAACTCTGTTGTTAAAAAAGGCTGAAGGCTGAAGTTACTGAAGTGTTTTGTGTGCTGTGACAGTCCTATAATCAACGGCTTATTTAGTGCTATTGATTGAATATTATTACTTAAGACCTTGTGTCCCTAAGATGTGCTTTTTTTAAAGGCAGCTAATTAAGAGTAATAAAGATGATTTCCCTCTCTGGCATCGCCACATGCAGGTCATTTTGGTTTCTCACTAAACTTTTATTTTTGTGTTGGCATACTGTGATATTCTTTTTTGGGGCGTTTTGTGCCTTTATCAGTAGGAGGGAGAGAGAGACAGTGGATAGGCTTGTGAAGGGGGGTGAGAGAGAGAGTAGGGAAAGACACTCAGCAAACTGGCCACAGGCTGGATTTGAACCCGTAGGTTGTGCCTGGTTGCTTACCACTCCACCAAACCAGCGCATACAGTGATACTCTGTACTATCCCAGGTTCAAAGTGCAGCATCTTTTTATGAAATGACTTTGAGAAGTTGAAAATTTCCTTCGACTTGGGTAACATCTTGAAGTTAAGGGGTGATGTTGCGTCCCGAATCCAGACCAGTTGAGAACCTCTGCTCTAGAAAACACGTCTGAGCTGATTTCAGATTAGACGAAGGCTTAATTCTGCCTCCTCACGTCCTAATGCGTTTAATGGCCGCTGGGAAACAGAGAGTTAATAAATGGTCGACTCCTGCAGCCCAGACACACGTGCTGGGCTGCAGATCTCCGTTTCAATGTGTCTTTTGTTTGACGGCTGGTGTTTCAACATCCTCAACTTGAATAGAAGAAGGTCAGCCTGGTGGGGTCTGCTCTGGGGTTATTCAGGAGCCCAAAACCTGGGGCCTCAAAGAGGAGGGTGGGGGACGGGGAGGGGCCGAATAATAAAAAAGCTCCATCTCTGTCTGACTGACACCAGCCGCCGAGAGTTTGAGCTCTCAGATCAACAAGATCTGCATCAAGACTGAAGCTCAGGGTTTAGACCTGAAGGTTAAGGTTAAGAAGTCTAACCTGAGCAAAGGTACGGTGGTCACAAGTGCTAAGTAATACAACAAAAAAGAACACACAACATCAAATTAAAGAAAAAACACAACTACGAATAAGAAAACACAAAAGCAAAATAAAAAAATAAAAAAAAAATAAAAAAAAAACTACCAAAAACAACACTGAATAAAAAAGTCAACAGTTAATAAACACAAAAAATAAGGAAAAAAGGAGAAAATAAGAAAACACAAAAGCAATGAAAAAACAAAACCAAAAATTAAAATTTACAACACAATAAAAGACAAATCAACAACCATAAAGCACGACAAAAGCCACAACCACATGTTAGAACAAAACATGACAACAAATGACAAATCACAACAAACCACAACAAAAAATTTAAAAGGGAACCTCTAATCTAAAAAAGACAACAAATAGAAAATGACCTCAACAAATCAAGGTCAATTAACTTGACTTTAAAACACATGAACAGATTAGAAAGCACAAAACACTTAAAAAAAAAACAACCACAAGTTACATAAGAGCAACAACACTTAAGGAACTTTACTACAAATCAAAAATAATTCAACAGCATAACAACACATTAAAAACACCACCACTTGTCAAGAAACACAACAATAAATTAAGAAGACACAACAACAAATTTAGCAGTACAACAACAACAAATTAAGATAACAGAACCACTTATCAGGAAACACAACTAGAAATTAAGAAAACAACAAATTTGACAATACAACAACAAATACACTTATCAATAAACACAACTACAAATAAAGAAGTCACAACAACAAATTAGACAAATTAGAATCTTCTGTTATGAAAGATTTAAAACACAGGCATTAATAAACAGGGGCAAATTAAAAACACAACCACAAATGAAAATCATAACAGAAAATAAAAAAACTAAAAAAACAAAACAACAACAAATCAAAAAGGGTAGCGAATCAAAACAAATAACAAAACCTAATTAATAAAAAATAACAAATAAGAAAACACAACAGATCAGACAACACAACAACAAATGAAAAAAAAAACACAACCACAAACAAAATAACCCTGAGACAAATAAAACAATGACGAACAGCAAATAAATCACATTAAAACAACAATTAGGAAAACACAAAAAAAAGATGGAACCAAAAATTAAAAAAACTATAACAGCATACAGAAAAAACACCACAACAAATCAGACGCTAATACACAAAAACTTTAAAAAAACACAACAAAACTGGAAAGCACAACAAATAAAAAACACAGTTGGTCTTATTTCTTGTTGCGTTTAGTTTTTCAATGTTGTATGTTTCGTGATGTTAGGATATTTTAAAGATTTGAATTGCTGTTGTGAATATCGATTTGTTGTTGTGTTTTTAATTCATTGCTGTCTTTTCTTGCTGGTCATTATATTTACAGCTTGGGCCACCGTACTCAGCGTTTTAACATACATGTTGATTCTTGAGCTCTGACAGACAGCAGCTTAGATGCTGAAGCACCAAGTGACGAAGCGGTTTACGAAAGTTTTCTGCATCATGCCTGAAACAGCCTCAAATAGACCGGAGACATCTGCATGCTTGATGCTCTCACAGCAGAGAAACACTTTTTCAATCACAGCTGGATGAAGAACATGACTCTGCTCCTCACGCCTTATGCTTCCTAGACGTTTCAGTGACCGTGAGCTCCTTCCATATCCAGACAGTAAGGATTTTTTTGGGGAGTCAACTTGTTAAGTGAGGCATGCAGCCCGAGCAGCTACATGATAACTCCACGCTCTGTGACATAAATACATTGATATTTAATAGTAGCCCTGCACACGTGCTGCTGTTAACAAAGTTCAGAAATACACATTTAACGTGACATATAGCGGACAATCCGCGCTGCTGCAGCCTCCATCTGCAGCTCCACGCCAACGCGGACCCATTGATGCCAAAACCATGTGCTTTTGAGCGCATGAGGAGCAAAATAAAAGCACAAAACAGCTCTAAATCCTGCACACGTACAGGCTGGAATCACACTCAGCGGCTTGATTCATTCTGCAAGCGGTCAGCAAACACTCTGCTGCTTTATTTCAGCCGGAGCGGAATCAACGCGGCATCTGCTACGGAACCCAAATGCACAACCTGCTCCAGCAGCCCGCCGGTTCACTGGTAATTGGACCCGCTGCGGTGGGTTCTCGCAGCCCCCCGACGTGCCCACGGGTGCCAGCTCAAGTGGTCACTCCATTGTTGGGGAAACAATCTGGAAACACGCACAAAAACCAAACACAGGGCACGCACGGCGGCGGCAGCAGGGCGACAAACAGCGGGGATAATACGCTAAGTTTGCGGTTTACTCACCGGGCTTTTACGCGCAGGAAAAGTCCTCGGGTTAATTCTCGGCGTGTCGTGCGTCTTTTTTAAATATCGTCCCCCTTTTTCCTCCCAGAGCCACAGAAACGGGCTGAACGTCAGCGGGTGAGTAACTGAATAGACTCGGAGAGAGCGCAGTAAGTTGAAGTGTCAAATTACATTGGCTATTCTATTACCAGAGGGACCTATGCGCGGTGGCTGCTGACAAAATGTGTCGCGGATTTGCGTTTTTACGCGGAGAAGTCATCAGGAGAGAGAAAGAGGAGTGGAAGAGAGGGAAAGAGAGGGAGCAGGGAGCGGAGCCGGACTCTGAGGAGCAGCCTGCTGCCATCTGGTACTACTGTGGGTCTGCGAGAGAGACAGAGACCCGGACCAGGACTGGGAGAGGGTACAAACCGGGTGCACCTTCACACATGGACACATTGAGGACTCCAAAGGGGGAAACAAAACCGGAAGTGAGAGTAGTTGATGGACAGTTCGACAAAGTAAAATATAAAATGGTCATGTATTGTGTTTTATTCTGATTAACATTTTATGATATTATCTTAAATTAATAAAACTGACTCAATGTAATGCAAGAAATTTGATGATAGTGACGGTTCATATGGTCATGATACTAAAAATTAAAACTTTTTTAGAGTTATTTAAAATAATTTAAAATAAATAATATAAAGAACCATATAATAATGTAGAAAATATCGCACTTCTTGTTTTAAAGTTATTATTTTAAAACAATAACATAATAATCAAACTACACATAATGGTACAACTATTTTAGTCAAAAACTAATATGACGATAAACAAAAAACTTTATGAATTGAAATAAGGAAATAATAATATCAAACAACATTAACTGACATTATGACAATTTATACTTAAGCTAATTATGATCATAAATTTAATAATATAATATATGGGAAAAAATACTAAAATATTAGGAAAAATGTTTATTGAAAAATGTAAAAAGTATTACATCACACTACTGACATTACTTACAATTGTTGTCGTTTTTTATTTTTTTTATTGTTAGAATAATCATAACTATTATTATCATTATTACTTTTAGAGTAAGAATATATGTTGTGATTAATGCTACATAATATTAGCAAAGTAATGATAACACTTATTTTTTTAATAATTATAATAAGGAATATCCATCCAACCAGGATTCATAACACTTTTATTACCGCTATTATTAATAATATTATTATCATTTTATTATTAATATTAGTTGTGGTAGGAGTTACTATTGTTATAACAAAACATTATTATTATTGTTCCTTCAGTATTATTTCAGCCATTTATGATTATCATTTATTTTAATTATTACTATATAATCCAATCATAAATGTAATAATAATCCTTTATCCTATATCTTATAACAATCAGTAGATATGATTAAAAGTATATATATAAATAAAAAAAGGAATTACAAGGGGATTTTATCGACAAAAGCAGCAGTATTATGATAACAAGTGTTGACGAAGATGAGTATAAAAAGGTTTAAAATAATCTACCTGTATCCAATGATAACTTTATAGTATTCTTATACTAATGATCGCTGTTAAAGAGGCTGAAAACAATCTGATTTTTCTTCAGGCAGTTTGTTAACAGATTATCTAAATAAACTTCCACTCCCTAATCCATCACAACAGCACATGTGTGAGCGCGCTCCTCGACACGCGCTCTCGCCTGGAGCCAGCTCTGCCTCCCACTCAGGCTCCTCCGTGGGTCCTCCCTCCTCGTCCTGCGGAGCCGACGCCACCCTCCGTGTTTTGCAGGTCTCCGCTCTGTGATGGAAAGCTCTGAATAACAAAGACATGTTTGAGAGCACAGCGGCAGCGGCAGCAGCAGCAGCAGCAGCAGTCTGGGCTGAGCGCTGACGTCAAGGGGCCGTGACTGTGCCAAGCAGCATCCACGCTCCGCACACTGACACACAAACACACACGGACACACGCACGCAAACATAAACACACATTAACACAATGACCTGCTGCTGCCTCTGAGGCCTGTTGGAGAGGAAGCACCCTGCAATTAAAGTTTGAACCGCGCCAACCTGCATGAGACTGACAAAGTTTTTTTTTTTTATCTAATCAGAATGAGAGGAGTTATAATCTGTAAAGTATTTTTTTAAATAATTAGAGCCTAAAACTCCAATAACAAGGAAGTTGGGACGTTATGCAAAATCTGAATTAAAACAGGACACAATAATTTGCAAATGCTTTTTAACCTATATTTAACTGAATACACTACAAAGACAAGTGCTGTGTCCCAAATCGCATACTTCCATACTCAATACTGCGTCAAAATGAAAAAAAGTCTGGAAAATAAAAAATGCAAAAGGACCCGGATGGTGTACTGAAATCGGTCAAGATTTGGGTATGTAACTCTGGACACTCACCGTACTCATTTCTTCAGCAACAATGGAGGCGGAGAGCTGTGGCATCGCTCTCTCAACAGATGTGGCTGCACTGTACAAATGTAAGTTATAAATGTTGTGTTTTGCACGTGTTGTTTCCACCAAGCACCACCAGCTGTTGTTGTTTTGAGTATATTTGTGGTGCAACTTGCGTTTTTGGTTTGTTTTTTACCGCAAACAATATCGCGAATGCTAATGCTAGTTGGCTAACAGCTGCCGGGTCCAAATGGTGGCGTAATTAGCGGTACACAATTCACAATTCGGCGTAGAAGAAGAAGAGGTCGACATAGCGTTGTCATTTTTGGTGAGTACACCGCACCGCAGTATGCAATTTGGGACAGCACTACACTTTCCAAATTCGTGCACTGAGCCAGTGAGTACATAGTTGGTGGCGCAGCTGGATAGTGCGCTTGGTCACTGATCAGGGGGTTGCAGGTTCAAGCCCAGCTCCTGGCGATGTGTCTTTGGGCAAGACACTTAACCCCAAGTTGCTCCCACTGCTGTGTCAGTGTGTGAAAGTGTTAGCTGATACTGATGGTTAACTAGCATAGTGTGAATAGGTAAGTGTGACCTGCTAGACTAGAAAAGCGCTATATAAGCTCAAGTCCATTTACCATTTACATAGTATGCTTAGTATACTCAATTTGAAAACTTTAAGTATTGAGTATGGAAGTTTGCGATTTGGGACACACTATATTCAATATTCAAGCTTTTTTTATTTTTTTTAATATATTTATTGATTTTTCTCTTTTTTTCCTCACAACAACAACAATAAACAGCTCGGACGAATGCTGGTCTGCACAGTCATCATGGACAGATTATACAAATGTGAAAACAGAAACAAAATAGTGGTACAATTCATAGCTTTTCCTTCTCTTATCCTACAAAGTCATCATCCATGTTTAGTCAAACTATGTGTTCTTAAGAGTCAAAGCCACAGTAGTATTTGAGAAATGGAGACATGGAGTCCATATTTGCATCAATTGTCTCTTTGTAGAGTGAAGCAAACAAGTCAAGTATTCGAGAGGAATACACTCCACGATAATCTTATGCCAGTTTGCTTTAGAAGGCGGTTTGTCACTTATCCATGACAGAAAGATGTTCTTCCTCACAGCATATACAAGAATATCATACAAATATTCAAGCTTTTGAAAGATAAAATCTTTTAGCAAATGCTGGCTACATTTTTTATTTGGAGGAGTTACTGTCAGTTCATGTAAGAGTAGGGATTTGTGTATGTCCGTGTATGTCTGTTTGTAATTAATTATTGTATAGATTTATATTGGTAAGGAAGCCAAATAATATTTTATGGATAAGGAGTGGGATTAAATAAGTATTACTTCTTCCCACTGCTTTTCGGATATGTAAATCATAGTTTTAATTTTCACATATTTCTTTCATATTTTGTCAGTTGTGTTGTTACATTTTTCCACTATTGTATGATTACAATAGTCTTTTTTTTTTTACATGTTGCAAAATAAACTACAATTAAAATTAACTGACTGATTTTTGTTTTTAAAAGAAAAAAGTGTTATTACTGTTATTCTTACGTTTACCAAAAAAGATAATGACAAATACCTTAACAACGTAAATACAGCGAGAGTGAGTGACATATGTACAGAACCCAATTCCAATGAAGTTGGGACATTGTGTCCATAAATAAATCAGAACCCAATCATCTGCAAATCTTTTTAGACCAATATGCAACTGATAATGCCATAAAGACAAGATATTTAATGTTCAAACTGATAAAATGTGTTGTTTCATTTGCAAATATTCACTCATTTTTAATTTAATGACTGCAACATGTTCCAAAAAAGCTGGGACAGGGGCATGTTTACCTGTGTTTCATTACTTTTCCTTTGTGAACTGAGGACACTGACTAATTCTTTCACATTCTTGCTTGATGAACGACTTCAGCTGCTCAACAGTTCAAAGTCTCTGTTGTTGTATTTTCTCTCTGAAATAAGCAGGGACGTCCATGGAAAAGATGGATGGCAGCATGTTGCTCCAAAGCCTGTTAGTACCTTTCAGCATTAATGGAGCCTTCACAGATGTGCAGGTTACCCATGCCATGGGCACTAACACACCCCCATACCATCACAGATGCTGTCTTTTGACCTTTGCTCTGATAACAGTCTGGATGGTCCTTTTCCTCTTTAGCTGGAGGACACCACGTCCATGATGTCCAAAAACAGTCTGAAATGTGGACTCAGACCACAGCAGACTTTTCCACTTTGCTTCAGTCCATCTCAGACGAGCTCGAGCCAAGAGGAGCTGGTGGTGTTTCTGGGTGTTGATGATATTTGGCTTTGTCTTTGCACGGTAGAGTTTGACCTTGACCTTGTAGATGTAGAGATGAACTGTGTTAACTGACAATGGTTTTCTGAAGTGTTCCTGAGCCCACGTGCTAATATCCTTTACAGAAAGATGCTGCTTTATAATGCAGTGCTGCCTGCGAGATGGAAGGTCACGGGCATTCAATGTTGGTTTTCAGCTTTGCCACTTAAATGCTGAGATTTCTCCTGATTCTGAATCTTTTGGTGACTGCAGATGATGAAATCCCTAAATTCCTTCAATCACACATCCAGAATGACTGTTCTTAAACTGTTGGACTACCTGCTCACACAGTTGTTGACAAAGTGTTGAACCTCCCATTCTTGAGCCTTTTGGGGATGCTCCCTTTTATCATGACACTCACCTGTTTTCATTAAACCTGTTCACCTGTGGCATGATCCAAGCACGTGTTTGTTGAGCATTCCTTAACTTTCCCAGTCCTTTGTTGCCTCTGTCCCAGCTTATGTGGAATGTGTTTCAGGCAGTAAATTAAAAAAAAGAGTGAATACCTGCAAAAAAACAACAGATTTGATCAGTCTAAATAACAAATATCTTTTCTTTTTAGTGGTTTCAAACGAATATAAGTCAAAAGGATTGGCAAACACTGTAATTTCTCGATTATAAAACACACTTTTTTGCTTTTAAATAACCTCTAATTTTTCAGGTGCGTATTGTACACGAGTACAAGCATAATACTTACAATATTTCATCTTGCCAACATCGCGATTGAAACACATCCGATACAAAAAGCTGAAATATTCTCTTTCTCTGCAAAATATTCCCGCCAAACTTGTGTAATTCTTATTAAACTGACTGCTAAACTGTTCTAATCAAATATTTTGGGTCTTAATTACTTTAACTTTGTCATTTAATTCTCAAGTGTTACCACTCGCTGGCAAACACAGAGCGCTGCCATATTGTGAGCAGGGGGACGCAAAACAGCTGTGCTGTGATTGGTTGAAGACATCTGGCATGATGTTGATAGCTGCGCTCTGATTGGTCGGTTCACTACGACTGAGCATAGTTGTGCATGTGTGAAGCAAAAGGTGTTTCTGCAGCCGTTTGAGAGAGAAAATTGTGTATTTGTTGGAAATATACTGAAATTTCATTGATTAAAACTCTGAATAAAGGTAATCTTTGAGTTGTCTGAGGAAGTAAGGTTTGGGCAAAATGTGGGTGTGTGTTATATCGAGAATGTTGTTTTTCAGGCAAAAATCATGAAAATGTGGGGTGCGTGTTATAATCAAGAGTGTGCTAAAATTGAGAAATTACGGTAATTGCATTTCTTTATTTAAGGTTTACACATTGTCCAAGTTCCTTGGATTTACAGTCTGAGATATCTACCTGAGAAAACACATCAGGACATACTGTTATACAAAAGTGAAAATTCTCTTTTCTTAACTTCCACTATTTTCAATTTATTGTTGTGTCCCCGGTAAAAGGGAAAGGAGCAGCAGAGTAAGTTTAGGAAAACACTTGATTTTTTTTTTTTATTTCTTGGAATCTTCTGTGACAAAAAGATGGTTATATTGCCCAGCTACCCAAACTACCCTGACTATACATCAATATTTTTGGAGGTTAACAGGAAACCTGTAGGCAAAGTTGGGTTGATAATAATTGCAGCTCAACCCAACATTTTCAGGAATATCAAAAAAAAAAAACAACAACAGAGGCAAATAAACATCTTATGAATAAAAAGAGAAATGGTAAGTCTGGGGAGCTCACAAAGTTATCATCAACTCTCTTCGTCTCGTACATCCACCCCAGCTGTCTAACTTTAGAGGAGGGGGCCGGGTTGTGGGAGGTTGGGCTGGAACAATAGGTGCCATTTGTCCTGCTAAAAGGTGACAGGAAGCATTGATTTCAGCCCGATCCAGCATTGCAAACCATCCCCAGAATTGGCTAGTGTGAACATTTAAAGGAGATTGGAAAATTTGAGGTAATTGTGATTCTCAGGGGTTGTATCAGGATGCTGGAGAAAAGTTTTCCTGGATGCTAAAGCCACATCAATTTTATTGAGCTATAAAGCTCCCCACATGTTCAATAGTTGGAAGGTGCAGCAGAAACTCCTTAAATGTGGACAGGAAACTTTGAGTTGGGACAGAGGAGGAAACTGACAAACAAACTTACATCTGAAGTTTGTTTTAGTTTCTTTAAATCCGCATGTATTGACAGTCATTGAGGAAACTTAGCATGGCCACTTTTCAGGTTTTTATTACTTTAGCGGTCATTTTGAACATCTTGGCTCTCACTGGTAGCACAAAATTACCTTACCTTACAAATTTGACTTGAATGATATTGTTAACTTCATCAGCAAATACTAAAATATGCTGAATAATACTCATGTTGTCAGACTTAATCCTCATCATTACTAAATATAACAGTAAAGATGAACAAATAACTGAATGAACCTTTAACAAGCTAATATTACTCAATATACATAAAGTAGCTCAAACATGTAACACCAACAGGGCGTATAAAACATGGACAAAGCAACAGCTCATAGAAAGTGAAGCCAAAATTTTGGCGAGCCTCGCTCGCTCACAGGCACGTTGCAGTACAGATTTACAAACCCCAGCTCCTCCATATTAGCAGATAAGGCATGAGTAGGGATGGGAATTGATAGGATTTTATTGATACTGATGACATTAATGATTCTGCTAATCGATCTTATGATTCCCTTATCAATTCCTGATGTTTTTCTGGGGGAAAAATTGTCATGCACAGGTTTTCAGTGGCAACAATGTCAAGCACATGACACTCCTGATATTCAATGCCATGCTGCATACTCTAAATAAAAGCTTCTTCAAGTGTCTGGTGTTTCCACTTCCTGAAAATTGTACAGAGGCGTCTTTCTGTTGGAGATTAAACAGCAATTTTGACCACTTCTGTCCTCTGCCATGATTTTTGACTTCATTTTTCAATTCTTCATGAGCATGCAGAACAAAACGAAATCGAAGGAACTGATAAGAGCACTGATAAGCAAAAACATGACTGATATCGATTCCTTGAAGGAGTTGTTATTGATTCTCACCTGGATTTTGTTTTCGATTCCCATCCCTAGGCATGTCCGTCATCGTGCAGATCCATCTTGCAGAGCTTCAAGCTGAATTAATTGCCCCAGGTCAGGCTTATCAGTGTTCTTTCAAGGACAAAAAATGAGCTGAAAGGCACGAGTGAGGGTTATGGCGTTTTTCCAATATGTGGTATCTACTTGACTCGGCTCGACTTTACTCGGTTGGTTTGGTTTTCCATTTGGGATCGTCTCTAATACCTGGCACAGGTATTCGGATCACTTCCAGCGGGGTCCTAAGGGAGCTGAGCCTAGACGAAACGTGACTTGGACACAGTGCTGACTAAGTGATTACTGTCGTGAGTTAGGGGTATTGACACGGAAATGAAACATGTCAGACTACCTGTCAGGTACACTGCTATTGGCAGGTAGTTATTTCACATAAATGTGAGTTTTATATAAAAACCAGCCACAAAACCATGCTGGGTCAAATGACTGATTGGACAAAAACTATCTGAGCGCTTGACATTTCCTTCTGTACATTCAACCCAACATAGTTTCGTGGCTTGGTTTTAGCTCACAATCGACCCTTTGTTGGCTCTCTGATTGGTTCACCTGCCAACCAATCAGAATCAGAAAACCACTCCTCAAAGCAGCTGGCGTCAGGTTGTACTGTCAGACACTTCTGTGTTGGCAGAGTCTTTTTTAATGCCAGTTGGTAATTTCATTACTTTAACATGGAAGATCACAAAGAAAACATAACTAAACTTAAAGGTAAGAAAAGCCATTTTGATGTTGACAATACTGGTAACATATTTGAAATAAAAAAAGCATTTTGTTTGTAAGAACAACCAATGATGATGACATCACTAAGGTTAGGGATACAATATTTTTTCATTATTTTCACTGATTTAAAAAGTTTTTAAGTTTCTTCATACACCCTGCTGTAGTTTTGTCTTTATTTTTTCATCAACTTTCCAGCCAACTTTCTAAAAGAATTAAATGTATTAAATAAGAATAAAAATTTGTTGCAATGTGAGGTCTTTCTAATGTATCAAATGGGAGAGAGACCAGAAACCACAGATTTTGTCTCACCTAGTAACAGGTGCTAACAAGGGTGGCGCTTGACCAAAGATTACTTCCTGGAACGGGCAGGCTAAACAATTTGTATACGTAGGCTACTTACAATGTTCGGACATCTCCCTTTGTCCCATGCTTAAATATGTTTCCTTAACAGATTGATTGATTATTTATTTATGTTGTTGACTGACTGTATGCACAAATGTACACTGGAAAGCTACAAATGAATTGCCCCATGTGGGATAAATAAAATTGTCTGAACTATTGTCAAGCACCTGATTCAAAGGTGGAGTATGTACCTGGATGCAGTGGAGGCAATTTTTTACACCCCTCTTCCCTTATGCACAACCAATCCACTGTGTTTGTGTGCCTTTAGCTGCCATTAGCATTAAGCTAATGCAATGTATTTGCATAACAACACGTCCCCTGATAAAACTAACATTATTTGTACAATGTAAACAACATTTAAAGCTCATTTAGATAGAACTACTTCATATACCTTAGTAAAGGGATCCAATAAGAGCACTGTCCCTGGACTGAGCCCTGATTTGCTGAAAAGTGGGTGTCCCTTGCTAGATTTAGAGATTTATGAAGGCTTAATAAAGAGCAAGGAGGGCTTACAGATGTCTAGTGGTCTCTCATGTGGCTTCAGTTATAAGATGTTGACAGGTAATCATATTTTTTGGGCCAGTGACACAAAAAATAAATTACATACTGCAGCTCTAACCAAGCTTTAAAAAGAAATATTCCTTTATCACTCAAACTACAACAGCACTATTTTATTTAAAAAAAAATCAAGTTGGACCCTGTTGTTCTGCCCAGCGTTTTTGTGTTCTTTTATGCAATGTGCCCTGCCTCCTTTTTTATATTTTTTTTACAAACTCCCATTTGTCTGTCTTCACTATTTCTATTCTTGAGTTGGTATTTATTCACCCGATTCAGACAACTCCACTCTGAGTAAAACAAAAAACACATCCAGCACCCACACGTCCCACGAGCTCCTCACACACACACACAAAAAAACTGCACAATGTGATCTTTGAGAGCGCGGGCTGAGCCGGGCCGGCAGATGTCTGTGTTTTCATTTACAGTTCCCACCTGGTTTATGAATGAACAAACCGCCGGGCTCCAGAGAGCAGCCCACATCCTCTACAACCAAACAACCAACCAACCGACTGACCGACCAACCAAACTCTGGCTGCTCTCCAGTCCAAACGTTCTCAGCGAACACTTTGCTGCTCGCGTCATGTCGCAAAATATGTGTACATTCCTGAGGGTCTGCTTTCTGCCTCTCTCTCTCTCACTAATACCTAAAAATCTGAGTTGAATTATGGCTGTATAGGACATGAATCCTCACTCCTTAACAGCTTTTATTAAAGGTGTGTTATATTTGGGATTGTGTTTAACCTGTTCAACAAGCAGAGGAAGGAAAAGGACAGGATTCTGCTCTCTGTTTGACAAAAATCCATGAGGGAAATTTGATAAACCCCATTGATTCTCATTACAGCTGCAGAAAAAGAGCAGACATACCTAGACAGGTTGTTCTGCAGCCTCCTGATGATTTCCTCTCCATCTTTTTTTCTTTTAAGAAGTACCAGCAGATATCTGTCCGCCCGTACCCCATGCTGCTGCTGCTGCTGCTGCTGCTCTGCTTTTTTTGAGGGGGGGAGTGTAGAGCCAATCAATGTGTGCTCACAAAAGAGGGGGAAGAGCGTTCAGAAAGCCAACTGTTCCCTCAGGCCAGGGGCTCTGAAGAAGAGGGAGAGACAGAGGAGAGAGAGGCGAGGGGGTTGACAACATGTTTCCTTTGCTGCTGTACACAGAGAGGAATAACATGATCAGTGCAGCTCTGACATGCAGCAGAGACAATAGACGACTGACTGCAGCTGTGCATGGAGCAATAATTGAGCATAATAGAGCTACATCGTATTGTTAAGTTTATAACAAGAAAGGAGCTTATTGACTACTAATTAAAGGGTGACAACATTATTACTATAACCGAGAAACGCGCTATTTAGGGATGCACAATATTAGAGTGGTACAGGAATGAGCTCTTAAACGCAGGAGTGAGTGATCACTGTAGCTTTTAACTTCTGTTCCCAAGAACCCAAAGTCTAAAGGAATTTAGATAGGCTTCCCAATCCATGTTAACCACATGCATACAAGATTTTGACATTTCATTTTGCAACATAAAATGCATCAAATGTTGTTGATATTATGTTTTTTAAAGGATGGTGGCTAACAAACTGCTAACAAGGACTACAAAAATGGCAGAAAGTAAACAAACAATAACATCAATACCATAGCCACAGCCATGGGCTATCATTTAAGTCATATATATATATATATATATATGTATGTATATATATTTATATATATACTTAATTTCTATACATATAATACACCCCTACTCAAACACAGAAAAAGACACTACATAATCAATCTATTACAAGCACTTGAACAGAACCTAACAAAGACTCTGGTAAGTGTATCTGCTAAAATATAATCTTTTTTTTTCTGAGGAAAACATAAACTTTAAACATCAATGGAAAAAGTTTAAGGGTCTATTTTCTAACACAGAGACCCCATTTATTGCAGGTGATATATCTCAGATTTATGGGTTAATAGATATCCATTGTGTACATGGCATCATGCTGCACTATTTAACCCATACTACGTGTGTTTTCATGCTCCGGGAATTATGCATAATTTGCGTCAAACAATCCCTGCGTGACAGATTGAGCTCACGGTGGGTGTTCCACTTAATAAAATCACTTGTGTGCAACAACTCCCACCTTGACATCCCTCTGTTCCCGCTCACAGGAGAAAGAAAAAGGTTCAGGTATACGGCGGTGGCTGTGAACACTCTCCTTTTTTGTTTTCATTTTACGTATTAGCTGACAGGAGGTTAACTAGCTATTTCCAGCTCCATTATTCTGCTGTAACTCCGGGGCAGAGTGAGAAGTCAATTATAGTCAAAGCATACTGTGTTTGTCAGAATCTCCTCTGCTGAATCATTTTCACTTAAATGCAGCCATTTAATTATTACCAAGACATTATAGGGCCTAATGAGATACCATGGTAAATTGAAGCGCTCTGATAGGAAAAGAAGCAGTTCCTTAACAATATCAGAGCTCGTCCGTACAGCGCTGTGACATTTGAGTAAGATGCTCTTCATATCATAGACGATGGGTTCCCACACCTCAGCTGGGAAATGTCACATGTTTTCTTAAGGTCAGGGTGGATCTATTCAGTTATTTTTCATTAAAGGAGCTTAGCAGAGCCATTTCCTAGGATGGGCTTCAACACATATGCATGATCCAAGATGGGAAAAGATTTACATGAAATTCACAGACAACTAGAGCTACCGCCTGGCAGGCACACGCCTCTGTGAGGTTACCAGTTGAGAGACAGTGCAGTGGTGTTTGTGGTGCTGTGAAGTCTTATTGTGGTAGGTGCAAGTCTTAAACAGGATGCATGGTGGTAGTGACCTTGAGTTTGTTCAACCAAAAAGCAAACATTGATCTAGAAAGCAAGGGATGAACATTGGGCCTTATAACCTTCGACATGTGAGTAGGACCCTATAAAATCTGTTATTTTTTCCTAAATTCCATTTTAGTTTGTCCAATATTCCAATTTTCCTGTTTTGATTTTTTGAGAATTCTGTTTTTAGTATTTTATGCAAATTAAACCTTGAGACACAGAATAAAGTAATGATATATACACTCTCACCCTTCAGGTGGTCCTCACACGTATCTTTCCAGGTCCAGTCAACAGTATGTAGACAACATTTGCAGAACATTTGAGCGCCTGACACATAAACGTTGGGAAACTGCTCTGCCCTGTACTTTGGAGTTAGCCGAGAGTTTTGTAGCTTCTTTAGGGTGTTAATTTTTTTGACTAATTATTTTTGTCATAGTTTTCGTCAACAACCTTCCCCCCATGACAAAATTAGTCAGCAACTAAAAAAATAAGTGCACCTGGACAAAAACTAAAACTAAATTAACTGACATTTTCATCAACAAATAAACACTAGACTAAAATGTTTGACAGACTTAATCCAATCAGACCTAATTTGGTCATGTAGAAAGTAGGGACAAGTTAGGAATATTATTATTATTATTATATGTTTCATTTTATCCAAGTGTAAAACATTACTTCAGAAATTCAAATAAAACATAAACAATGCCTTACCCTTAAGTCAACTAAATTTACTGTAAATGTGAAATTTCATCAACTAAAACTAGACTAAAATTAAAACAATTTAGATGACTAAATTCTGACTAAAACTAAAAGATATTTTAGGGAAAGACTATGACAAAAACTAAATTAAGAAGTGCTGTCAAAATTAACACTGGTGACCTTGACCTTTGACTTTCAAAATCTCGCCCCTGATGCTGTAAATCTCCATCTTGCAGATCTTTGTCTTATTTCCTCTTCTCTGTAAGTTATGACTCATTTTTCACAGACTGAGCCCTCACAGAGCAGGCATGAACTTGTGAACTCACTGCAGGTTTGTCTCGTCAGTGTCAGACTATTACAAACATCAACATATCCTGGTGCTTTACTTTAATGTTTCACACTGAGATCTTCTCTATCAGGAGCACCTTTTCTATTACAGCTGGTACAAAGTGGTGAGAACACAAAGAAGCTTTTACTGTCTTTAATGGAACTGACACTAAAAGCTGCTGTTTTCCTCCGATGCTGTGGAGCACTTGAACATTATCTACCTGATGTCAGCCTCTCAGTTTGCTCTGCTAAAGAGATGCGTGGTGACAGACTCAAAATAGGTTCAGAAATAAAGGACATGATGCCTCTGTTTTGGATAACATATGAATACGATGTAAGAATTCTTTTATTTGCTCATACATGAAGTATAAAAGCTTTGTCCCTGAGGGGAGATATCCAGGGGCAAACTCTAGCCAATACACAGCAGTACAGAGTTACACTGAAAGCCTCATCATTAACCCACTTTTAGGATGAAACTACTCAAAAAAACAACACTGACTAAACAAGATGCTAAAGTAGCAATCTTTACAGCATTCAACTTTTCTTCAACAAAGCCCCTGGGCCTCAAGCAACCCTAAAAAACCCAAACTATCTATTTCACTGTGATTTTGTGCTAATACAAAGCCCTGTTTTCTTCAAAAGATAAAGTATGCAAAACTTAAACATAAACAACCTGTTGTCATTAACTTCCTACAAACATGGTGTGGTAAAAAGCTCATTCTTGGGTTTGTTGTTCCCAGCTCTTTCTTCACAATGAAGGACAGCGCTTTCTTAAAAGGATACACCAACAACTTTTTTGTTTTTGTGTAGGGCTGAACAATTTTAGGAAAGGTTCTAATTGCGATTTTTCGGGAAGATATTGCGATTTCAATTCGATTCACGATTTTCGTCAAATCAAGCTTCAGTGCAATATTCACTATGTTTACAGTATAGACAACATTAAGGTAATCAATGATCCAAAGCACATAACACATTATTCATCATCTAATACTGATGGTAAATAATCTGTTTTCATTATTTAAGGGTTACTCCAACTTCTACTCCTAAAATTGCATCTTTGGCGATCACATGATTGCGTTGTCTGAAATAGTGATTTCGATCCAAAAACGATAAATCTTTCAGCCCTATTTTCATGTCTTGCCTCACTCCAGAGTCCATGACAAGCAGATAGACTCCATTCTTTCAACTGTGCGTGCACTAACAAGGAAGACACGGGCAGAGCTTGCCCACTGCTAATTAGCTTAGCTCAAACACTGGGATTCAATGAGAAGTGTTAGCCTGCCTCTGCTTACAGTCATTAGATAAACTCTTCAGTAACTCTAAACAGTCCTGTGTGCTTGTTGTGACTCATTCTTTTATGCAAATCCTTGCCCAACCTGGGGATCGAACTGGCAACCTTCTTGTTGTAAGGCTCATGCGCTACCTGCTGCGCCACCATGCTGCCCTTTGTGGATACAATACAAAAAATTAATTCTCAAGGGATTTTCTTCAAACTTAGCACAATTGTCCACTACAACTAAAAGATGAACTGAGTAGACCTTGGTGATCACAGGTCATATTTCAAGGTTATTGAACACTCAGACGGATTTTCTTCCAACTCTGTGCTGTGGAAAAATGAAAAAAGAAGAATTTATATATCTCCTTCTTGGTTCTAAGGATAGAGCAGTCTCTGAGTTTTCAGGGAATCATATGTGGTCTTTAGTAGCTTTGGCTTTTATCCAGCAACTCCTGAAATATTTTGGCAGAACACGGTGAAATGATGCACAGAGGACCTGTTTCGTATTTCCTCACATGCTCTCCAAGGACCAGTCATTGCCATAAAGATCAGTGGGAGGTTACTGGTGTGAAAGGTGCAGCAACTGGTGAAACCCCGTGGAGGGCAGCATAACTTACTCTCATCATGAATACATTCACATATACACACAAACTCATTCAGACGCACCATGACACCATCTCCTTCTCCTGCTTTACAGCTTCCCTTATCCACCAGCATGTTTGGTGGAGGTTGCCGGGCAACAGGCTGCGTAAACACGGCACCTGACATGTCGAAGGAGAGAGCAACCGGGCGTTCAGACACTTGTCTGCATAGCTCTGTCGACTCGGATACAAACATGCACTTATCATGCAGAAAATAGAAGCACACTCCTACATGTGTTCATGGAGGGGCTCAATGGCTCTCAGAGATATGAGCGCATTTCTACACCGCCTCACTTAAATTTGAGGCTCTATTTGGCTTCTGATTGGATATTCCCCTGGTAAATGAGCAGCTAAATGAAGATAGAGTGGATAAAAGAGCAGTGTCTGACAATAAATGGTGTCTGAGTTTATCAAGAGAGCATCTGAGCGATAACACTCTGATTAAATTTGTGATAGAAGGCAAAAATAAACAGAATGCTTTGACTACTGCTGGAAGAATACCTGATACCTCTAAAGTATCACAGATTATGTCTCTATTATTGATAAAAATAAAAGTAATGGCATAAAAATGATTGGTAAAATAAAGTAGAATGTGATTATGTAATTCTATGGCTTTCTTCATCCATACCAGCACCAGTGAGTGCACTGAGAGGTTCCCGGCTGTTTTTCCTTCTCTGTTATTTATCAGGCCAAATGCTTTTAGCATCAAGGTCAAGGGCAGTTTTATTTTCATGTAAACACTACAGGATGGAGCGGGAAAATAGAGTGGGAGCCTGGTACAAGAGGAAAAAAAATGAGAGTCAGGGTAAGAGGAAGCTCGGAGGACCACAGTAGTATTTATAAGTGGATCAAATTTAATTTGATATCAGTTTTAGATAAAAAACAAAAAAATAATAAAAATGACCAAACAAACAAACAAAAACACCCAAAAACAAACTCGATTTTTTTCTCATGTTGTCATTTTTATATAAAAATAAAGGGGAACCAGTCTCAGTTTAAAGGTTAAGTTTTGACTTTGATTGTTTCTATTTTTTATGATTTTTTTTTTTGGGCATTTTAGGCCTTTATTGACAGGAGAGAAAGAGAGAGACAGTGGATAGGCTTGTGAAAGAGGGCTGGCAGAAGCACGTAAAGGGGCCGTGCCTGGTTGCTTACCACTCCGCCAAACTAGCACCCCTGTTTCTAGTTTTTAAAATAAAATCAGTTATTTCAGCCCCTTAGTGCAGGGGTAAGCAACAGTTGGCCCAGGGGCCACATGCGGCCCCTCATCTCACTCAATGTGGCCCATCAATTAATTTACAAAAGCCCCATTATTATTAGATTAATTTTTTAATACAATATTTCTACTAACCTTCAACTGCTGGCAAAAGCTTTATTTTTACAGGTCATTAACAAACTTACCTCGCTATGATTGTATTTCTAAACCCTTTTATGAGGCACTGAACTTTGAGTAAACATAGGTTCTCCTCATGGATCTCCATATCATCAACAAGGAACCTTTTTTACTAACTTCAGTTACACCATGAAATTATCAATGATTTCCATGTCATGAGTCAGCATGTTTAAACCCACTGGCTGAGCAGAGACAGTAGAAGGAATGCAGAGTTGTTGACAACATGGCATCGAGCAGAGCTGACCTGAAGAACAGAGCAGACTGGATACTTGGGAAAGGAGACCTTAAAGAGGCAGGATCTCTGCCAGAGATGGAGAGAGAATACAGCTGGATCAGGGACACTGTAGTGTTTTAAAAACAAGAAGTTTTTTTTAACATTAGTGATTGTGAACATACTCTTTCAATCATCAAAGTAAAAAAAAATTAACCTGACTTTAGACAAAATGCGAGCTCTTTAAAAAAGGGAAAACCAATTAAAATTTAACAGCAAAACTTTAACGCTGATTGTTTCTTGTTTTTGATTTAATTGTGATGAATTGGGGAATTAACTGAGGCAGTTGCATGACAGTGCAGTCAAGGCAATGACATGAAACTTCCTTGAATTTTTCACGAGTGCATGTGTGAATAGGGCTACTGATAGAAAAATCCCATTCACACAGGCATAAAAACCCTGAAAAATTGTTGAATTTATCAAATATGTCATATTTGAGCACAAACATTAGATCATATTCTGAAGTTCCCTGTTATTTACCCTTACCCAGAAATTTTCTTATTATTATTATATATTACTTTTATTAATATTTATATTTATTTATATTTCCTTTTATATATATCTTTTTCATATATCTTTTTATCTGCTATAAATAATGCTACTGGAATCTGAATTTCCCCAAAGGTTTCTTCCAAAGGGATAAACAAAGTTTTATCTATCTATCTATCTAATGTAAAATTGTCTACAAAATGTTTTGGCTGCATGTTGGAAAAGGGCCACAGATGGACCAGAAGATGATCCATCCAGATAAAAACTTCAATGTGTTATTGTTACGGACTTATCTATTTATGGAGGAAAAGAACTTTAGGAAAAAGAAACAGTTCTAAAACCTTTGATACTTCAGTCATGAGTGAACAGTTTGTAGCTACTCAGCCGTGGAGTGATTCCAAAGAAACAAACGAACACTGCTGTGTTATTGTCTTTTGCAAAATTGTAAATACTGAGCAGAAGCAATATCAGAGCTCAGTGTTTGTTCATCATTTCAAATGGCCAACAAGGGAAATAAACATCCTCATGGTTCCGTATTTATAATGCATCATGTTGAGTGGAAAGAAGTGATTTTTTAGGTCCCAGTTTATATTTGTGTTGTTGTGATGGAGTTCAGGTGGAGTTTAGGAGCCTCACAGCCTGAGGGAAGAAACTCTAATGCAGAAAATTCTTCACAGATACTCACAGAAGGCAGCAGGGTGATGCTAAACTCTGACTTTCAGGTGTCCGTGGTCATTATTGAGGTTTCTTTAACTCCGGTGTTATGACACTGCTTGGGAAAGGCGTTATTATAGTGACTTGTGGTGGTTGGTGGGCCAAAAGGCAGAGTCAGACTTTAGGGATGTGGCTGTTCTGACTCACTGACCATCACGAAGCCCTGCTGCAGACTGACAGGCCCATCAGGAATGCTCTGCCAGGAACACCATATGCTTATTTTCTACTGAATTTACTGAAACCTTTTGCTTTAACAAGGTCTCCTATTGAGCCAGTGAGATGCTGGGTTTTTCTTGTATCTTCAGAATCCCTGAGCTCAGTTTGTTTTACCTCAGCCGCTCTGACATTGCTGTTTCTTAAAGTCCACTTTTCTTTTCACCTCACTGATTTTTGTGTCAATGTGGGCAATTCAAGGAGAGCATTCCCTATTGATCTGCTTCCGACAAAGGACAGAGCTGAGAAACAAGATGGATTTCATATATCTATTATCTGATGTGACTCCTCCTCTTTAAGAGGATATAGATTTTCTGTCACTGTTTCCAGGAGTTAGGTAGCACTGAGGATCTCCTGACTCTAAAGGTTGCACCCAGTGGATTTTCTCTGCTCAGTAGGATCACACACTAAAAGGTTGGACTGTACAGTGTAAACTTTAGGATGACATTTAGCTCAGTGGTAAATCCCTGAATCTCTGTTTCCAAACATCCAATGGTGTGCTTATAATTGGTTCAGTATTTTTGGTACCTGAGAAGAAAATCCCAACAATTGTATCCTGCTTTATGATCAATTAATTTCTATCCATTTGACACAATTCTCTACAAAACCTAAATTACTGCACTTAAAATTTCTTTGAGGAGATTCCAGCTGGTTACAAAACAGATTAAAATAGAAACTGATGCTTCTACATGACTATAAAAGAACAAATAAAGTCCTTAACATGAAGACAACTGTAGCTAATTTCCTTGATTTTTCCACCTTATCATTTTTACTGTTAAATATATGATCATTATTATATTACTACAATTATTATTCTATATTATTATTGCTTTCATTATGTATATATAAATAAGAATCTGTATTGTGTACATGTATGAATACATGCATGTGCACGAGTATACATAAATATTTATGTATTTATTCATTTTTTTCTGTTAGCTGTTTGTTTAGTTGTTCATTTACTTAAATTTGTCTTATTATTTCTCTTTCTGCGATGTCTAACAATGTCACTTGGTAGAGCTGTTTGTACCTTGTTTATTTGGAAACAGAAAAATAAAGTATAAAAAAAAAAAAAACAGGAAGACTTACGATGTCTGTACACACGTTATATGATGTGAGATGACTTTGGGGCCGTCCACCTGGAGACGAGTTTAGGCGTATCCCCCCTCAAAAAAAAGAAATAAAATGTACATTTTGTCCACACAGATCTGGCGTTTTGGGGGCACGAAAATGCACAAAATGAGGATTTATTTCTGAACAAACTGTTGTTTTATGTAATGCCACACAATTGTGACAAAATGTTTGTTCATTATTTGATTTCAGAGGGTGTTTGTGTAGTGCTCTGTTTGACAGCCAACCATCTTCAACACCTGGCTCTGCTCAGACTGATGAAGTGAAGGATGTCTCATTTGTTGTAGGAAGTAGTGTAGACTAGGGCTGAAAGATTTACCTTTTTCAGATCAAAATCACAATTTCAGACAACGCAATCATGTGATCGCCAAAGCTGCAATTTTTTGCAGCACAACTGACTGACCCAGGATCTGTTGTGTCAACTATTTTACACAAACTATTCTATAAATTTGCAGGCAATTTGCATTTACAGTGCAATACAAAGCCTCTGTTTAGGAGTAGAAGTTGGAGTGTCCCTTAGATAATGAAAACAGATTATTTATCATCAATATTAGATGAATAATGTGCTATGTGCTTTTGATCATTGATTTCCTTACTGTTGTCTATGCTGTTAACATAGTGAATATTGCACTGAAGCTTGATTTTAAGAAAATTGTGAATCAAATTGGAATCGATTTGATATCTGTCAAAAAATCGCATTTTCATCTTTTTCTAAAATCGTTCAGCCTTAGTGTAGACAAAGTTGTGTGATGAGAAAGACTCCAAGACTTACTGGGGGACAGTCAGCTGCCTCAACAGGATTTAACAAAAAATTTGCTGCTGTGGATCTGTGTGCTCGCAGTAGTTACCAAATGTTGACGTCTGCATGAAGAACTTTCTGAGAACCAAAATGATTCACTTTTTTGTCGAGTGTTTGTGTGTATTTAAGGCTTAAGACTGTAAATAGTAGAGTTTAAATGTCATGACTTCTTCCATTTTTCTGGTTTACATTTTGAACCACTACAGTGCCAGGTTAAAGATCTACAAGGGTCATAGCTCGGGCAAATTTTTGTCAAAATTCATGAATTTTCAGGAGCTTTATGTGAGTGTAAAGTACTATAACATATATCCTTCAGTCTGAATGTGGACAGCATGCAGCGTTAGCCCCATTAGGGTGCTAGCCCTTCCACAAATCATCTCCTCCTTCCCTCCATCAGACTCCCTGCATTTGGCCGGCACTGATAAGGCCCCGCCGGAATGACCTGGGGGGGTCACAATTTCAGCACTGAAGTCGACGGCGGGAGATAGACCACTGCGTCCATCAAAGTGTAACTTCAGGCTGTCTCTCTGCTGTGTTGTCATTTCCCGGGCAGTGGGATGCTTTGAATTAATCTGAAAAACATGGAGGGAGAGATAGCTGCGGCTGTTGTGAGCGCAGAGGCTCCTCTTGGCCTCTATTTCTAACACATTGTCGAAGCATTCAGCAGGGTTAAATGGATTTATAGAATCTCACATCTCAAAAGAGTGACAGCCGTGGTTATTGTGTTTTGACAGAAATTACCTACAGATGACCTCCTGATTAAATGTCATGAATATCTTTATGTTAAACGAGGAGAAAAGATGGTCCGAAGGAATTTTCTTGTGTAGCATGAATATCTCTGCACCTTTAATTAATATCAGCTGTGTTGTTTTATTTACTGACTCTTACAGATAGGGATGGAGTCTGTCACTGAATATAATTAACTTCATAAATCACATTAAGCTGAGTTTGAACAGTTATTTTAAGTTCCAGTTTATTCTGATTGACCCATTTCTTTTGCTCAATTATTGGTTAGAAATGGAGTATCTCAAGATCACTTTTAAGTGCTCAAATTTGCCTCATCTCAGGTTCATATATTATGTTTTGATGACTGCTAAAGTATGCTTAAAATCACTAATGTTTAAAAACCTTTTACTTTTCATATGCAGATTACCCCTGATCCACCTGCATTCTCTCTCTCGCTCCATTAGAGCTCCTGCCCCTATAAGGCACCATTCTCCATGTGGGCCCCGTTTGCTCTAGAAGACTTTCTACCACAGTCCAAGCCCAGCCCGACCTGGCCCACGGTCTGGAGCTATTGGGCCAGAAATTCCTTTGTCATGTGTTTGACGTTGCTGCTAATGAAAAACTATGTAGACCAACTTTTTTCCTCACAGATCAGGAGTATCTATAAAAAAAAATTGGTAAAAAAATCAGGCATTAGTATAAATAAAATCTTAACAATTCCCACCCCTACTCTTAACCAGCACTGTACTGTAAAGGTCAGGATGTTGTATACCTCAGCCACCTGAAAGTAGCTCTGATTAGAGCAATCGCTTTATCATTTCTTTTAACAAAAGATTATTGAAGATTCCACCACAAAGATCTATTCATGAACTCAGTGATTACATCAAGATTGCATTACATACTGTATACAAACTAACTAATTAATCAAATAAACAAATTTCAGAGAGCACATGGCTCTAATATTACAGCATCTGCCATCAGAGTGTTGCAGGGATTTTGCAGAAGTTGCACTACTCGTCGAGGATTAATGTGTGTGTCATGTGTTTATTTTATCTCCCAGTCAATCTCCTTCTTGACAATTCCTCTCGTGAAATAAATCCTATTCAGACCAATAAGCTGCTGGCATGGATCTTTGTTTGTGCGTGACTAAACAAACAGGAGCTGGAACATTGAATTAGTCTCTGTGGAGTGTGTGTGTTTGTGTGTGTAACAAATACTTCAATTACTGACATGGAAGGAGGTTAAACTAAGCACAAGTGATCTTTTGTTATCTACAGTGGCTGTCACAAAAATGGAAAGAGTTATGTATGCCTAGGATGTCAAGATATGAAGGGTTCTCCATACCGTTACTGCTTAGGCTCTGGTATGTTGTGCAACCTTTTGGATTTGCTTTTGAGTCTTACTTTTATATAATAAATATCATGTTTTAAGCAATTCATTCCTATCTGTGGTAAATATGGGGTGACACCTGTGAGCTAGTTCAAGCAGAGAACTCGAGCTGCAATGATTTCACACCTGGCATGCATAATTATTCAGCCTCTTAACAAACATCCCACCAAACAGTGGGCTATTCAAGCTGCAAAATGTCTGGTTAATTTTCTCAGCTTCGCCTCTGCCAGCTCTGCCCTGCATTAGTACTTCACTCTTGCTTTCAACCATCCACCTGGAGGATCCAACATCAGCACAAAATGAGAGGGAATGTTATGTATCACTTCTGGCTTTGTACTGATCATTCGTAGCTCGCAGCCCTGTGATTGGCTGGCTATCAGTCCTAGGAGCACCATGCCTCACACCCAGGAGCAGCCAGGATTGGCTCTAGTTTCCAGGACTCTGCATGGAGTAAGTGGAACAGATAATGGATGGATGAATCGACCTCTGCCCATGTAATACTTCTCATAGTACAAATCTCTATATTTTAGTGCTAACTGTGACCCTAAAGATGCATTTTGTGTGACTTTAGTTTGCTTTGGTTTCTGAAAATCCGTAAAACATATTGCGGCAATAATGTGAAAAAAAAGTCCAGGTGGGGTTGTAGCCAAATCGGAGCATGGGAGCCGTTTTTAAAGTATTTTTGGGTAATTTATGATCCTTTTATTGCAAAGTGGAGAGACAGTGGATCAGCTAGTAGTTGAAACCATTGGGCAAATTGGGGTGTGTAGGTTTGCTATAAAAAAACAAACAAGCATGAAACTACTTTACCTTTCTTTCTGAACAATTTTACTGAACATGTTTTGGCCTTTTTGGCACCATATTAAGATTTTGATTTAGTAGTGTGTCTTCTTCTTTGTAGTTAAATCTGTTTTAGTGATTATCTTGAAAAAAATCATAAGCAGTTCCCTAAAATGAGGCACAGCTCTTGTAAAAGACTTACTTTTATTTATCAGTCCCACTCCTGCTCTGCAGTGAGACTAGAGGGGGAGCACAGCACTACAGCAGATAGATGAACCTGCAATCTTTCTGCTTGGACAGATCACAGGTTCGTTCTAGTTCTTCACAATCGTTCTTGTAATATCGTCATATTGCACACCCCTGATTTGCATGGATATTCAGCAGATACACAAATCTATTATGATGTGTGCTGTTGATCTCTTGGTCAGGTCACCCTTGTGGATGCGATTTCGACCTAAAAGGGTCCTATCTGGTTAAATAAAGGTAAAATAGGGATGCACGATATTGGATTTTTGCTGGTATGCCGATATTTTTTAACTCATTATCGCTGATTCTGATACCGATCTTTATGGTCAAGAGAACAAGCTCTGTACTTAACAAAAATGGACTTATTTCTTTCAGTGTTACAGTATATTTTTGAGAGCAACAGATGTAAAACAAGAAAAACAGCATTTAACTCTTGGAAAAATGAAACCCTTGATTTTTAAATGTAACGATGCAGTGATGAGAAGGTGCACCAATATTGTACATTTGTGTATTTTGTCGATGTTCTAGCCGATATATAGCCGATATGTGTGGCCAATATATCGGCTGTAAATATCTGCAAAAATTAAATATCGGCTGATACCTATAACAAACTGATGATACTGTGCATCCCTATAAATAAATGAATAAAAACAGCCTAAGTGTGATTGTGCATTGGACAGCATGATATATAAAATAAGGCAGTCCTGATGAAGCAAAGCGTCATTAATTTTAGTTGACTAAAATTAATGACATTCTTTTTAAGGTCAAAAATATTTTTCAGTTCAGACAAAACCCAAACCCCAAGTAAACAAAACTTTTTTTTTTTGTTTAACAGTGAAGAGATGTAGGCAACAGCGTCTAATTAAAGTGACATTAGCAGAAACATCATGACAAATTGTCTAAATAACTGGAGTGAACAGCAGAGAGTCAGTCAGGCTTGAGGTCCAGCAGGACACCACGCAAGGACAAGCTGAGGGCACTGCGACAACTACAACCCACTTACATACACACATTTAAACTCACACTCACACACAATGATGCTGGGCACCTTAAGGACCTTGGAGAAGCTAAACTATCCTCATTTGTGGGTGCCAACTGTCAGAGGTGCCTCTTGTTGTTCCATAATGATGATCAAGCGCTTCAGTGTCCCTGGCTCTCCTGTTTTTCCCCCTCTCCCTGCTCCCCTGTTTGCCCAGCGATAAAAGGCTCTTTATGATCCTACTTCTCTCCCTATATGTATTGTTTGACATATGTTGTCCCCTATATTTCCCTGACCCCTCCTTGAACTCAACACATCCATTTAATACAGCGGATAAATGGCGGCGTGCTCCTCTCCGCTCTGGGACCTCTTGGCACTCGGCTTGAGCGCTGAAAGAACACTTATCCCCACTCACCCACATCAAATTCATTTTCTGGCATTGATGCCGAGGAACCGCAGCGTGGTCAGATCGTTCCGAGTCAAGGTAAACTGCCAATAATACACGCCATGAAACAAGATGGAACATGAAATATGTTGGCAACACAATGAGCGTTGTGTTTCTCCTTCGCTATCTTCCCCCCCTTTGACTTCCTCTCATTTTCTCTCACTTGAGCTTTAGTGGCGCCATAACCCCCCGAAAGGCAATTACCATGACAACAGCAGTCAGGATTTGCACCACAGTAATTAGAGTGGTTAGAAAAAAGGAGGGGAGAATGTGTTTTTCTTTTTTGTGTCTGATATGACACACATCAAAGTGTGAGGTGCAGCCCCAGGGAGGAACCTGTGGGTGGAAACGAGGAGGTGCAGAATATCTTGGCCAAGGAGGAAAGCAGAGAGCTGGAGCTGAACAGGGTCAGTGTATTAAGATCTCCATTAATCAAAATGATACAGTGAGAGCAATGAATGGAGCCGACTGTCTCTGTGGAAGTGATGTCATGCTCATGCTTGTAGTAAAAACGATGTTAGAGAAGGGACTGCTGCAACTAAGAAGGATAACACACCCTCTGATGGAGAAACTCGATGGTCGAGGGTGGTCTAAGTCATTTGGAGGCCCCATGCAACAACCAATAGGAGGCCCCTTCCCATTCAGCTTTAGTGTTTGAACTAGAGGAACCCCAGTTGGTCATTAGCAGAAAAGTTGTGCCTCTAATCACTAAAACAAACAGATATACTCAACGCAGCACCTTCAGCCTGAAAAGCAGCTGTTTTTTGCTTATTTTTAGCTGTTGTTGCATCAGTCTTGGAGTAAGTATGGCATAATTTAAAAGATCTTTTGTAAATCAAGTCATTAAGTATGTGTAGATATTTGTCTGAAGACTGGCAAGATAACAGCAAGTCAGGCAACTAACTATCAAACTAACATTTTTATCCAACTATAAAATCTGTCAAGACATATGTTTCAAAACCAACGGGGTAAAACCTAAATAACATTTTTTTTTAAATATTCATAAAATCTGTGGAGAAATCTGTTTCAGTGCTAACAGGATAAAAGCCAGTTAGCTAGCTAACTAGTTAGTTGGTAAGCTAGCTGGCTAACAATCTAGCCAGTTAGCCAACCAACTAACTAACTAAATAGCCAAATAACCAGATGGCTAGTTTCATTCCAGGTAAAAAGTCTTGAAGAAATCTGTCTCAAAACAGCAAGTATCTTCGCTGGTTAGCTAACAAACTGACCTACCAATTTTTTTAAAGACTTGCTGTCTAACTAACTAAATATTAATCCAGAGATAAACCCTGTTCAAAGCTAGTTCGCTAACTAACTAAGAAACCGTTCAATTAACTTAAAAATTTGTTATTAATCTAGTGATTAATTCTGTGTAGAAGTCAGTCTCCAAACCAACAGAATAATAGCTTGATTGCTATCTAGGTAACCAACTCTATCTAACTAACTGACAACCCAACTTACTTCTACTCCAGTCATACATTTAGTGCATAAATCTGTCTCAAAACCAACAGGTTAAATGCTCTGTTAGCTCACTGGATTAAAGCTAAGTTAGGAGCTGCTTGACTTTCTGACAAACTTTTTAACTAACTTACCATCCAACCAAATTATTATTCATCAGATCATGACTTTTTTTGTAGATATGGTTTGATAACAGTAGTATAAAAGCTGTATAGCTAGTCATAAATGTTTGCAGAAAACTCTCTTTAAATGGTGGGATGGTGGTAGTGTTTTTAGCTAACTAACTAACAAACCAGCAAAAAATCTAATGAAATTTGTGAAGAAATCTCTCTTAAGACAGTCAGGATACTACAGCTACTTAGTTTACTAACCCATTACCTAACAGATTTATTAACTACACAACTATTACTCTTGACATGAAATAAACCTTGATATATGTCTTAAGAACAGGCAAGTAACCTTATTGACAAACTAAACGCCTAACTTATTGACTAATTTATATTTTCAGTTATTACAAATATGTAGATATCTGTCTTTAAAGCAGCAGGATAAAAGCTAGTGAATTGACTTAACTAAGTAGGTAACTAAGTAAATAACTACCTGACAAACTTGCAGAAGCCGATGGAGATGCAGCAAGAACCTGAACATGGCCAGTTGCCACTTGAAGCAAGTTTGCATAACCGTGGTCTTGATAAATGAAAAAATTTGGACAGCACAAATTGGTCAGTAAAATAAAATAAAAGCAAAATACTTTTCGGAATAATCACTTTGTTACTAGAAGATACAACAAATTGCTTGCATTCCTCCTGACCCCACCTGAATTGCACAAATAAGATGATAATGTTTGGACAAGTAGATGAAACTGGGGAGGATCTCCTTGCTAGTTTAACCCACATTTCTAAACATCGCTTCCCCTTTAAACATCTCAGATAGTGGGCAGCGCATTCAAACCAAACATTGTAATTATTGAAAGTATTTTTAGACACAAACCTCAGGACTGATGCTCACCTATAAGAACTATGTTTTAAGGTCCTCCTCCGCCTAAAAGTAAAATCACCAGTGCTTTGAGTATTTAAACACTCGCTGCAGCCCTCACTCTCTCTACTGGAAAAGAAAGTGGGAGGGACATTTGTTTTCTTTTTACCCCCTCTCACTCTTGTTGAAATTCCCAGCGTAGAGCGATCCTGAATCTCATTGCCCTGGATTGCAGTGTGTTAGGAGGTGTGTGCGGGCTCACCTCCAGCCTTGCTCTGCCGCTGTAATAGATGTGTTTGTTGCTAAGTGGCGGTTGTAATGGGATGCTTGTTTGCCTTGCTCGCTGCACTTTCATCCTTCACTGTAGTGCTAATGCCGAGCTGCAATTTGTCTCACGGCTGCAGAACAAAGACACAGGGAAGTTGTGTGGCATCCCACACTGTGTGTGCACATTGGGATGTATGTCGAACATTTGAGCGTTTGTAGTCATTTGCCACCAATTGAGGCAGGTGAAATGGCCATATCCTGCTGCTGGTTTCATGCTATTGTGCTGATAGGGAGTAGACTGAACTGTGGGGCTCCACAAAACTAAAGTGGCCATTGTTACTTCAGTGTTTTTAGCCAATGTTTGCCTTATTTATGGCTGTCTATCCTTCACTTTCTGCCTCTTTAGCTAACCAGATTTAGAGGCCCGTTTAGGCAGATAGGAGTCTGGTTCTGCTACAAGTTTCTCTCTGTTGTTATTGATGCTAATTTGTTATATTTCTAAGGACACAACTTGCATAGCAACTCTTAATGTGAATTTCTCTATCATCTCCAGAGGCTTAGAGAGGAAGATTGATGTCCAAAAATGTGTCTGGTAGGGCTGAAAGATTGATCGTTTTCAGATCAAAATCGCAATTTCAGACAGCATAATCATATGATCGCCAAAGCTGCAATTTTTTGCAGCACTCCTGACTGACCTTGGATCTATTGTGTTAACTATTTTACACATACTATTTTACAAATCTGCAGGCAATTTGCATTTAAGAATGGCTGGCAAATAGATTCAAGCAGTGGACATACAATGGTATTACTGCTTTTTACACCACGACTCATGGAAATGTACTAGACTCTTTTACCCACCTTGTAGATACACATAAGCTTGACAAAATAGATTTCTTCAGATACCTCCAGGTTAGGGACTATTTTGATAAAGAAATTAAACAAACAAAAAGTAGTGAACTTAATATGACTGATATTTTTATCAGTGCTTATACTGCAAAGGACAACAAGCACTTTGTGTCCCTGATTTATGAAAGACTGCACATGTCCATAAATTACTCTACTTTTCATGTTAAACAGAATTGGGAGATATCTGAAAATGACTGATGTGATATTTGGGAATTTCAGTCCAAAACTAGTAATTCAAGATCATTTTGTGAATTCTGCTGGAAAAATATAATAAGATACTTTCTGACTCCAAAATTAAGATTTAAACAGCAGAGTTCACAGACTCAGAGTGACTGTTGGAGAAAATGTGGCAAATCAATGGCTGATCATTTTCACATCTTTTGGGCCTAAAACTCATTCATATCGGCAAGAGACTGTAAAAGAAATCAGAAGAATCTTTGAAATACAAGTTGAGGCAGCCTTTGTTACTATATACCTGGGTAAATTTCCAGAAAAGCTAATGGCTAACGATAAATATCTTTACAAAGTTTTACTAGTTGCAAGCAAAAAAGCCATCACAAGGCGGTGGCTGCAGGAATCTCCACCGACTAAGGACGACCGGACTACCATAATTAATGAACTGCACTGCATGGAGAGACTGTCATTTTCTCTAAGACAGCAAACCGAAATCTTCTCAAAACTCTGGAAGAAATGGGCTGTGGATCTATGAGATGTAACCCTGATCTTGTGTGACCTAAGCTAAACCATTTCTTTTGTTTTCTTTACTGTGTGAAACTCACTGCAACCTAGGTTCAAGTTCCCCTTTTGTACATGTGTCCTTGTGTGTGTTTTACATTTAAAATCCAATAAAAATGAAAGTTAAAAAAAAGAATGGCTCGCAAATGGACAGTTTACTCACAACTGTGAATCAGTTCTCATTGTTCATTATAGCAGATGGGTATCCACGCGTGTCCTGTTTTGCTGAAGATCTTTACCTTGTGCTAATATTAGTCATACTTTCATGCTGACAACTGGTACTGCTACTTTCATTCCCTGTTTTATGATACACTTACATCAAATATCTGCCTGTTCACATCTATTCATCCTATCATTAAGGCCTTATAATTTGCCTGAATTCCAATGTTTTCTTTTTTATCATCACCTTAATCATTCTCAAATACATTAAATACATCAACTAATGTTGGAGGCAAACACCTCACATCCTGAACAAACGAGGTTACGCATTCTTTAATGCTCTGAATCTCTCTACACAAATCCACATATCCAGGTCGCGGCTGTGACTCTCAAGAATGCGCCATTGGATGATTATGTCTAATTAAATTAAATGTCACTTAGAGGCAGCGCACGCACACACTCACACACACACTGCTGCACTGACTGCACCAATATTGCAGCAGCATCTCAATACAAACTAGAGAAGAGCCTTTAATGATGCTGTGACAAAGAGGATTCCACTCCACCACACCAAAAATAACAAAAGTCTGCCTCGGCTTTACCAGACGCTGAATATTTCATGACACCACGGGCTGACCCGGGGTCATCGTGTGTAGAGGACAAGATACTCAGATGTATAAATGATGCATTCATGACAGCAATAACTGTAGGTGACACGAAGAGGCCTCTGAGATGGAATTAGTGTGTGGAGTGTTTGTGAGAAAGCAGCGGGGATTCTTCTTTGGAGGCGGGCCATGATGATTAGACATGATTGGATGATTCATTGAAGTCAGTGACAGTCTTAATGTAGAGGACGCAATCTGGTGCTGTCTCCATCCTTCCCCCTTCTGTTCCTATGTCTTACTTTCCCCATCAGTCAATGGATTTTTATCACAATATGCTATATGCTGTAAAGAAGAACACCATCATAAGAAGGAGTTATAATAGTTAATTTTTTAATCACATTAAAATAAGGTAAAGTGAGGAAATAGAGGAAAAGTCTAAATCAAATCAATATTTGGAGTGACCATCAGTTCTAACAGGTACATTTGTAGGATTAAAGTCAGGTGTATGATTAACCAATTATAACAAGCATGTACGGTGGCCCTGAAGAGCAAACCATAACAGCAAATAACTAAACACAACAGCTGATTAAAAAAACACAAAAGAAAATATCTAAACACAACAGTAAATTAAAAAGCACACTCTTCCCATCAGCAATGACTCATGTGGACACCAGTACCTACCTCTTCTGGTAAGTTAATGTCATTGTGTTTAGTTATTTGCTGTGGGTTTTTTTTAATTTGCTGTTGTGTTTAAGCTCTTTTGAAGAAACAGGACATGTTAAAGACTGCAGATGAGAGACACATCATGCTTACTTTTAGGGATAGGAATAAAATCCAACTGACCTTTAGTTGGCTCTCTGATTGGCTCACTGATCAACCAAACAGAATCAGAATACCCCTACTCAAAGTAGCTGGTGTTGGGTTGCACTGTCAGACACTTTTTGTGTTGGCATAGTCTATTTTGATGCATTTTGGTCTTCATTTTTAAAACTTCAGCACTGAAAATCAAGAAAGAAAATGTATCTACACTCAAAGGTAAGAGAAAACATTTTTAATACTGACAATGTTTGGTGTTCTAGGAATAATTAGCAGAAATAATAAAGCATTTTGTTGCTGTTGTTAGATGACATCATTATGATCACCAGTAATATTTTCAATTATTTTGAGAGGTTCATAAAGTTCAACTCATTTTTGATTTATTGCCATATATGCTCCTGTAATTTTGTCCTTTGTCTTGTGTTTTGTCTTTTTGTTTCAAATGGGAGAGAGGCCATCAACAACAGATTTTGTCTAACAACAGTAACTAAGGAGTACAGGGCTTGATAGAGGATGGGGGAGCTTGACAAAGGGTCAACTCCAGTTGAGAATCCAGAATTAATATAATTTGTCTTCATGCTTAACGAATCTCCTATCAATTCCCTCCACTTTGGTCAGTGTGCCTGGCAAACTAAGGACACCATGCTATCATCAGAGAGCAGAAACAATAAAAAAGTCAGGCAGGCAGGAGACAGAAGTGGTCAAAATTGTGGCTTCATTTTTACACAACATGACACTTACTACACAACATCCTGCGTCTGTGCTTGGGTGATTTTTTAGCAAATGTGGAAACACCAGAAACTTGCAGAAGCATTTTCTGTGCAGCACAATATTAGATAGATAGACATTTGACCACACAGTGTATCCACAGAAATCAATAAAGGAATCGATGATGAATCAAATAGATAAGCAGAATCAATAGTGGCATTGGTAGTGATAAAATCCTATCAGTTCCTATCCGTACTTTCTTTTCTTAGAAATCGGAAAATGTCTAGCAGTGTCTAGCAGAACTGGAAGTAATGGGGACCAAAGTACACCCATCTACTGGCTGGAGAAGTCTAGTCAGAGGTGGCCCTCATGGAGGAATTGTGGCCAGAAAGACATACTCCAAAGTGGAAACAAGGCCGAGATTATACTTCCAATAAACAAATGGCAGCAGGTGCTCTGGACTGATGAGTAAAGATTTAAAATATTTGGCTGAAGCAAAGGCAGTTTGTTCATGAAGGGCTGGAGAGTGATACAATAATGAGTGTCTGCGGGACACAGTGAAGGATGGTACAGGTTCCAAACAGGTTTGGGGTTGCATTTCTGCAAAATGGTCAAGATGGAAGGTGTCCACAACTGGGGTGTTGAAAATAATGATATAACGGGATGCGGACATAGATGATTCTGCATCAACGCAGGGACAGCATATAATCGATAATGCAAATTATGTTGCTTGTGTTCTATATTAACATTTTATCATGTTAATATATTAAAACTGAAGTATTTTCATTAACAGCATGGTAAAAAATACTTCTTACTCCAAATATAGGTAGGCTAGACCTTCAAAATGTAATTATTTTGGTTCATCTTTGTTGAAATGTATTTTTAAAGCATTCATAAATAACAAAAGGTGTTCATATTTAATCGAATGCTTGAATTCACAAATAAAAAAAGTAGCCATATGCATTGACAGTCAAGGATGCTACCCATTTTGTTGCCTTGTGATTTGTCATATTACTCCATGATGCATCTTGATTTCAAAGTAAATGGAGTTGTTGCCTAAGTAAAGTAAATCAGTTGAATTGTGAGACAAGTGAAGACACACAGCCTGCGTCCTCAAAGCTGTGAAATATGAGTAGATACTTCTCCATCATGCAGTTCCATCAGGGAGGCATCTGACTGTATTCTTCAGCCAGACACTGACCCAAAACATCAAACCCATGTCACTAAGAACTATCTTCAGTGTGAAGAATGGAGGTGAGGGAATGGCCCCTGCAGAGCCCTGATCTAACCATCACGGAGTGTGACCATGATTACATGAAGAGACCAAAGGTTAGTTCTCCAAGATGTTTGAAACAGCCTACCTGCAGATAGCTTTAAAAAACTGTGAACAAGTGTACCTAGAAGAACTGATGCTGTTTAGAGGGCAACAGGTTATCACAACAAATACTGATTTAGATTCCTCTTCTGTTCATGCACTTTGGCTTTGTAACGGATAAACTGTTATATTACCTGTAATTTAATCCTTTTCACATTATTGCTTATGCAATTTTTTATTAATAATTTATAACAAAGCTGTATTATGAGGGACTTTTTCCTTAATTAATCTGACAGCACTACATTACATGCTGCAGTCCAAACATTTACACCACCTCCCTCAGTTCCTCCATTTCCCTCTTTGTTATAAATGACTTGTGGTGTAGTCGGTGCCGAGTCTTAAGTGGATTCCATGCTGTGTTTTGATAAGTGGGCAGTGTGAGAGTCGACAGGCCGGACCCCGAGGAGGCTCTGATTTCATGTCATAATGGGACCCAGCTGTCAGAAACAGAAACCACACTCTGTCAACAAATGTATTTTCGCCTCTGTTCAATGGTGTCAAACAGCAATAAGGAACTAAATGTTCAATTTGTCTAATGGTAAATACATTGGATAATTGACTTGTAATGTTGATTATTAGTGAGGGTCACAAGGGGGAAGAAGGAAAAAAGGTTAAGATCATAAATAAGCATATGGGGGTGGGGAATACTTTTAACAACTCAGAAATGTATATTTCTTTTCATTATCTTTTAATATTCACCAACATGTTTATGTTTTTCCACTGCAGTTTTATTTTCTGGTAAGGGGAGAAATTAGAGTACCAGTAAAATTTGCAAGACCAACTTGCAAGTTGCAAATTTGTCTAGTCCCCTGAACAATAAGACACAATTCAATAATAAGTTTCTGGTTGGATCAATCATAACAGAGATTTCGGTTACGATGCTGACTAAGACACAGCTTTGATAATACAAATAAAAGTGTATTCCAATGGACAAAACAATCACTGCACATTAATAACCCAATCCCACCCTACCCATCTGTAATCACAGTGAAGACCAATGTGCAGGTTTTAGTGAGCAGACTCCTTGACTGGAGGTGAATCATACTGCTGAGTCAAGCAGAGCTTCACTCAGCAGATATATATCCCGATATGTTGGTATATTAGTATTTACGAACAACCCTAGTGCACCCATGTCCTGGTCTTAAGCATGTTTGACAAGGAATTATAGTCCCTATAGGGCCTCATTTTATGGCTTAGGCTAATGAATTTTGTATTATAAATATAACTTCATGGCTCTTTGATTTAGTCATTTTTCAAACATAATTCAGCTAAGAATCTATATCGCCCATGAAGAACACCCTCAAAGATTTTAAGACCTCCTGAAAACTACAAGTGAATTAGAGCTTTTTCTTCCCACTGATTCACATTAACAGACATTGCTCTCTACCACTCAGTCTGGTGCACAAATTGTGATGTCAACTTATAACCTCTGTTACAAATCTAAAAATGAAGACTTCTTGGACTTTGAAAACTGTTCGAATAGCTCAGCTAAAAATAAATATAAGATTCGTCATTTTTTTTATTTATTTAGAGGTTTCTGAATGTTTCTTTTTTTTTGTCGTTGTTACTTTTGCTTGAATAGTAATAACAAGAAGAATAACAAGAAAAAGAATTAGAAGAAGAATTAGAAGAAGAATTAGAAGAACTAAAAGTAAAAGAATTAGAAGAAGAAGAAGAAGAATTGGAAGAAGAAGGAGGAGGAAGTGCTGTTCTCATGGTGGAATTATGTTGGGACTAAATTAATAAAATAACAATAATAATATGAATACATAAATAAACAGAAAAAAAAGAACCTGGCGTTGACCTACTCTTTTGTAAAGTGTCTTTAGATATTTGCTATGATATAGCACTGTACAAATAAATAGTGATTGGCTGACTGACTGACTGAAAGAAAACTCTACATACCATATCATATTTCCAGCTCAGGTTTCATTCGACTCCTAATACGAGCTGGGAGCCTAAAATAATAAGCTCAAGGAAGTTGTATGTCTGCAGATTTGGTTAAAAATATTTTCTGTGAAGGTTTCATATTTGTGCATAGCAACCTGATGGATCGCCAAAAAAAAAATTCTAATAATTGAAGATCTGAATGAAAACACCAGGGAGGAGTGCATTATTGGATGCTTCCCTGACTTATTTACACGGATCTGTTGCATGGCAGTGAATCCACACAGCGGGCCTCCCTCCCCGCTCTCTCCACGGGGCATTCGCATAAAGCACACTCAATATCGGAGGTTCACTTGGCGCCACATGCAAATGGTGACTTATCTCCAAATGCTGCTGGGGCCAGATCAGGCGCGGCGAGGTTATAGCCCGCTGTGGTAATTAATTTTGGCAGCGGTGGGTTGTGTGCTCACAAAGGTCTGGATGTGCCATCCCTCAAGGCTCATGTGTTTTCAGATACTCTGAGAACGAGCCACGGTCTGCAGCCCAGGGCTACGGAGGCAACACGATGCTGCAGCTGACCAGAGGAGGCGGAAAGACCACGGGCGGGCTCATTGAGCAGCTTCAGAATCAGAGATTTATAGGAGGAGCAAAGCTGAAGAGGAATGCTTTTTCCTGAGTGACCCTTGGAGGAGAGAAAACGTTGAGGTATGGCTTGACTCAGTGGTTTGCATGATAATGTTGAAAGTAATTTCTGAAGAGCTGGAGTTCATTCTCTCTAAAGTTGTGAATTCATCAGCAGGAAGTACGAAGCACGGGGATGAACTCCTGGATGTTCGCTCAAGGGCATGAGCCAGGAATCCAGCGAGAGGAAAAGTGTAATCTGCCAGCACTGACACTGAGCACTGACCCGCGACCAAGGGCTGATGGGATACAATTTCAATCGACAGGCTCAGCCATTGCTAGGTACGGACCTGAAGCGGTTTAGGTCATATTTCTCTGGCCTTCATTAATTGGTATTTTGACTACAGTCCTCTCTCTTGTGGTCGACCACCCGTCCACCCACATGAAGTCCTTGAAGTGTGACATTGCAATTACACCGGCTGTGACACATGGGAGAAAATCCCGGTCTGCTAATAGAGATCTGGCCGGCCTCTTCCCCCGTCTGCACTGAAAGGGAAGAGGAATTTTCAATAACACGGCCATTTATAGCTGCAAGCACATGGCAGAGTGGAGCCGAGAGCACCAGGAGGACTACTTTTCACTATTGATGGGTGTATAAATGCTAATGGTTTGGCGATCAATACAGCATTACAGTGCCCTCTGGTAAATAGAATTATGATCTGGATGTACAGTATAAACGATCAAATGATTGATCTTTTAAAGCAGGACATTATGTTTGACTGTACATTCGGCACAAGAAAAGGTCAGTGAAATGGAAACACATAATCAGACTTGGTCAATAATCCTGTTCTAACGTTGTGCTTGCCGAGAGTGCTGTTAGCATTATTCATTAACTGGCAGAGTGTCACACAACATTTGTTCCGAGTAGAATCCTCTGTAGTTGTGGGTAATTAATACACAATACTCCTGTGATCAGCATAAAAAATGCAGAGCAGCTTAATGCAAACACTGATGCATTATTCAAACATGATGCCTACATGTAGACTATAAACCTGGGGAATATATGTATGCAGGAAATACAGAGCACAATTCATGTATTGATTCAAATTGACTTACTCTGCATAGTAAATTAACTTTTATTTTCTGTAGGGCTGAATGTGCTGATCATAGACAGTATATATGAATGAACAACATGCCCTAGCCTCTTCTTGTTGAACAAGAATGAAGCCAAAATAGAGTGCAAACAACTGCAAAGTTAGGGATCAGCTGATAGAGCCATGTCAATGACAATATGCTGCTCATGCTGATGAGGTTGGGTACATACTTAAATCAGTCTGTGGTGTTACTGGAGGAGCTTTTGTTAGATTATACAGATGTTTTTTTTAACTTATGGGTTTTATCATTATCATGTCTATGTAATAGGCAACTGTGGGAGTTAGCATTGTGCCTTTTTACATTTTTTTGAAACTTAAATGTGATCAGCAAGAGTAAAAAGCTAATATTAAGCTACTATGGAACTACAGTATTTCCAATGTGTAATGTCTAACTGTGACCTCTTATTTGAGATTCTTCTTAACCCAGTGACTTGATCAAGTTGGTCCTCATGGCTGTGGCAGAAGAATGAATGAAGTATGAATCACTTATTATGAAAATGATCAGAAATGCTTTCAGTTGGTTCCCCAGCCATTTCTGTAGTCCTTGTTAGCAGTTCTTTAGCAACACACAACAACAGTTTAAGATTCAAAAGCAGGCAACATCAGATACATTTTATTATTTCCCTTTAAACATTAAAAGCTCATGTGCATGTTCATTGCAAACCTTATTTCAGGCATTTAACAGGAACCAGTATTCTAAATCCCTTGTAGGTTCTGGTTTGAAAACCAGGAAATGTTAAATGCTAACTGACTTCTGCCTGTTTGGACTCATTCCTGCACCAATCTATATAAGCATGGTCTTTGTATACAATAAATAGTATTAGATAGTAGTATTAGATAAATATAATAGTAGTATAATAATTAAATGAACTTCTATAGTAATCAGCGATTCCTGCAAAATTAGTTAACCCTTTAACGCCTTTTGTATCATATTTGATACATACTTTTATGATACCTCCATCTAATCCATATGATCAACAAATTACTAAAAATTAAAACATCTGAATACAATCAGCTAAATGATAAAAACGTTCTCAAATGGATTATCAGTCGCCAAAAACACCTAATGTATCAAATAAGATAGAAAAAATATATATGCAAAATTTTATAAAAATTGTGATTTTTTAGGATTTCAGTAGAAAGTGAAATAAACATTTCAGTTCCAAAAAAAATATAATTTTCTGTCTAATATTTTTGTTTTCAGGCATTAAAGGGTTAATCCTCCACCGTTTTGCCTAAGTTTGATGACCAGTGTTTTCCCTTTGACATTACCCAAGTCAGAAAAAAAGATACCCAGGCCTGAGTGGGGTCCAGCACTCACGCACATATCTGTTGTACAAACTTTTGTGATGTTTAAGGGAAACTGTAACCTCCAGTTCTGAATCATAAATCTGCTGTACCTTGTGTTTCACATAAGGCTGTCCTGTTTTGGGCCACCCACAATCGCTCACAGATCCAGCTGCCTAGTTGTAAAATGAATGCAGAGCTGTTGACAACATGGTGCGAAGCAGTGCTGAACTGACCAATTATTACAGAGTAGCCCTGTCAGAGAACCAATCAGAGTTGACTTTGCCCATGCAGGGACGGTAACCTTAAGTAGCAGGAGCTCTAATGGAGCAACTCAGACAGAGAGAGAATACAGAACTATCAGGGGTACTCTGTATGGGGGTTTCATGAACAAGAGGAATTGAGAAAATAACCTTGCAGTCATGGAAATGTGATATAAACCAGGGCCAGGGTAAAACATGGACTTTTTAACATAAGGTGTTAAGACTACAACAGTGTGTTTCACAGTAAAAGCCTGGTCTGTCTTATTTATTGACGAGACTAACTGTGTTTCACTTGATGCTTTTATTAAGAATGTTTTTAAGGGCCAAAATCAAAGAGGAAACAAAAAAAGCCTAAAAATGACCACCTTAAATCAAGCAAATATGACTTGTCTTGCATTCTTTTGAACTTAAACTAAATTAAATTACAGTGGTTATCTACTTCCTCTGTTCTCTATTTACAAATAGCAACATTTGTCTGAGCAGGACGTTTTTTTTCCGTTTTGCTTTCTGTGCCTCCACTTAAGTCCTCTCGTGCCCCCCTGGGGAGTCTTAAAACCAGTGAGGTAGGGCAAAAGAGCAAGTTAAATGCTTCTCTACTTGACATTTTTAAGTGGAATATATTCCATTTGGCTGTTTAAATAACCAAAAGCTGATATCAAACATGTCTAAGGACTGTGCGAGAGAGTCTGTGTGTGAGTCTGTGTGGGAAGTCTCCTCAAAATTTTGGCTCAGAGGCACCGCTTGATTTGCATGACTAATAACAGTTAATGACTGCAAAGATACTCTCTATGCAAACTTGGAATTATTAATTATTTTCTAATTTGGGGGGCTACAGCAGTTCCCATACATGTAGGAAATTGCTGCTCATACAGAATCTGTGTCATCCAAAGAGCAAATGACTTGTTAATCTTATCTTAATACGTCTCCATTGGCTAAAAAAATGCTGCAGTTGTGATACCCATTGAGATAGCCAGCATGTACTCTGGTATGATGGATCTACTGCAGTTTAATTTAACAGTCAGCACATGCCTCATGTCTATTTTTATCTGACAAATGGACAAAATACAGTTTCATGCCTCTCAGACAGACACAGAGAGGCAATCTTTGATCTGATGTCTCTGTATGCAGATGATGTGACAATGATTCCATTCAGATTTAGCAACAATAACAACAAAAAAATCAGGTCAGGCATGAATCTGAATTAGACACAAAAAACTGACTTTGAAAAGTGTATCAGTCACCATGAAGTAAGTGACCAGTCAAAACTAAAGATACAAGGAATTCCTCTGTTTTAGAAAACTTTAGGAAAATCATAAGGTAATATTATCTCTCAGCAAAAAATCTAATATACAATAAGTCCATTTTTGAAAAATATTACATTAGAATATCAATTCTCTGAAATGTTACATATCCCATCTTTAATTTGATTGCTTTAAAATACTTTTTATATTATCATGTCTAATATCTGCTTGAGTAATCTAAAGTAACTAGAAATGCTCCAAGAGCACAACCCTCCTAACCTTGCACAGCAGCTGGATCTGCCTGATTTAATGTCTGTAATCAGGCTGATCCATCTTGTCAAGCTCAAATCTACAAGGATTGTGAGCGGCCCAAAATGGCACGGACTAATTAGAGTCCTTTAGAGAGGGAAGATGTGGGAGCTACAAGCAAGACAACAGCAGGAAGTGACTGCTCAGACAGAGATTAGCATGGATGCTAACAGCTTCTGAATCAGTTTAACAGATCGTGGGTGCATTTCTTTATTAAATGAAAATAAATATCAGCAATTTAAACTTCTCTATGATCATGATATTTCAGCATGTTTTGATGAGTTTAATTTACGAATTGGCTCACATTCTGCCTACTAAATTGTCAATATATTTGAAGGAACGACTGTCCAGTGCTTCTGAAAGGTTGAGCCCTCCCCAAACACTTTCTATGGGCTCTTTCCCGGATCAACCAGTGGAATATATTAAACAGTCCATCTGGTGTGCCAGGTTACAAACCTCTGCCCAAGCATTCCTGACATTGCTCGCCAAGTTACAATACAATATGTGGAAAACTGCCCTGTCTCAAAAAGTAAATAAATAATTAAAAATTCCTAGAATTACATCCGTATCTGGATCCCCACCAAAATCACGAGCCATCTGTGCCATGAACAACATTTCCTGAAAAATTCATCAAAATCTGTTGAGAACTTTTTCAGTTATCTTGCTCACAAACAAACAAACCCTGACTAAAACAAAACCTCCTTGCAGATGTTGCAAAGGTGCCTGAGTCAGTCTATTAACAATGGTAAAATGGATAACTTGATCATATGATATATGCACACTGTAATAAGTTCAAGGTGCTTTAACTTACAAACCTAAGTTGCCTTAAAAGTGCTAGTAAACTCGACTTCAAGAAGAGCTTTGTTTCAACTCGAGTTATTTTTTAAAAGTTGTTTAATTAATGTTTGTTTCTTGTGTGAACTTAATCCTCTGAATAAAAGGAATTAACCACTATACATTTTTTTTCTTGTCAACTTACTTTCTCTAGTCAAACAAACTTACAATTTCACACTATTTCAACTTGCAGAGTCAAGTTATGCAAGTTTTAAACTCATTATATTTTATTGTTTGAAACTGGTTGAGTTAGTTAAGACAGCTAATTATATTACATTATAATTCAACAAACATGCTTTCTCTTGCCTGGAAAACATACATTTCTAAATCATCATTTTTTGTTGAGACTAACTAAATTCATACCAATTACCTTTTCAAGTTCACTTAACTCATTTTAAGGCAGCAATTGAAATTAAATCACACTGTATACACACTCATCTGTTCGGTTTTAAGGCCATTTTATTCAACATGGAACACTTTATTATAAGTGTGCATTTAACATTCAGAAAATATGTTTGCGTTAAAACATATGTCTGCTTGTGCAGAGCACAGTGGAGCTCATTCACCTGCACATCAGTTCAACAACAGGACCCTGAGTCTGTTTTCTTAAGGTTAATAAAAGAAAATGAATTAGCAGCTATGTATAGATTATGATTAGTGTTAGTCTAAAGGTCTATCAGTATTTTTTTTTACAAGGACTCCATCAATTGAGTTATTTGTACACTTAATACATTTTTTTTAGTTTGTAATAACCTAATCTCACTTTAGTTTTGCCCTGATGGGAATACACTTGTTCAAGGATAGCTGTGGCATGTACTTAAACATCCATTCTTGCTGATAAATGAATTAAGGTTTAGTTCATATCTCATTTTAATCCATTTTTAAACCATTTTTATGAAGCTTGCTTTATCCTCTGAACAAAGAAGTCTCGATTCTGTGGGGGCTTCTTCATTTTTTAAGGTATGATCACAAAAAATGACACACCAGTGGACTTACAAGACCCCAATATGTCACTCGTTGACATTCACTTTACACAGTCTCATCCCACGCAATTTTCCCTCCCTTTCTCCTCAGAGGAGTCATTCCCTCCTGCATCTTGTAAGCCTTTTTTTCCCTTTAGGAGGGGGTATAAGAGGGGGACCCCATTTTTTTTCCTCCCCTCCACCTCCTTATCCCTAAATCCAGCCTGGTTTCCATGAGAAACGGGCAGGAATGTGTTTCATTAACATTCTTTGTGGAATGCATATGCACTTCTTGTTCATCAAATCTAAAGCAGCTCACCGCCTCCCCTAATCGAAAGCAGCCCATGACGCCTTTTAAGTGGGGCTCAAGTGTCTTCTGAGCAGCAGCATGTCCATATGAATGCCACAAATGACCACATGTTGGAGGGTGTTGATCCACGACCAGTCCCGCGTGATCCTTCATGTTAAAAAGAGAAGGTACAGATCATTTTGGCAAAAGTATGAGACAGAAATCATGTTTGTGTGCCACAATATCATCACTATTTGTGTTTTTTGAGTTATGTTTCACTCTTATCTTCACATTTTCATCCTGCGTATTGGGAACAAGAACCAAGGGACCCTTATCCAATTTAAAACAACGAAAGACCCCCAGGTCATGGGTAACTTTACCCTAAACTGACCCCTCGGGCACAAACACATGGATACAGACAGCATATGAGGGGGTCTTGTACAGCTGTCCGTCAACTTCACATGTTTTCAGAAGTAATGCAGAGCTCAACCATCGCAGGCGGCTGACAGGAGCGAGATGAAGCCATTATAGCGGGAGATTTTTACCCCCAAATCCAACGGGCTCATGGGAAATCTCTTCAGAGTGATGGATGTAGTGATGTCTTGTTTCTTGGATGTTGTTTTTTTTATCTGTGATGTGAAGTCCCTTTGAAGAGTTTCATTCGCTTTTACACTGCAGCTTTAAAAAGCAGGTCACTCAAAAACAACTTTGAAACTGTTGCACTGAAAATACAATCTTAGAGTATTATGTTAATTTTTTTTAAATTATTTGCCTTACTTTGGATTAATTTCCCTTAATGGTTTTTCGTTAATATTGTAATGTCACATAAAGCTTTACTTTAATACTTTAACAAGTTTTAAATTTTTTAGTACTTTTGTGATTTGGCTATGTAGTGCTTTTACTCTTTTACAACAAGTTTACACCAGATGTCCTTTAAACATATTTTTTAAGTTTCTTGCTTTCATGTCCCACCAGATA